>JAEIFV010000299.1:0-352610 GCA_018904265.1 Lordiphosa collinella | reverse complement strand
AAGTTAAAGTCGGTCCTGCCCGAATTCGATATACCCGATACTCAGGGAAATTTGTGTTTAATAGCCTTTTCCTATGTTAATTAACAGAGCATTAACATTATTTTGACAATTTCAACATTATGTGAGCAAAAAGTATGCAACGTTTTTTATAACCTTTATAACTCTGCCATTTATTATCCGATTTTTCTGAAACTTTCAGCGATTGTAGATATTAGGCACATACACTACACTGCAAAATATGAGCTTGATATCTTCAAAATTGAAGAAGTTATATAACATTTTCTATTGTGGGGACGAGGCTCAAAATTTAAATAAACTTGATCTGCGTAGGGACAATAGGAGTCTACATACCAAATTTGGACGCTCTAGCTCTTCTAGTCCCCGAGATCTAGGTGTTCATACAGACAGACGAACAGACGGACATGGCTATATCGACTCGGCTGTTTATGCTGATCAAGAATATATACATATACTTTATGGGGTTGGAGATGCTTCCTTCTGCCTGTTACATACATTTGCACGACTTCAGTATACCAGCATTCATAATATAATTAACTGTATGTAACCCCTTAAGCCTAATTAGAGACTTCTAGCAACTTGGCCTTATTCTCTACACGTGATCACAAAAGGGCAAAAGCAGAGTATTTTGAGACTTTACCTCCATTCGTGCTCATCGATGAAAATCTTATATGAATATTCCTGTCAGATACGAGGTGTGTTCAAAAAGTATCGCGAATTTTGAATTTTCGCGGGTTACGTATATTCGAATTTCGTTTTTTTTGTGGCGTTATGTTGGTACTCATGTCTCTCACTTATGCCGACAAGCTCGGCCATTTTGAATGTTCACTTAATTGTTGACAGCTGCTTTGCTTGCACGTGTTTTGGATCGTCTTCGATTTTTACCTATTCAAAAAAATGGATCAAAGAACCTGTATCAAATTTTGTGTGAAAAACGAAATTAAGTGCGCGGATGCATTCCGAATGTTGACTGTGGCATACGGAGAAGCTACCTTGGACCGAAGCAACGTTTATCGGTGGTACAAAATGTTCTCAGAAGGCCGAGAAGATGTGAACGACGAAGAGCGTGCCGGACGCCCGAGCACTTCAACAACAGACGAAAAAATTAATGAAGTGGAGAAAATGGTATTGGCCAATCGTCGAATCACCGTTAGAAAAGTTGCTGAGGACCTAAACATATTGATTGGCTCGTGTCATTCGATTTTTATCAATGATTTGGGCATGAGACGGGTCGCCGCGAAATTCGTACCAAAATTGATCAATTGCGACCAAAAACAGCATCGCATGAACATTGCTAATGAGATGTTAAACTCTGTCCGCGACGACCCAAATTTGCTCCAGAGGGTCATAACTGGTGACGAATCGTGGGTTTATGGTTATGACGTGGAAACCAAAGCTCAATCATCTCAATGGAAGCTGCCGCACGAACCAAGACCGAAAAAAGCGCGCCAAGTTCGGTCGAATGTGAAAGTTTGTGGAAGAACAAAAATTGGCTTTTGCACCACGATAACGCCCCTGCTCACACATCGTTGCTTGTGCGCGACTTTTTGGCCAAAAACAACACACTAATGATGCCGCAGCCACCGTATTCCCCAGATCTGGCCCCCTGTGACTTTTTCTTGTTCCCTAAACTGAAGAGGCCCATGAAAGGACGACGTTACGCTACGCTTGACGAGATAAAGACGGCATCGAAGGAGGAGCTGAACAAGATAAAAAAAAATGATTTTTGAAGTGCTTCGAAGATTGGAAAAACCGTTGGCACAAGTGTATAATATCTCATGGGGATTACTTTGAAGGGGACAAAAAAGATATTCATGAATAAATAAATTTTTTTTGAAAAAACACAAAATTCGCGATACTTTTTGAACACACCTCGTATTTGAATAATTTTGCGTGTCGACCAGTGTAATCAGCGTACGTTGTAAGTCGAATAACAGGAAGTAACCGTCTGGAATCAGCTGAAAGGAGTAACAGAGTGCCTCCAAATAGTTTGTCTTGAGTAATACTATCAGACCTGCAAACTCAATCAATTTTTTTGGAACTATGGACCGCGGTCTTGAACCAGAATTTGCCAATGGATAATACTCACATTTTGAGGTTCGAGGTTTTTAATGGAAAGTTTCTGTTCGAGTCGTGGTGCTGCCCATGGTTTACCTAATTTAAACTGAAAATTACTCGTACGTGGTTCGATTTAAGGTACGGTTCGCAGTTTAGAAAAATCTAAATTTTTGGCTTTAACCGTTTACAGCCTTAAATATTATCACCTACAAATTTTCAGCGGACAATACTTTAATTTGACCAGAAATATTCGCATTCACATGACTATATTTAAATATTTTCCATGTTCATAGAAAACTATCGTAATTTCTGTGCATTCTACCCTGTCTGAACAGACTGCCAGATAACGGCTGGTTTGAGTGAACGCACATAACCGCTTAAAGAGTAGAACGCTCCTGGCACCATAGTCGTCAATGAGAAAGGTACAAAGGCATCACACAACAAGTAGTTACACTGAGAAAAAGTTATTGTTACCTTAAACAACAAATCAAAAATCCCCATTGAGTTTCCCTTTGTCTAAGAAATTCAATTAATTCCTATCAAACCCTTCCCCAAACGAGTCCCCAAGGACTCTCTGGTTCTTCACTTATTGGTCACGCAATAATCCTTTTTACACTAAAGCGCCAATGGCCATGAATATCCGGTACGATTTGCGTAATTTTGAAAGTAAATGAAGCAACAAATATTAATTAGTACGCACATCTACGCACACCGCAATGTCAGCATCATCGCTCGTTCTGCCTTATTACTTCCTGGGCACAGAATGCCACATGGCTCCTAGCAATGAAATACGACGACAAGTCCACAGTTTCCACTCAGTAAGTGAGCGAGCAACAAGAAAATAATTGTAAATAAATCGTTGAGTGAAAGAGCAAGCCGGCCCGCCCCCAAATGCTCCACACAGCCCACGCTCTACTGAATGTATCCAATAGTTTTACCAACCGGGTTGTATTTCATGGGCGCCCACGCCTGGACAGAAGGTAACGCTGATTCGACGGCTAGAAAAGCGTTGGCGTTGCACTCAACATTACGAAAAGGGAAGAGTGTGGCAAAAGAGAGCGAATAATGAGAGAGATGGGAATTCAAAACAAAAGCTTTTCAAAAAGGGGGATGGCTATGCGAATTTATAACGGACCAAATTCGAATTGGCTTGTCAAAAAGTTTGTTGGGACAAAGTTTTGAGAGAAAACAGAATATTATTACATGAAATTTTAAGGGACCTGAGTTGAGAGATGAAAACAAAAAGTAAGACAATAAAGAATATGGAATATTAAAACTGAATTTATTTAATAAAACTCAGAATGAAATATTTTAATTAAGCGATTTGTTTTGGACAGAAAGTAAAATGCTAAGCTTTTGCATGGCTTGATATTACTTTTGAATGCCTCAAGACTGGCTTTAAACTCATTGTGTAAGTCAATTTTTTTCCCCCTCGAGACTATTAATCAATATTATTGTCTAGATTTTTGTAATGCGTTGAAGGAAAGCGAAACCATAGCTTTTATGTTTAAACAAATTTGACAGAAGTTAGAATCAAAATTTAAAAATGGTTAACTTTAGGGTAAGGTTTTTGGATGAAGGTTTTGGTACGTTTTAGACTATTTTCAGTTTATTTGTTATCTTGTTACTTAAAAAAGTTGAAAGTTGATTTGGAAGGCTCGAAACCCCAGATAATACGTGTTTATATGTCGCTTGGCATCTTGCTTTTGCGAAGCATTTAATATACTTTGGAGTGAAGCATCGGGAAACATCGTAAAGGGTGTCGTATTAGGGGTGCCAGTCTGGTTCGGATTTTGGTACAGTTGGTTCGGCTTAAAGTTAGATTCACAGTGAATGTCATGAGTAGACAGCGGATTTTGCATATTTGCATATTTTGAACCGCTTGTCCGACTAAAATTCTGATTACACATATCTTATTTTTATTGAAAATCGATCTCAGATCGCTAAAAACATTTTTGCATATTTTGCATATTTGCATAAAAAAATATGCTAATATGCAAAAACATATTTTATACGCAAACACATATTTCAGATAAATTATAATAATAGTAGGCCAGGTTTAATGTGTTCTTTTTGTGATTCTGTGCTAACCATTTTCTGATTTTGTCGCAAATCTCTTTTTTTTGAGTACATTACCATCCATTTAAATAAAATATTTATATTCCTATTAATAAAACAAATTGTATTTTAACTTTTAAAAAAGGTTGTTTGCGATCGAAAGTCACAACTGGAGAAACACGTGGCTACGGCACGACATAAGCAATTGGCTGAAGGTTGGCAGATGCCAGATGAACTAGAGGACGATGACGAAAACAATAATAAATTCCACATGGAACTATGCGAAGCTTTGATTGCAGTCAATATTCCATTTGAGACTTTAAAAAATGAAAAATTCAATGCGTTTCTTAAAAAATACACCAAGCAACAAATTCCAGAAGAAAGTACATTAAGGAAAACCTATTTGGATAAGTGCCACAAGACAAAAATGGTTAGTATTCGGGAGTCTTAAGGTGACGATAACATATAGTTGTCGGTTGACAAGACCACAGATAAATAGGGCAGATTTGTGGCCAATCTAATTGTTGGAAGCTTAACAGAAAATGGACTTTCAAAATCCTTCTTAGTGTCATCTAAGGCATTGGATAAGGTCAATTATCAAGCAATAACACGTTTTGTCAACACATCTATCATAGAACTTTGGCCAAGAGGATATGAGAACTATCCACTACTCTTAAAACCTGATACGGCTGCATATATGCTGAAGGCTGGCCAGAAATTAAAGGTGTTTTTCCCAAAACTATTACATGTGACTTGCTTGGCTCATTGAATAAATTGTTTGACGGAAACCATACGGAATGCATATCCACTGGTCAACTCATTTATATCAGCTGAAAAAAGGTGTTTTTAAAGGCGCCTATTCGCATTCAGCTATACAGGGAAAACTAAAAATTGAACTACAAGCACGTTCAAGCTATTGGCTGAAGTAAAGGAAGTTCTAAATGGTGTGAAAGGGGCATTTGGTTTTAAGCTGCGAAAAAAAATGAATGATGTATTGGATCCGAGCCCAGATTATACTTCATTTCATAACCTTAATAAAATATTTTTAAGTCCTGAGACAGAAAAAAACGAGGCGTGACAGATAAACATGGCGGACGTATTTAAATTCAAATATGCTTCGGTAACTTCATGCGAGTTGAACGAAGCTTTACGCCAACGTTAATGATTTACTGTTACAACAATTACAACAAGGACATTTTGGAATATAAAAAATTTCAAATTGAAAAGTGGTGTTTGGGATCTTAGTTATGGGGGCAGGCTGAGTGATTGGTACATTGGTATTTTATAGGCTGGAATAATGCATGCGTTTATCATTTACTTAATAAAGAACGGCTTTGCGAGGTTTTGGGCTGGTACCGTGGTCGAAAATCTGAAGTTTTGGACATATGAGTATGAGTTCGAGGGAATTTGTTCAAAAACCACCGCGCGTCTTTTCCTTGGGATGCTCATCGATCTCCTGATCGGAAATATATTGCCTGAAATCAAATCGGAGCGCCCACAAACCACAGAAAGAATGTGGTCCATCGGAACATCCAGAGAAAGATCGTTTAAATGTGCCAATGGAACAAGAATATAAGCTTATTTACTGAAGAATTTGTAAAACAAATTTTTGTGAGATCTTAAGATTAAAATTACTTGCACAGAATTAATTTGTGGTGGAAAATGCATAATTACAACTTCTAAATTAAAAGAAAATGTAGTTAAGTCCAAAATTGTATACTCGAATTCATTTTAAAACTCTTATAATCATTTTACTTATTTGCATATTTTCATGCATATTTGCACATTTTTTTTGCATATTTGATTGCATATTTTGCATATGCAAAATATGCAAAAAAATATTTTTTGATATGCAGTTTTTAATGGAGAGTGGGATATTTAATTAGTATATAACCCGAATTTTTCTTCAATCTGTCTGCATTTAAAAAGTTGCATAAAATCCGCTGTCTAGTCACGAGACACTCAACAACAACAATACGAAGCTGGAAATGGCAGCTCTAACCATTAAAGTTAAGATGGATACTCTACAAGAAATGCTATTGGAGCTAAGGGCGAACAAGGAGCACCTCAGAACCATGTGCCATTCGCTTTTAAAAAACAATAAATAATGGCTCCGTCACTTCGCCTCCGACTCTAGAAAACCCACGGGCTTGCAAATAATGTTGATGAGCTTAAACAGTTTCTTTCTCATCAAGTTATTGACAATATGCTTATATCTGAGACCTGGCTTAAACCAGGCAACACAACCGTAGGAGGGGCTGCTATATAGGTAAGACAGGAAGTATCTTACGTTTAATTGGTTTCCGTTAGACTGACCCAAATACAAATGATGTCAATCCAGGTGGCTACTAGCAAAGGAGAGCTATACTTACCCCCGACCCTTCCATGGACTACAGCTGGAAGGATGTACTCGAAAAGTGGCCACAAATGGGCGGTTATTCTCACCTGGCATTGACCTGGCACTTTTTAGGAAGGCTCTGGAGAGAACCTTGGATCTCAAACTGAATATTAGGCGTCTTCCTCAAAGAGCAGCTGTTACGGCACTTACCTGGACTCCGGTCTAGGTGTCTGCGCAGATTATCGGGAGCGCTTTGGCACAAGACACTTGGAGAGTGATCTTAAAGTGCCCAATGTTGGTGACGTAATAGGTACACAGGCAGGTGATTACGTCGAGAGATTTGGAAGTCACCACAACATACTAGAAGACGCCTCAAGAAGCTATTTCCCAGAGAACTTCCGAACAGACAAATACCCTAGCAACCACTTCACTTTCTATACACCAGACAGAACTAATACACTAAGCATATTTTATATCATCACAAATCAACTCTCTCATAGTCAGACCCAAAAAACTAGACACACTTACATAAAGTAAGTTAATCGGGGGTGTCCCTGAAATCTCTAGAGATTTTCGTATAAACGATTGGATTTTGAACTCAACTGTCAGGACTTTCTATGTGAAGTGTCAAGAATAACGTCGCCTATTAGATTATAGAAAAATTGTACGTTTGAAATGTACTTGGTGCTGAGCAGTCATTTTCAAATCAATCAACTTTAGTCATCTTATCTAGTAGACTGGCATTTTGGAGACGCTTCACATGTAAGGGCAAGCAGTTGCAGTTCGAAATGAAACGTAAATCTCTAGAGATTTCTGGAACATCGCCGAATATGAATATGTATACAACAATACGACAATATGGAAAAAAGTATGTCTCGGTATTTCCAAACCTTATATTTGTTGTTTAATTAATAATTTGGAAAACAAAAAAATTTAATTGTAATTGTGATTGGGCACGCCAGGGTCTGAAAGTTTTGGAAAAAATAACTCAAACGACATGTTCACCAAATCAATAATATTTTAACAAAATCTTTGAACATTTCAATTGTTGTCATCTTTTGAATTTCATAACATATTTTTCTTCTTCTAGAACTGGAACTAAATCAACGCCGACTATTTTTAAATGAGATAAAAATAGGGTTATTCAAAAAACTTTGGATCCTCGGCGCGCCACTCAAAACTCCATTGCTTCAACATTTGTTTTTTATACCCTGTACCAGAACTACACAAAGTTGAATAAATTTGTGCAAAAGTATGTAACAGCCAAAAGTAAGCATTTCCGACCCTATAAAGTATATATATTCTTGATCAGCATCAACAGCCGAGTCGATATAGCCATATCCGTCTGTCCGTATGAACGCACAGATCTCGAGATGGTAAGAGATATAAGTTTAACGTGAATCACGATTATTTTTTATCGATCCGCCAAAGGATTGGTGAAGATCGGATGAACGGTTGTCGAGTTATAAGGAAAACAAACAATTATGGACAGCACCGGTCGCTACGGTGATGGGCAGCACTTCACAGGTACAGAGTATGCTATAGTCGAGTTTGACCGACTTTCTTTCTTGTTTTACGTCTATTATACACCATAGCGCATTAGATGGGGGGGTGAGACCATGAACTAAAAAAGTTCATACTCTGGAGGTCCGCTCTAATGTACACTCAATCTAAATTAAGTTGCCAAAAAGGTGACAGAAAGTTTATTAAATAAAATACGATACAATTTGAAAAAAAATCTGCTTTAAAGTACTAGTTTTAAGCTACATTTTTCGTTTACAATTTCCACATGTGCATGTAGGCTTTCAATATCTGAACGTTAATGTAGAAAACCTTAATTTCCGAGTGTTATACAGATTGTTTTCTCAGATTTTCTCTTGTCACGTACACTTTGCTTTTGCACACGCAGCATTTAACTTTCTGCACTGTTCTGCTGATAGCGTTGAATGTTTTCCATTTTGCAGTTAGGTTTAGGGTTCCCTTGTTTAGAAGTTTGTGCTGCCTTGCTTCCGTTCTTCGTTTTTTGAAGCAGTGTGGGCGTCAAGCACAAGGTATAGTACACCTATGTTCTGCCTGAAATGTCCAGACCAATGCTGATAGCCTGCCTCCTGTTTGGAACACCATGACCCAGACTTCACTTTGTTTACTTCCATGCCCCACAATGTGCAGTATATTTCCAGTTTTTCAATCATTAGCTGCAATGTTGAGGGATTGTCCGTTACGATAACGATATAATCTGCTACAATAGAAGCCCTTTGTTGGTGTTTTCAACGCACAGCGCACCTCCTAAGTGCTCGTGAAGATCGTCCAGGTACAGCGCAAAAGCAATGGCAAGACAACGCATGCAATGTTTCCCCTGTTCATTGTGTGAAACCTATCCACAAAATAAGTTTAATTAAAAATTAAAAATTTGTCAACCGTTGAGTACCCGCGTCGAAAGCCAGCTTGGAATTCGTTCACTGTTGTGCTTACACATTGTTAGCCTGGAGGTAAGAATATTTATTAGAGCTCGCGGCACAATTCATAAAAAGAAATCCCACGGTTGTTCACTGGATCATTTATATCTCCCTTTTATGAACTGGGAAGATTATGCTGTTAATGAAACTTTTTTCAAAACAGTTGCTTTTTAGTTCTCTATTATATATTATCACCAATTGTTCAAGCATTTCGTTGGGGCATTTTTAAAAAACTCGTTCGGGACACTGTCTACTCCTGGTGCTTTGTTCGTCTGGGCTTTGGCTAGTGCTATTGTAAGCTCCTCCACTGTTACCGTTTTATCTAGGTCTGGACCCTCAGCATAAGTAGGAGCATAGTAGATGATCAGAGCACTTTGTTCCGGGTTGAGAAGATTTTCGAAATGACTCCTCAAATCCCATGCAGCGATGCCGGTTCCTATTTTTGGGGCCATTCCTCTTATTTCTCTCGTAATTTTCTACCAGACTTTGCTATCTTTTATCAATGATATTCGTGTTTCAAGACCCTGGTCATATTCGAATTTGCTTCTTGTTGAACCTTCACGTAGGCCCGTATATCTTCAGCCAAACCTGATATTCTGAAGTTATCCAACGCCTAATAAAGATAGTTGGCAAGGAATCAATCAATCAATGTATCGATTTTTTTAAAAAACTTCAACTCGAAGTGGATTTTGCCTTCAATATTGAACTTTTTGCTAAATAATAACCACTAAGGTTAGCCATGCATTCACTAAGCAAACAAAACAAGCCACACAACACCCCCCAGACTCACGACACAAGTGCAATTTCATAATCAACAGAAATGGCTTTCTGGATGCCCTTAAGCCAAACAGCACCAAAGCTTAAGGGAAAATTGTTTACACACACACACACACACACACACTTATGACTACATATACACAGTCACACTTATCTCACTTATGTCCAAGTGTCACTCAATTTGTCTCTGTTTGCCCAGAAGTCCAGTGAACAAAGCCTCCAAGGCGGCCTACAACAATACGAAAAAATTAACAAATTGAATCACACGTTGACAAACAATTTGTTTATGTTTAATAATTTATTACCAAAAAGTGCCTTCAATTATTTATTATATTCATACGTATATATGACGACGCAGAAAGGACATCACACTTAACTTGGCCAGATTCATTTGCACAGAGTCTCGTATATTAATACTAGCCAAGTCCTGGCAATGGGAATAGCCTTAGAAAAGTTATAGAAAACTTGTTAAAAATTATACATATAAACCCTCTTTTATATACGCTTACCTGTGAGAACCAGAGCCTGCTTACCGCTCTGCTTGCCCATGGCGCGCCAAGGATCTAGTTGACCATGCGTAAAGATGACTTTCTTATAACGTTCGTTTTGGTTGAATTGGTAACCACCAAATTCAGCGTTGGTTTGATCAATGCCATAGGCAAGTTTCTCTGGCGTTTGTTCTGGACCAAATGCATCACGGCAAAGGGTTTCAAAGTACCGCAAAGGAACTTGGTTGCCAAAGCTGGAAGAGTTAGAGCTGCTGGTGGTATACCAGCCGAACTCATTGCAAGTTTGATAAAACCAGGCACGAGCTGAAAATGAATTTTGATTGAAATTAATATTCAAGGCAAGTTGGAAGGAAGAGCAAAACTTACAGGCTACACTCGTATCCGACTGCTGAGTGAAAAATTCCAACATGGCTGAATAGCCAAAATCCTGACAAGTTGTCGAACGTTTGCCTTCTGCATAAAGTAGTTGTACAAATGCTAGGAATGCCTCTTCATCGAGTGGATGCAAAGACATTAATTTCTCACAGAGATTGGGTATATGAGAACTGTAAAAAAGATAAATACTTGGAATTTAAGAGGAGTTTTTGAGAGGGGGACTGAATTTGTAACATAACCTAATCAAGGAAACTTACATAACACTCTAGGAAATTTTCACAATTATTAGGCAAAAGCTCCTTTTCCAAAAGTGTTCAAAACAATTTTTTCTCATTAGGTAACAAATATATCAATCTTCAATGTTGCATACCAAAAATATTGATTACGTAAAGCCCTATTGGTACACCAGCTATTAAAGTCAGCTTTTGCTTACTAATGATTGTTGAAAATTAAGAGCATATTTATCTGCTGCGATTCTAACAATTGTGAAAAATCAATTATACCAATAGTTTAAATCAACAATTTTTATTGGAGTCGAAACATTGTAGTATGTACTATGCGGTAGTACCTTTGGTCTGTAGAAATTAATCGTAGGGTTCTTGTAATTGAGGGTTTTAACTAGTGAGTTATCTTACAGATGAAAATTCAACTCTACAAAGACCTAACAAATATTGTTTAGATTTGTTAAGGCCGCGACTTTTTGCACCTTGTAGAAACATCAATTACGCTTCCGTTCCACTTTACTTCAAAGTGCACTTTTGGGCACTATTTGAGAAATGTTGACCTTTATGTGATAATTTTAATTTTGGCAATGTTTACAACTGTGGAATGTAGCCGTATAACTAAGAACAATCTGATTGTGGCAATCGGTTTTTTATTGTTTCTTCTCTTTGACTGCCTCAGCCTGAGGTAGATACATCTACTCGGTGGAACTCCACTTATTCTATGCTTAAGAAACTTCTCAGTTCTAAAAATGTTTATGCTCTCTATGATGATCGAACACTTAAGCTGGAAAATTATGAATGGGAAGAAAATGAAAATCTTGTTAAAATTTTGGAGCCAGCTTATACAAGGTGGGCCAAAAGAAGTCCCCCTATTGGAAGATGCTCTTATTTTTACAAATAGCCGCCAAAGTCGGATCTGTTTTGACATTAGTGGACTAGACAGATGTAGAATACAAGTGAACAAGCCATGGATCGATAAACTCCCAAGAACGCGGAATAATCGTGTCTATTTTTTGCGTAACAATTCCTCTGTGGTGTTGGCGCAGCGGAATTCCGTCGCAGATTCCCCGGTCGCCCTACACCGACTGCGCAAACACTGCGCCGTTTGGCCACCAACTTTGAAGAGTATGGTACCACACGAGACGTTGCCAAGAGTGGCCGGCCCCGGAGCGCCCGTTCGGCCGAGAATATCGCCGCTGTTGCCGAGGATGTCGAGCTGTCGCCGGAAACATCGACTAGACGCCGTGCCTCGCAATTAGCCATCAGCCGGTCGTCCCTAAGGCGAATTTTGGTCAAAGACCTGCGCATGTTCCCGTACAAAGTTCAGTCCGTGCATCAGCTGCTGCCTGTCGACCAAGCCATCCTCAATCTCGAGAACGAAATGGACAATTTTTTGACCAAAATCATAATGAGCGATGAGGCTCATTCCCACCTCAGCGGGAACGTGAACAAGCAAAACTATCGCTTTTGTGGCACCGAAAACCCACGAGTGATGCACCCGCTCCATTACACCCGCTCAAAGTGACTGCATGGTGCGCTGTTCACGCTGGAGGATTCATCGGGCCATTTTTTTTCGAGAACGCCGCTGGTCAAACGACAACCTTGGACGGTGCGCGTTATAGGGTCATGTTAACCGGGTTTTTTCTGCCGCAATTGGACGAATTAGGACTGGAGGACATTTGGTTCCAACAGGACGGAGCAACGGCACACACTGCGCGAGCCACCACCGACATTCTGAAGGCGGCGTTCCCGGGTCGCCTCATCTCTCGTTTTGGCGATTTGTACTGGCCTGCAAGATCGCGCGATTTAACCGTTCTAGACTTTTTTTTTGTGGGGTTTTTTGAAACCCGTGTTTACGTAACCAAGCCCGAGACCTTGGAAGCCCTCAAGGACAACATTCGACACGAGTGCGAGAATCTGCAGCCCGAAGTTCTTGCCGAAGTGATGAAAAATGCCATAAAACGAGCCCGTATGGCAATCAATTGTAACGGCGACCATTTGGCCGATATCATCTTCTCAAAATGACCAATAAAATTCTAAATGTTCAAACAAATGTAATCAAAAAACAGAATATTCGTTTTTTATTTAGAAAAAAAAATGAAAGCCAAACAACATCGGATGACTTCTTTTGGCCCACCTTCTAGATGTCTGATTTCGACCAAACGTGGTGAAATCATGGAAAAGCATAATACATCCGATTTTTATTAAACTTTGTAGAAATGTGTTAAGGTATATAAAATAAGTATATGAAAATAAAAAGGACGTTTTCATTAAAAACAAAAAAATTTCCTCACTCGAACTTCTTTTCCGACCGATCGTTCCTATGGCAGCTATATGCTATAGCTATCCGCTTTCGACCAAACTTAGTGAAATCATGGGAAAGGATAGTAAACTAAGAAATACGTTCTTTGGAGGCGTTTCCATTAAAAACAAAAAAGTTTTTCTTACTAAGACTAGTATTTCGACGGTTCGTTCCTATGAAAGCTATATGCTATAGTCATCCGATCCGGCCGGTTCCGACAAATGTGCAGCGTATTTGTACCAAAAGACTTCGTGCAAAGTTAGCTGAGGATAGCTTTAAAACTGACGGGGGAGATAGCATAGAAACAGACAGACGGACGGACGGACAAGGCTAAATGAACTCAGCTCGTCATGCTGATCAAGAATATATATACTTTATGTGGTCGGAGATGCTTCCTTCAATGCGTTACAAACATCCGCACAATTTTATAATACCCTCCGCAAGGGAATAAAAATAGAAAATATATTCAGTATCCTAATGTGAGTTCCGTCTCAAAACCAATTTTTTACGAAAGCAAAAGTATTCATCCACCTCTGTCTCCTTTAAAGTTCGACAGAACCGTCACTGATAGTGATGAAGAAGTATTTAAAAATGATTTAACGTACACAGAGTCCTGTTCTAAACCTCAACTTTCTTCCCAGAGTGAGTTGAATGATTTAATACGAGATCTTAATCTTACGAAATGTGATGCTGAGCTCCTTGGATCGTGGCTAAAGCGCGGTTTCCACTCACCGCGGAATAGACGATGTTTCGCAGATTCTTAACAGAGTCTGCAAAACTGCTGTTATCAACATGATAACCAAAATTTTGCCCTCGATAGTCTTTTTAAAGTAACCTTGCACTGTTATATCGCTGTTAAAATTTAAGAATGCTGTTGGTAAAGAAAACAAATTGGATCTTATGACTTTAATTAAAGTGAAGTTGATTAATTAATAATGCAGAATAATGCAGAACTCGCACAAAAAATATTTTACATTCTATTTTAATATATTTTTTATTAAATAAAATGAAAACAAATTATTATGTTTTATTATTGTGCCTTCTAGCAATCTTTAGAGTTATCGCAATGACCCCCAATTGAACGTGGTTTAAAATGGGGTGCCGAAAGGTCAACATTATTAAATGCTTTAGTCCCTGCTGCTTAGATTGGCCCATAGCAATACTGAATATTGTGGCTGGGTGGCTCAGCGGTTAGTGTGCGCGACCGCTGAGCATGAGGTCGTGGGTTCGATCCCGCCTCGGAACATCTAATGAAAAGTTTTTTTCTTTGAATAAAACTTTACACCCGGCCACACCTCTTGCTGTTGGCGCCAGCATTGCAGTAATTAGCCATGAAAAGCTTCTCAAAAACTGTCGTTCGGATTCGGCGTTAAGCTGTAGGTCCCCCTTTCTCTTGTGCTAAAATTAGAAGCGCACAAGCCAGGAGATTGAGAGAGGCTCGGCTTTGGCCCCTTGGGGCTGTGTCATCTTGACAAGCCAATTTTACTTTTACTTAATACTGAATATTTGGAAGACCAAGCTCAATGGCACACAAATTTTCTCGGCTACTAGTGTTCTTCGGCGGTCGGTTGCGCCCGCGAACTTTTAATCAATGGCTCTGGATTCCGTCAAAGAAGGTTAATCCAATGGAACGCCACCTGAGCTACCTGTCAGGAAGCGCTTTGCAGATGGCGTTTGGTGTGGCACCGGTTGCTGTCCTTCAGCGCTACCCAGACAGCCTTTTCATTTCGCGGCCATTTCGCGCCGAGTGGAAACCACGCTTAGGAAAAAAACTTATTTGCAGAAGACACTAATATTTGTTTGTATAGAAATAGGGGAAATGAATATGTTGACTATTTTACCCAGTGTGAAACATTAGTGTTTTGCAAAAATGTGTCAGTACTATTAACATGTCTGGGAGTTGAAAACTATTACCCTAAAGAATGCAGACTTTTAATAGATTCCTCTAAAACTAGTTTGAAGGCTGTTCTCTTAGACAATAGAAGTAAATATGCGTCTATTTCTATTGTACTCTCTGTATAAATGAAAGAGACGAAAATATCGCTACCCTTTTAAGGTATGTTAAATATGGTGATCATAACTGGTTGATTTGCGGAGACTTAAAAATAATATCAGTGACGTTGGGCCAACAATCGGGGAATACGAAATTTCCATGCTTTCTATGCATGTGGGATAGCAGGAATAGATCTGTGCCTTCGGGAAAAAAAAGTGTGGCCAAAGAGGAGAAAATTAATACCTGGGCTACACAATGTTATTAGATCTCCTCTTGTGCAGCGTTCTAAGATTATTTTACCTCCTCTGCACATAAAGCTGGGACTAATGAAACAATTTGTCAAGGGTTTAACTAAAGAAGGTGATTGTTTTAAATACTTGTTCAATAAATTTCCTGTATTAAGTGAGGCGAAAATCAAAGAAGGAATTTTTGTTCGTCTCGATATAAGAAAACTGATGAAGGACGAAAACTTTGAGCATACCATGACTTCTAGTGAAGGATTTTTAGAGAACCGAAAAGCTCCAACTACGCTGAAATAGTGCAGCTTATGCTGAATGCAAATAAATACTTAAAATGCAATATGAGCCTACAAATTCATTTCTTACAAGGTCATTAAGATTTTTTTCCTGAAAATTTGGTCAACATGAGTGATGAGCAAGGTGAGAGGTTCCACCAGAATATCAAAGAAATGGAGAAAAGGTACTAAGGAAGGTGGGACATTAACATGATGGCAAATTACTGTTGGAGCTTAAAGAGAGACAATTTCAATAAACGTCTGTCCGTCCGTCTGTCAGCCTGAATGAACGCCTCGATATTAGAAACTATAACAGATAGAGCCACAAATTTTTGCATGTAGGAAGGTGTATACCATACGCAGATCAAGTTTGTTTCAGATTTGTGAGCTAGCTTGTGCGAGCGTGTGTGTGTGTGTGTGTATGTATGAGTGTGTGTGTACACATTCTTAGTAAATGAATGAAAGCTCACGAAATTAAAAGAACAGAGTATTTTTATTGCTGGTGCATTACAAATTACCACCCTTCTTTACTGTTTTTAGGAAACGAAAACATATTAGAGTCTCTACCACCCATTGCATACTTTGGGGCCCCAGCAATAAATAGGATATTTTTGGATTTTTACACAAGTGCTAAAAGAGGTATATCTCCATTGAAAAAATCGCAGAATTGCTTGGGATAGTTCATATTAAAGCTAAGGAGTGGTACTTTCCGATGGTATCAAAGAGAGTCCAAACAATAGAATAGATTCCCCGAAAAACGCTCCTAAAAAGGGTCAAAATAGGCACTCTTAGCAACTTAGCAATTACTAAAAATCTCGACATGATGGACAATTTCTGAAAATGCAGTCTTGCTTAGCACACGAAATCATCTAGAATCACTATCAACCATTCAAGATACTGGACCTTGCTGCCTAGTGTTATTGCTTAAATCCCCAAACTTACCTATAACTCTGCACCACCCAGGCAAAATAGTTGCCAATGCCATTGAAGAAAGCAGCTCGATCCATCACATTCGAAACATTAAAAGTTTCACAAGCATTCAAGTTATCAAGAAATTCCTTGATCCCATTGCTCTCAAATATTTTGACCAAATGGCGAATACCCCTCTCAATGCGTTGTGAACAGTTCGGACCATAGCTGGTGGCAATCGATTGACTTACCATTTGCATGTACTCTAAAATCAAAAATCAAAATAAAATTGATCGAGTATCCATAGAATGAAGTCGGAGTCTTACTCTTATTTCTACTTACCATCAAAATCTGCTTTTGCCAGTAATGGTGCACTGGAAGACCAACTGGCTGCTACAATATCAGGATATATATGGGTCATCCAAGTGACCATACTTCCAGAGTAAGAACCTCCAACTAAGATTATTTTGGATTGCTTCAGTTGAGAATTTGCCGACTTTTGATAATCGATAAAGTAGGCCAGATCAGCAAGAGCCTGATGTACGCTCAGATATTTCAAATGTGGGAGACTATAGGTCTGATTGCTAAAGACAAGGAAGGAAAACAACATTAAAAAACAAATCCATGAATGATTTTAGGAACTACTTATATAACTTCTTCTCGGCCGCAGTTTATACACCCTTGCAGCTGGAATAATTTATATTTATAAATATGTTATATGATTTTAACAAAACAATTTAAATTTTACTTCGAACTCGGCCAGCTGAGTGATTTCCAAAATTGACCATTTGCATGACCAGTTTTTATACTCTGTACCAAAGGAAGGAAGCTTCGTCGACCCCTTAAAGTATATATTCTCGATCAGCATCAACAGCCGAGTCGATTTAGCCATGTCCGTGTGTCCGTATGAACAAACAGATCTCGGAGATTGTAAGATATACAGGTTTCGTAAGATCAAGACAAAGAAATAATCACAAATAAATCAGGGCTGCAACATCTTAAAAATCAGGAGAGGTTCACTCCGGGGCTTAAACCCGCCAAACTTTTTGGTTTCGGGTTCACGGAATGGGTTCAGAAAGTCGCTGAACCCATGTTCAGGCTAGAACCACGGCTCAGTCATAATTTCGGTAGCTTAGAATCATGCTTGTCAATTGAAAGAAAATTAAACATTTTATTCTTTGAATAGTCTTGATGCTTTCAATGTAAAATTTACTTAGATTAAATTAACTAAGTCTTTCAGTTATTTTTCATCAATACTGGCTTTTCGGCTAGATAAAACAACTCTTGAAAAAATAGGGGAAAGGTATCTTCGGCGCGGCCGAAGTTTTGTATACCCCTTCAGCCTCCCCTGAAAAAAAGTTTTTCTAACTAAGACTACTTTTTGGACCCTACTTTTCCATGGGAGCTATACTATATAGATGTCCGATTTCGACCAGGCCTTGTGGAATCATGGAAAAGCAAAACAATCTAACAATTACGAAATTTGGAGGCGATTCAATATAAAACAAAAAAGTTTTTCTCATTATAACTTATTTTTTTACCAATCATTCTAACAGCATCTATATATATAGTCATCCGACTTTGACAAAACTTTGTAGAATTGCGAAAAAGTACATATATAAAGAATATGATAATGATATGAACGTTTCCATTGAAAACAAAAAAGTTTCTCTCACTAGAAGTTGTTTTTCGACCGATCGGTTCAATGGCAGCTATATGCGATGGCCATCCGATTTTGACAAAACTTTGTAGAATTATCTGAAAGCATACCAAACAAATAAATGCCAATTTTAAGGACAAAAAAAACTAAGACTACTTTTTAGACTCTACTTTTCTATGGGAGCTATACTATAAAGATGTCGGACTTCGACAAAACTTAGTGGAATCATGGGAAAGCATAACAAACTAGGAAAAACGAAGTTTGGAAGCGTTTCCCTTCGAAACGAAAAAGTTTTTCTCAGTAAAACTAGTTTTTCGACCGATCGTTCCTATGACAGAAGAATGTTATATTCATCTGATCCGGCCGGTTCCTACAAATGTGCAGCGTATATGTACTTACTATATATGTACCTCTTTACAAAATTTGGCTTAAATCTAATCACAAGTTTTTTTATACCCTTGCAGAGGGTATTATAAAATTGTCCGGATGTATTCTTGATCAGCACGACGAGCTGAGTTGATTTAGCCTTGTCCGTCTGTCCGTCCGTCTGTCTGTTTCTATGCTATCTCCTCCGTCAGTTTTAAAGCTATCCTCACCAAACTTTGCACAAAGTCTTTTGGAACAAATACGCAGCACATTTGTCGGAACCGGCCGGATCGGATGACTATAGCATATAGCTCCCATAGTAATGATCGGTCGAAAAATTAGCTCGAATGAGGAAAACTTTTTTGTTTTTAATGAAAACATCCTTATCATTGGCGTACACTTATTCTGTATACTTTTACACAATTCTACTAAGTTTGGTCTTAGTTGGATTACTATAGCATATAGTTTCCATAGGAACGATCGGTCGTAAAACTAGTTCGAGAGAGGAAAACTTTTTGTTTTAAATGAAAACGTCCTTTTTATTGGCATATTCTTTATATATATACTTTAACACATTTCTACAAAGTTTTATAAAAATCGGATGACTATAGCATATAGCTGCAGTATGAATGATCGGTCGAAAAAGAAGTTCAAGTGAGAAAAACTTCCTTGTTTTAAATGGGATCGCCTCCAAATCTCGTAATCAATAGAAAATTGTGCTTTTTTATGATCTCACCAAGTTTGGTCGAAATCAGACATCTATACAGTATAGATCCCATAGAAAAGTAAGGTCCAAAAAGTAGTCTTAGAAAAACTTTTTTGTTTTCAATGGAAGCTGCTCAGACTCAGAGCTCAGACAGGAAGATGGGCCCGCAGCGACGAAGAAAAGGCAACTGTCTTTGCACATCACCTTAGAAATGTTTTCCAGCCAAATCCTCCAACCAATGGCTATGAACTTCCATTGGTTCCGACCGCCGCACAAACTGACCCAATCAAAGTTCATTCGCTAGAAATAAAAAACGCCATCGGAGAGCTAAATCCCAGAAAAGCTCCTGGACATGACCTTATTACACCTAAAATGATTATGGAACTTCCAAGTCCCGCCATTACATATATCTCAAGACTTTTCAATGCTGTTCTGCGATGTGGATACTTTCCAACTCAATGGAGGAAGTCCACAATCATAATGATTCAGAAACCAGGAAAAGATAAAACACAAGCGTCATCATACAGACCCATTAGTCTGCTACCTTGCCTGTCAAAACTATTTGAGAAGATCTTACTCAGCAAAATTGATGCCCATACACAAAATATCATTCCCTCACACCAATTTGGGTTTAGAGCAAAGCACGGGACTATTGAGCAAGTCAACCGTTTAACTTCAGACATTCGGACTGCGTTTGAGCACCACGAATACTGCTCTGCAATTTTCTTAGATGTTGCCCAAGCATTTGACCGCGTTTGGTTGGATGGTCTTATATTCAAGATAAGGACAATGCTTCCCCCAAATACTCACAAAGTATTAGAAAGTTACGTCAGTAACAGAGTATTTACAGTTCGTCAAAATGAGTACACAACGGAAGAGTTCACTATAGGAGCCGGAGAGCCGCAGGGTAGCGTACTCGGTCCTCTCCTATATGTAATGTACACTGCCGACATACCAATAAACCCCCGACTTACAATAAGTACTTTTGCGGATGATACGGCAATATTAAGCAGATCACGATGTCCAATTAACGCAACAAGTCTCCTGGCAAGCCACCTAGCTAAAGTGGAAGAGTGGCTGGCCAACTGGCGCATAAAAATCAACGAGCAAAAGTGTAAACATGTGACGTTCACACTCAACAGAAGCACCTGTCCCCAGCTATCCTTAAATGCAACCCAGATCCCGCAATCAAACGATGTTGTATACCTAGGTGTGCACCCTCGATAGAAGGCTCACATGGCGCAAACACATAGAGTCGAAAAAGCTTCAAATCAAGCTAAAGGCCAATAGCCTTCACTGGCTAATCAACTCCCGTTCCCCTCTTAAACTGGAATATAAAGTCCTACTGTACAAAAGCCTGTCTGGACGTATGGCTCGCAGTTATGGGGAAATGCCTGTGCGAGCAGTGTGGACATCCTCCAAAGATCACAATCAAGAATTCTCAGAACCATCACTGGAGCGCCATGGTACATTCGCAATGAGTGTATCCACAACGACCTCAGCATCCCATTGGTCGAAACTGAAATAGAGCAACTTAAATAAAAATATTCTGAAAAGCTTTTCACCCACCCAAATCAACTTGCAAAATCTCTTTCCATGCTAGCAACGCATTCACGACTCAGGAGAAATGACCTACCAACCCAGCGACTGACTTGAAGGGCCGCAGAGCACAAACTAACTCCAACAGGGGATGGTTTATAAAATAGCTTCTAGATTAAGATCTGAAAAATTATTGTTAGTCTCATTAAGAGAAGATCCAATAAATACAAAATAAGCTTAAAAAAAAAAAAATGGAAGCTGCAAGGGTATACAAAACTTCGGCCGAGCCGAAAATAACTTTCCCCTTTTTTTAAATTAAAAATCCAAAAGTTTAAAAATTTTTACAATTTTGATTTGTATTAAATACTTTTGCACACACTTAAGGGGCTAAATGAGTTTCGTCAGGGAAAAAACGGACTATTTAAAAAATTAAACATTTTTGAATAAAAATATTAAAAAGCTCTGCCACATCATTTCCTGCGAGCCCTCGGGTAAAAGGTGCGTTCGCGTTGACAGCATAACTCCTAGCAGGATCATCCGAAGTGAAAAAAAAAAATAGGGGAAAGTTAACTTCGGCTCGGCCGAAGTTTTGTATACCCTTGCAGCTTCCATTGAAAACAAAAAAGCTTTTCTCACTAGGACTACTTTTTGGACCTTACTTTTCTATGGGATCTATACTATATAAATGTATGATTTCGATCAAACTTGGTAAAATCATGGAAAAGCATAATATACTGTCAATTACGAAATTTGGAGGCGATCCCATTTAAAACAAAAAGTTTTTCTCACTAGAACTTTTTTTTCGACCGATCATTCATACTGCAGCTATATGCTATAGTCATCCGATTTTGATAAAACTTTGTAGAAATGTGTTTAAGTATATAAAATAAGAAAATGCCAATAAAAAGGACTTTTCTTGAAAAACAAAAAGTTTTTCTCACTCACACTAGTTTTTCGACCGATCGTTCCTATGGGAGCTATATGCTATAGTCATCTGATTTCGACCATACTTTGTAGAATTGTGTTAAAGTATATAAAATAAGTGTATGCAAATGATAAGGACGTTTTGATTAAAAACAAAAAAGTTTTTCTCACTCAAACTAGTTTTTCGACCGAACGTTCCTGTGGGAGCTATATGCTAAAGTCATCCGATTTCGACCAAACTTAGTAAAATCATGGGAAAGGATAGTAAACTAAGAAATACGTACTTTGGAGGCGTTTCCATTAAAAACAAAAAAGTTTTTCTAAGACTACTTTTGGACATTACTTTTCTAGGGGATCTATACTATAAAGATGTTTGATTTCGATTAAACTTGGTGAGATCATGGAACAGCATAATACACTGTTAATTGCGAAATTTGGAAGCGATCCCATTTAAAACAAAAAGTTTTTCTCACTAAAACTTCTTTTTCGACCGATTATTCATACTGCAGCTATATGCTATAGTCATCCGATTTTGATAAAACTTTGTTGAAATGTGTCCAAAGTATATAAAATAGGTGTATGCCAATAAAAAGGACGCTTTCATTAAAAACAAAAAGGTTTTTTTCACTCGAACTAGTTTTTCGACCGATCGTTCCTATGGGAGCTATATGCTAAAGTCATCCGATTTCGACCAAACTTAGTAAAATCATGGGAAAGGATAATAAACTAAGAAATACGTACTTTGGAGGCGTTTCCATTAAAAACAAAAAAGTTTTTCTCTTTAAGACTTGTTTTTTAACCGATCGTTCCTATGGCAGCTATACGCTATACTTATCCGATCCGGCCGGTTCCGACAAATGTGCAGCGTATATGTACCAGAAGACTTCGTGCAAAGTTTGGTGAGGATAGCTTTAAAACTGACGGAGAAGATAGCATAGAAACAGACAGACGGAAAGAAGGACAGGGCTAAATCAACTCAGCTCGTCATGCTGATCAAGAATATTTATACTTTATGTGGTCGGAGATGCTTCCTTCTATGCGTTACAAACATCCGGACAACTTTATAATACCCTCTGCAAGGATATAAAAATACGGGAAGTTAACTTCGGCTCGGCCGAAGTTTTCCAATTTTCAAAAATCGCCAAATCACATTTCAATTCATTTCACTTACTATCCTTACAAACCGAATTTCATGTCCTTTGGTGGAAAAATAGATTTTTGCAAGTCGAATTTCCCGTGAATTTTCCTTGCGGGCAGATTTTCCGAAATCGGGGAAACTACGTGTCCAATTATTTCGTATACTTCGCTTTCAAACCCAGTTTCAAGTCGTTTGGATGAAAAAAAAATTACCCATACAAACTTTTCCGACGTTTTTCCGGGAATTTTCGGACCCACCGGACGAATTTTCCAACATCGGAAAATCACATTTAAATTTATTTAACTTACTTTCCTTACAAACCGAATTTCAAGTCAATCGGATGATAAATTGATTTTTGAATATCGAATTTCCCAAGAATTTTCCTTGTGGGTGGATTTTCCGAAATCGGGAACACACGTGTCCAATTATTTCGCATACTGTGCTTAAAAACCGAATTTTAAGTCAATCGGATGAAAAATAAAATTTTCCCCATACAAACTTTTCCGACGCTTTTCCTGGTGGAATTTTTCAAAACCCCGTTTTAGTACGCACTTTCACTACGTAAGGAAACTCCTGTCCAAATTTCAGCCCTCTAGCTCTTACCTGAGCGTTGATTGCCAATCAGTCAGTGAGGACAAACTATTTTATATTTTTAGAGATATTCACGAATGCATTGATATATTATGTTAATATTTTCTTGTTAAAAAAATAAATTTATACTCGATTCTGATATAAACAGCAGCAGTTTTGAATTAAATACAACCAACCTAATCTTCCCGTTGCATTTTTGTATCACTCAATAAATAGATATAACTCCTTCGCACAAATTAAAAATCGAAGATAAAGTTCTATTACAATTAAATTAGATACCTACCCAAAAGGTAAACTTTGTCCATAATAGCGATGTTCGGTATAGAATAACATTCCCGAATTTTCCACAGCCATGTCATGTGTTAGCCCAGTACTTAGGAAGCCAGGACTTATAGACCATTCACCACCCACAAATATGTAAATTGGTCCATTGGGCTTAAAATATTTCCCATTACGAAGATAACGCTAGAAAACATAAATTTTAAGAGCATTGAGTTTATCAAAACAGATAAATGTGTATAAAAGCCTATTGTTGTATAAACTAAGTCCTAGATTGTCATTTGTGACTCTTTTGAAATATCTATGATTTTGGAAGAGTGCACTTTATTCACACAAACAGGTACCAATTAAAAAGGCTGCTTCCGTCACATCATTGAACAACTCCATACTAAAATTTTAATATTAGTCAAAGTAAATGTTAGCAGGCTCAAGGTCGAGGTTTGATTATAGTTCAATAATCAACCAGAAAATTCAACAGAGAATCCATATAAACATGAACAGTAGCTGTGGCTGTGTAGACAGCCGTTTCGGCTGCCGCCATGGCAAAGCCTTCGTCAGTACACTTTCAGTTGCAGTCACACCAACAAGCCATTTGAAAATCCTATTAATATTATAAAACCTTAACGGTTTTCTATTAAACAAACAATAAAAATACCTTGATATTTATACAAAAAGGAAGCATACCCCTTTAAACAAATGCACACAAGAAAATCGTGGCACACTTTAAGCACACTCTGAGACGAATTTCTCAGTAATTAAAAATAGTGGCCACAAACAACAGAGATACATTGAACAACCTTCAATGCCAATGCATATACCTTCAGATAACCTAAAAAGAGCGGAGCTTAAAGCTAGTTGAAATTTCGTGCTATTTGTGCACTTGGAATTCTCAACTCGTTATTCGCCGGCTAAATAAGATTTGCAAATGGCTTGTTGGTCGGACAGCAACTGAAGGTAAACCGACGAAGGCTTTGCCATGATGGCAGCCGAAACGGCCGTCTACACAGCCACATCTACTGTTCATGTTCATATGTATTCTCTGTTGAATTTTCTGGTTGATTATTGAACTATAATCAAACCTCGAAATTGAGCCTGCTGATATTCCCTTTGACTTAAATCAAAACAGGTCGTTAAACCCATATTCAAAATTTTAATATTGATAAAAGAGATCAAGCTGTGTGTTAATTATAAAGAAAACTCGAGTTCATTTTTCATTGAGGTCAAAAGTAGTGTAGTGTAGAATATAGAGCACTGTCATTACGTTGAACTTAAATAGGCGAACTTTGTGATAATTGCTGACAGTACTTTTCGGCAGTCGAGCCACTGAACTGCATATCACCTGTATTTTAAGCAGGGATGCAAACCGGTTCTGAACCGAACCGAACCAAACCGAACCGAACCGCATTTTCAGCTGGTGAACCGTACTGCAAACCGAACCGGCATCCCTTCGAAAATTCTGACTGAACAACCGAAAACCACAAATGAAAGCGGTTCGGTTCAGTTCACTGACGAGTCAAAAGCCTCACAAATTTTGGGAATTTTAATCGAATTGCTACGATAAGTCCTTATCGATGCCGGATTTATGTAGCACCCAACCATTTTGAAACATGCAATTGTCCACCGACCTTTGAATATGTCTGTTATAAGTAACCATTCCTTCTTTAAAAGTTGCTAATCGATTTGTTTGCATATATCATTTCCTTTACGGGACAATATTCTCATTAGTCTGTCAAGCTTCTTCATCTTAATCCATTTTTAGCCAGGAGTACAGCTATTAAAGTGACATCATTATGCGCATCCAACTATTCAAACTTTTCAATTCTCTAGAAATACAGTGGCGAAATGGTCGAAAAGTCACATATCACTTTAGATATCATTATATTTCAAATATTGAAGCAAAAGTTAGGGGAAAAGACACTATAGGCGAGCTTTAATATTTTAAAAAGTTTTTCGAATAAAAATAGCTTTCTCAGAGAAAGTTTTCAAAATGTAAAGGATTAGCTAGACTAAATAGAGTTGGTTCAAGCAAAAACTCGGGGTGTAATACTTCTTAAAAACAGAACTAGTACCCTAAAATGTGTTCGAATCCAACTTTATTTTTCATCAAATAGTATGTCCCACACAGGTTTATAGTTTTTCAAACTTCTGCAGCTTCAAAAGTCCAAAAAAATTACTTTCTGAACAAATTTAAGGATACTTTTGAATGTTAGACTTTAGAATGGGCTTAAATGTTGAAGGTTTCGTGGAATGAAGGGTAATCTTAAAACAAAAAGAAGTTTTGGACTTGCCGAAACTTCAAAAGTCTACAAAAATGACTTTCTGAGCAGATATCAGGGTAAATTGCGACGTTATACTCAACAAAAGGCTTTAAGAGTTGACATAGCGTGAAATTAAGGGCGACACGTAACACGTTATCGGACTGCTTTTCCTTCGAAACTTCGGAAAAATATCTTTCCGCGCAGACTTTAGAGCACACTGGGGCTTTATACTTAAGAAATGGCTTAGGACTTGAGACTCGGCAAAATTAGAAACGATCCTTGAACAGAAATGCATTTGAGACAACTTTTGGACTGCCTTACCATCGAAAGTCTGGAAAGAAATAGATTTTCGAACAGATTTAAGCAACATTCGGGACGTTCTCCTTAAGGGTTTACGTTCGGCGGGAACTAAAGCGATCCTAGAAATAAGTTTTTGAAATTTTTTTAAAATATAAATATGAAAATATCTGGTCGTTAGTCAGATCTTACAGATTTTCGGCATCCAAGAACATAAGGTGCGTTGCGAATTCCTGTCAGCGCAGTTTTTTGAGAATATGTCATTAAATTTATAATAAATTAAGACTGAACCACTGAACCAAACCGAAACCGCGGTTCAGTTGGTTTCAGAAACCATCTAATAAACCGAACCGGTGGTTCAAAAACTATGTGAACCACTGAACTGAAGCAGTCTTTATTTTCAATCGGTCCTTATTTCCAATGATTTTAAGTAATTATTTGAAATACATTTCAACAAATTTCAAAATTGAGATGTTAATTAAGAGAATTTGATTGATATTACCATTTGCCAAGTTTGATTATTAAGCTGATCAAAATGGTCTACAGGTTGGCTTATCCAAAGTTCCTCCACCGAAGCGGCTTCATTTTTTGTATAATGTCCGGAGCTTGGCTCCTGCACTAGCAACAACTCCCAATTCCTTTGATACGGATTAAACGTGGCTAATGTTGAGGCTATGTGAAGCAAAACTTGCACAAATTGATAACGAAATTGCATGGTAAATGGTTTTAATTTTTCAACTGAACTCCATCAACAAAGTCTGTGGGGTATTTATGGATTCTCCGTGGGGCGCCCCCATAATAAAAAAATAGCATAAGTGATTAATGCAAATGAAAATTTGATAGAATAGACCAAGGTAAAAGTTACAGCCATGATAGTTTGTATGGCAAATATTTATTTAAAACTAAATTTATATTTTTTATATTGCACACAACAAAAATTGTTGTTTTAAATATTCATGAGGGTGCGTCGCTGCACCAGCTGGGCGGGCGCTCATGTGAACTGCTCCCGTTGCATGTAGATGAAAATGTTATTTATATGCTGATTTGCGATTCCTTTTTTAACAGCTTCTATGGCCGCAGGTTTTGGCTTATGTGGGGATAATCCTTTTCCATGCTTCAACATCGACTGTGCGATTTAAGCAATTTGCAACTTGTGCATAAGCACAACAACGGCGACAACGACCGACAATAATAATAACTTTTCATAGCACTCCATTGTCGTTAAGCGCCCCCCTGGCGGCCGGAAGCGCAATTCCCCCATCTCAATTTCTTCTTTGGGGGTGGGGGGGGGAGGAATTGGTTACATAATTCAACTCAGCTTGACTTTTCATACACAATCCTTTTCATTGTGTACTTTTTGCCATGCAGAACACCACTCGGTCCTGCATCCTGAGTCCTGGCCTGGGAATGAGTAATATCCCAATTACATATTACGTGCAACTCTCCTGTTGCTTGTTCTTTCTTTCTCTCTCGTATATGATTTGGTTTATTTTTCGTTTCAACGTAGTAAAAATATTTTATGCTCTGTGAGTCCTGCGTTCTACTTATGTAACCCGTGAAAGGCGGCCTTAAACTGGCTCAACTTGACTAGAATTGCTTGCCAATGTTAGACAACCCTTTTTATATTCGAAAGGAAAAATATCTAAGACGCCATAAACATTTCAAAGCTCTTAAAGCCAAACTTGAGTTTTCCAAAGGTACAAAAGGAAAAGCTTAAGAAACATGAAAGATGCTTGAGAAAAATAGGTGAAGCTAACTTCGGGGAGGCCGAAGTTTTGTATACCCTTGCAGCTTCCATTGAAAACAAAAAAGTTTTTCTAAGACTACTTTTCGGACCTTACCTCTCTATGGGAGCTATACTATATAGATGTCCAATTAAGACCAAGCTTAGTGGAATCATGGAGCATATCAAACAATTAATAACGAAATTTGGAGGCGATCCCATTTCAAACAAAAAAGTTTTTCTCGTTAGAACTACTTTTTCGACAGATCGTTCATACTGCAGCTATGTGCAATAGCCATCCGATTTTTACCAAACTTGAAAACCAAAAAGTTTTTTTCACTAGAACTAGTTTTTCGACCGATCGTTCCTATGGCAGCTTTATGCAATAATCATCCGATTTCGACCAGACTTTGTAGAATTATGGTAAAGTATATAAAACAAGTATATGCCAATGATAAGGACGTTTTCAATGAAAACAAAAATAGGTTTTTCTCACTAGAACTAGTTTTTCGACCGATTGTTCCTATGCGAGCTATATGCTATAGTCATCCGACTTCGATCAAACTTAGAGAAATCATGGGAAAGGATAGTAAACTAAGAAATACGCACTTTGGAGGCGTTTCCTTTAAAAACAAAAAAGTTTTTATCACTAGAACTTCATTTTCGACCGATCATTCGTACTGCAGCTATATGCTATATCCATCCGCTTTTGACCAAACTTTGTGGGATTATGTGAAAGTATATAAATTAAGTATATGCCAATGATAAGGATGTTTTCATTGAAAACAAAAAAATTTTCTCACTAGAAATAGTTTTTCGACCGATCGTTCCTATGACAGCTATATGCTATAGTCATCCGATCTGGCCGGTTCCGACAAATGTGCAGCGTATTGACGGAGGAGATAACATAGAAACAGACAGACGGACGGACAGGGCTAAATCAACTCTGATAGTCGTGCTGAACAAGAATATATATACTTTATCTGGTCGGAGATGCTTCCTTCAATGCGTTACAAACATCCGGACAATTTTATAGAACCCTCTGCAAGGGTATAACAAGAAAAAAGTCGGTCAAGCCCGTCTATTACATACTCTATACCTGTAAAGTGCTGCCCTTCACCGTTGCGACCGGTGCTGCCCATAATTGTTTGTTTTCCTTATAACTCGAGAACCGTTTATCTGATCTTTACCATTCCTTTGGCGAATCGATAAATAATCTTGATTTCAAAATATGTCCACAAGGTTCAAACCTTCTATCAATACTTTTCTATATATCTAAATTGCAGTGGCGGGTTGCGGGGCAAAAATTGAAAATAAACTTGATCTGTCTGCAAGTACAAGGTGGGCCAAAAGAAGTCGCCCTATTGGAAGATGCTCTTTATTTTACAAATAGCCGCCAAAGTCAGATCTGTTTTGACATTTGTGGACTAGACAGATGTAGAATACAAGGAACAAGCCATGGATCGATATACTCCCCAAGAACGCGGAATAATCGTGTCTATTTTTTGCGTAACAAATCGTCTGGGTGTTGGCGCGCGATTCCGTCGCAGATTCCCGGCCGCCCTATACCGACTGCGCACACTGCGTTGCCAAACGTTTGGCCACCAACCTTGAAGAGTATGGGACCACAGAGACGTTGCCAAGAGTGGCCGCCCCGAGCGCCGTTCGGCCAAGAATATCGCCGCTGTTCCGAGAATGTCAAGCTGTCGCCGGAAACATCGACTAGACGCCGTGCCTCGCAATTAGCCATCAGCCGGTCGTCCCTAAGGCGAATTTTGGTCAAAGACCTGCGCATGTTCCCGTACAAAGTCCAGTCCTTGCATCAGCTGCTGCCTGTCAACCGCCAAACGCGTGTAACCTACGCCATCCTCGATCTCGAGGACGAAATGGACGATTTTCCGACCAAAATCATAATGAGCGATGACGCTCATTTCCACCTCAGCGGGAACGTGAACAAGCAAAACTATCGCTTTTGTGGCACCGAAAATCCTCGAGTGATGCACGAGGAGCCATTACACCCGCTCAAAGTGACTGCATGGTGCGCTGTTCACGCTGAAGGTGTCATCGGGCCATTTTTTTCGAGAACGGTCTAACGACAACAGTGGACGGTGCGCGTTATAGGGTCGTGTTAACCGGGTTTTTTTTTGCCGCAGTTGGATGAATTAGGACTAGAGGACATGTGGTTCCAACAGGACGGAGCAACGGCACACACAGCGCGAACCACCACCGACATTCTAAAGGCGTTCCCGGGTCGCCTCATCTCTCGTTTTGGCGATTTGCACTGGCCTGCAAGATGCCCGATTTGACCGTTCCAGACTTTTTTTTTGGGGGTTTTTTGAAATCCCGTGTTTACGTAACTAAGCCCGAGACCTTGGAAAGCCTTCAAGGACAACATTCGACACGAGTGCGAGAATTTGCAGCCCGAAGTTCTTGCCGAAGTGATGAAAAATGCCATAAAACGAGCCCGTATGGCAATCAATTGTAACGGCGCCCATTTGGCCGATATCATCTTCACGAAATGACCAATAAAATACTAAAGGTTCAAAGAAATATAATCAAAAAACAGAATATACGTTTTTTATTTAGAAAAAAATGAAAGCCAAACAACATCGGATGACTTCTTTTGGCCCACCTTGTATAAGAAGTTTTTGTGGAACATGTATCTCTTACCATCTCTGAGATCTGTTTGGTCACACACTCAGAGAAAAATAGAGAATTTCATACTTGGATCAAGAATTTTCGTACTCAATAGTTCGATCAAGAGCGAAAATTCTCTTGATCCAAGTATGAATGTTTGATCCCGTTTTTCTTGATCCAAGAGCTGCCATTATTTGATCCAAATCGCGTATAAAAAATTCTTGTGTTAAAAAAAAATTTGGTGGGGGGTTGGGGGGGGGGGGGAGAGAATTAGAAAGAGAGGGGGGGAGGGGTGGGCCGGGAAATTTGGGTGGGGAGCGGAGAGGGGTTGGTACCAACCACTCCAACCCACCACTACACCCACCCCACTCCATTTATTGGGAATTATTTTTATATCTTTATTTTATTTTACCTACTTGACAAGACTCGAAGTTGGGAGTCAAAAGACTGCATACAGACACAACCGCTTAGACAACAGCACCACATGTAGGATGCATTGAGCATCCGTCCAAATTTATTTAAACTGACGGGCCGAGCGCTTGTTCACGCGATTGTTGCCCCAGACCCAAACTAGCCAAAAAAATATGTGGAAAGTTAACTTCAGCTCGACCGTTTTGTATATTGCATTCCATTGTAAAAACATAAAAAATTTTATAGACATTCCAAACTTTTCTATGGGATCTAGTAGCTATATAGATGTCTGATTTCGACAAAGTTGGATATGATCGGACAATAAACACGAAGTAATATACGAATTAATTTTGTGAGGGGGGTCTTGCATCGTGGGTGTTTTTTTTTTTTTTTTTTTTTTTATTTAGAAAACAAAGAAGGTATTTTTGTGGCACTAGATACTTCTTTTCGACCCATTCATCCATTTAAAACTTCAATATGGGAAATCAGCATACTTTGGAAAAAACCTCGCCCATATCGGCTCGGTTTGAAAAATAATGTTTGCCAAAGAGACTGCAGATTTGGTAAGAGCCGAAATTGAGAATATTAAGTCTCAAATACAGAAAATTGTGCCCACTCTACTAAGCTAATTTCAAGTTGAACACAAATTGCAACTTACAATAATCTTTGGAAAAGTGTTTAGCGTGATTGCGGAAACATCATCGCAAACTTGCGGCATTTGTAATCCCACGCCCAAAATGATGAACGATTTACATACCATTAAAAACTTTCCAACAAACGATGACTTACTAGAATTCGGACTATCGACCTTACATTGTTGGATTCGTTGTTTTGAATGTATGTTTGAATGCATGGGTTATCGGCTACCGATTAAAAAGTGGCAGGTCAGATAAGAGCATAGTCGATCAACGAAAGGCAAGATAGGTTCAGTGTCGAAATGGCATTATTGATAGACATTCCAATGCAAGGTTCTGGCAACACTAATAGTGGTAATACGGCTCGAAGGTTTTTTGAAAATTCTCAATTGTCTGCACATATAACCGGAGTAAGCCATGATCTAATAAAAAGAATTGGTATCATTTTGCGCTGTATTGTCTCCGGATATTTCGCGAATACGCATTAGAAACCGCACAGATTTTCATACGGGAATATCCATTGTTTTACATGCCCTGCTCAGTACATAAAATATTGATTCATTGAACCGATATTATAGAAAGTGTTCCACTTCCGATTGGCATGATGTCGGAAGAAGCCTTGGAAGCTAGCAACAAAAATTTACGGAAATTTCGGCTTGAACATACTCGCAAAAATTCGCGCTTAAATACGATGGAGGATCTGATGAACTCTCTATTAGTTTCTTCGGATCCAGTTATATCAAGCTTGAGCAAGAGTACACTAAATAACTCGGGCAAAGCATATTTGCTTGACAGAGAGGCCCAAAATCTCTTATTGGATTATCCGGAAACTGAAAAAACCGAAGAATCCAGTTCGGACTCGGAGAGCTGACTTCAAAAACTTTTTTCTTCAATAAAATATTTTTATTCAACAAAAGCAAACCAAATCAAACAAAAAAAATCAATGAAAAAACTTTATAAAAAAAATATTATTAAAATTTAAAAAAAAAATATGTTTAAAATTAAAGTTGCTCAAAGTTGTCCCTTTAAGGGTTAACATTAAATAAAAATTAACAATTTTGTAAAATTTTCCTTACTTTTTGAGTAATTAATTTGCTTACGCTAAACTAGGGAAATCGCCCACTGTGGGGCGTGGCCAAAATTTGAAATTAACTCGATCTGCGTAGGGACAATAAGAGTCTACATACAAAATTTGGTGGCTCTAGCTCTTCTAGCCTCCGACATGTCTTTATCAAATCGGCTGTTGATGCTGATCAAGAATATACATACTTTAAAGCAGGGGCCGGCAGCTTGCTATCTGGCGTGCATACGAAAAATCTCAAAGCAGCGCTGCTTCCACACACACGGTATAAACTGTTAAAGCTCCGCTGCGTTACGAGTTCGCGACGCAGTCGTTGCTACTGGAAAAGAGAGAAATTATTGCGCTGCTCTCACACACACTAATGCAAAAATGTGAATGTATTTCTTGCCTGCCTCTGCTTTAAAGGGTCGGAGATGCTTCCTTCTGCCTGTTACATACATTTGCACGACTTTAGTACAATGTAAAATAAGTTTTATTGCAAGAAGGTAAATGAAAAGACAACTTACCATGGTCCACACAGATCTACCTCCTAGGAGTCCCAGCGAGTTTGGTGTGAATGCATGGTGCGGGTTTTAGCAGCTTCGAATATGCTGCGCCCAGTGTGAAAAGATTATAAGGCAATGAAGTTATAGCCGAAATACAAACTCTATCATTGAAGCCTACTGTTAAACCTAAAAAAATGACAAAAGCTTGCGTCTTCTTGGCTAACCCCGGTACATATGGATCCTCCCTCGTAATCGGCTTTAACCTACAGATCAACCGTCTCATTCCAAGATCTAGCTATCATAAAATCAAACAGTACGCATTTGTTACTTTCACCAGAAATGGCCTTTACAGTTCTTAACTTTTCCTTAGCTGTTCAAGTGTCAAAAGCTTTAAGCTCTGCCGAAACACTCAACTACTATCTCTCCTTTCCTCCCTCTCTCTCTCTCTCTGTAAGCTTGCGCTCTTTGACTCAACCCTGAATGAATATGTATGACACTTTATGAATGGCCTCCTGTTGCTTGAAAGCATAACAGGTGGCAAGGCTTTTGTGGCGAAGCAGCTTTAATGGAGCCGTTGATATGGTACAGAGATGCTTCGACACCATTACCAGCAAGCAAGAACCACCCCCCAATTTGGGGGAATGCGTGCACTGAGTTAACTTTGGCCTGCAGGACACCTTGACACTGCTGACACAGAAGCACAATTCATGGTGGTTTCGCCACCAGTTTAAATTACACGCTCGAGTGTGGAGAAGGGAACCACAGAAGTTTCAGGCTCAGGGTTGTTACCTTGAGTTTTGTTTATGCTACGCTCGCACAAGCACAACCGCATAGACACATGTCTATGGTGTTTCTGGTGAGGATTAGCAGTGGCAAGTCGAAAAAATTATACCAGCTAAGTGGCTTAGTTGTCACTTAGTTTATGTTGTCGCGTTATAAAGTTGAAAAGTTAATGACAAAGTAAAACGACAAATTGCCACCGAGGGTGGTAGAGATTAAATGGAAGTTGAGAGAACGACGTATATATTAGGTTCAGGGTGATTTTAAATAATTTTTTTGTTAACTAAACTAATATAGTAAATTTAAGAAGCTTGAATTTTATAAAGGGAGGGTTAAGAATTGAACTATTTTTAATTGGTCAGATCTGTCAAAGTTATTTTATGATTAGGCCAACACAAAGCACAACTTCCTGACAATCGGCTGAAAGTCAGTCATCACAGTTTAGTGATGAAGTGCAGTGGTTTAGTATTAATTTTTTATGTATTTTATGAAGGCTTGTTTCCGGTCTCGTATAAAATCCCGATCTTCCCTCCAATTTTTTCTGAACTTTCTAAAGAATGGCAGCTCGAAAAATGCTAAAAACCCAGTTTATATTTTTGGATCGGCCGAAATAGTGCCAAATTTGTACCTAAAAGGCCCGTACTTAAGTATGAGAACCCGATTTTTTCATGAATATGCACGTTATGTTATTTTTTCGTATTTTTGAAGTTACAGCAAGTTTTAAAAATGCTAGAAACTCATTTCCGTTTTAGAATCGCCCTTTATTCCGAAAATGTTCACCTTTACAGCCTGTACTTTTAGGATAACGTCCCGAATTTTGCTTAAAATGGTTCGGAAAGTAATTATTTTTGGACTTTCGAAGGTAAGGCAGTCCGAAAAGTGGTCACAATCTCGTTTCTGTTCAAGGATGGTCCTTCATTTTACTGAGTCTCAAACCCTAAAGCTCTTCATAAGCAGAGAGTCCTGATTAGCACATAAATATGCGCGAAAAGGTATTTTGTACAAACTTCAGAAGGTAAGGCAGTTCGCAACTCGTTTCAAAAACTCATTTCTGTTCTTAGATCGACCTTAATTTCACCCTACCTTACCTCTTCAAGCTCTATCTTGAGTATATAGTCGCGACTTCCACTAAAATCTGATAGCAAAGTCACATTTTCGGTCTTTTGAAAATGTATCCCAAATTATGTCAAGGATTTCTATTGAATTCTGTCCGGAAAGTTATTTTCTTTGACTTTTGAAGATTCGGAAGTTTGAAAAACCATAAATCTATGTAGGTGTCCTATACCATTTGATGTAACATAAACTTTCTGTAATGTTGAAACACACTATGAAGTATTAGATCCTGTTTTTATAGGTATTAAACCCCACACTCAGAAAAAAATTCGCCATGAATTTTAGAAAATCGCCCTATTTTAAAATTTTCCCTGGTATTTAGAAAAATTGCCTTATAAACAGAAAAAGTTTTCTGAAACTAAGAAAAATATGCCATAATAAAATTTGTTTAGAAAAAACTTTTCTAAAAACAAGAAAAGGCCAGATTTTTCTTCTGGTGGTGGACGTGGACCAGGAGGTGGACCTGGAGGTGGCCATAGAGGTGGACTTGGACCCGGTAGGGGACCTGGAACCGGTGGTGGACCTGGAGGTGGAACTGAAGGTGGCCATTGAGGTGGACCTGGAGGTGGTGGTGGTGGACCAGGACCAGGTGGTGGACCTGAACCGGTGTTCTTAAACAATTTTTTCTGCTATTAAGAAAATACCTTTTCTCTTATTAAGAAAAATTTGTCACTATATTAGAAAAAATTTATTATTTTAAGCAAATAGTTTTCTATGATTCAGAAAGAGATTCTTATTTTAAGAAAAGTAGCCCTTTTGTTAAGAAAAGCTTTCCATAATATTTAGAAAAATTTTAGGGTGAGTCGCCTTAGGACGGATTTCAAAGGCGAATTTCTAATTTTAAGGGCTAATTTGGGACCTTTTTTTTATGAATGCACACTCAGAGAAAAAAAGAAGAAGATCGTTCTTGATATCAAGAATACTTAATGTTAAAAGTACGGCAAGAACGAATATTCTTGGATCCAAGAAGAAAAATACTGAAATCACGAATAGAATTTCGAGAAGAGTATTCTTGGTCTAAGGAGTTATAGTGGTGGTTGGGGAAAGGGGGGAGTACCAACCACCCCATCGCACTCCTTTTGTGGCTGCCGAATGGTTAGCAATATTTGTATGAGCGTCAGGGTGCATGCTTTCGGTAACACCTAGCACAGAAAAAACTACCGAGATGCTCGACTTAAGTCATGGCACAAGCCTGTCGAGCTTGTTTCATTTCAAATGTGCTAACCTTAATCTCTTTCGAGATCACATGTTCATAAATCAGGAACGAGAGCGGAAAAGTATAAGTAGCATCTTAGACATGGCAATTCCCACGGCAATCGGGTCTACGTCCCTGAACAGACGCAGTACCAAACTACCCATGGATTGCCAGACCCGGCACCCGGGAATCCAAGTATGCCCTTATTATATGCCCAAGTATTACCGTTGCCATCGGTGAATCAAATCAACGACATGCTGAATATTTCCTTGAAAACTAGTGATACAGTTGGTTGTAACTTATTTGAGGCTTATACTAGTGTGTGATCAAAAAAAAAATAAACAAGAAAATAAATCAAACAAAAATCATGAGTAAAGACAACCTTCCTCATGGGCTGCCGCTTGGCTAATAAATTTTGTTCACCATTCAACTGGTATCCCAAAATTTAGCAGCCTACTTTTCTGACTTTTTCTCATATATAGTAATTACCCCATGGCCTACTTTGTTAGTTACTACAAAAACTTTAACCAGGAATAGCTGGAGTAATCTTTGGAACACTTTTAGTCAACGATTTGTATTAAGAACTTAGCTTTGTCAATGTCTAACTAACTCGCGGTTCGTTAAAGGCAGTGTGGAAAGCAATCAATTTTAAATGCTGTTTAAGGGGATATTGCTGTTTGGAAGGCTGCTTTTGGACCTTTTTAAAAAAAATCTTATCTGAAAACGGATATAGTTATTTAAATTCTGCTTTTATACTCTGTACCAAAGGTACATAGAGTATAATAAGTTTGTGCAAAAGTATGTAACAGCCAGAAGGAAGCATCTCCGACCCCATAAAGTATATATATTCTTGATCAGCATCAACAGCCGAGTCGATATAGCCATGTCCGTCTGTCCGTCTATCTGTCCGTATGAACGCACAGATCTCAAAGATGGTAAGAAATTGAGGTTTGACATGTATGGGACTTATGCTTCTTACACTTCCAGGCAGATCAAGATTATTTTCGATTTTTGCCACGCCCCCTCCCGCCCCCGCAAATTGGAAAAAACGTAATATCTCCCACAGTTTTATAGATAGAAGGTTCGGTATATAATTAGGTTCGGTACATAATTAGTAATCAGGATTATTTATCGATCCGCCAAAGGAATGGTAAAGATCGGATGAACGGTAGTACAGATATGGGCAAACGAAAATTCAATATATCTGGGCTGCTCCTGCAGCAGCAAAACACATACATATGTATGTGGATGTATGTATATATGAGCAACGACTACACAGCAAAGTGATAGCCAACAATATTTTAGGACAAATTTTTATTTAACGATTCATATTGGATCGTTGTGGGTGTGATGACTCCGCCCCGCGAAAAAAATCTATACGCGAAAAATCCAATACAAAACCTAACAGCTATGGCTTCCCTTTCCCACATACACAATATTGAGAGAGAGAAATTAGAGATGGTCGCGGGACAAATATATCGCCCGATAGCCATCTGACTACTAAGACGAGGATTGTTTAAATTGCAAATAATATAAAAATAGCCTAGTTCTTTAATTCTAACATAATAAATCACAATGATGTTAAGTCATTTTGGTCACTCCGGAGTCCCGCGTAGTTTTCGATGATCGCCCATCTCTAGCTCTGGCAAATGCAAAGGTTTTTTTTGTCTGCGGCGCGTGCCAATCCTCTCTCTCTCCCTCTCTCTCCGAATTATACTCTTTATCAAAGGTACATAGAGTATAATAAGTTTGTGCAAAAGTATGTAACAGCACCTTAAATGATAAGTATTTAAGCAACTCAAGTCGACTCGTAGGTCTTTATTCATATATCGACCCCATTGCTATTGCAATGGCCTCCTCATGGTATTCCCTGGATACCGATTTTATATAATATAATCGGGAGCAAATGCGAGCGGCGACCCCAACTGGTACAGAGTATAATATAGACGGGCTTGACCGACTTTCTTCCTTGTTTTTCATTGAACCTATCAGATTCACTAATAACTGCGGTTCAAGGAGGTTCCAATCTCTTAAAATCGCACTTTTAAGGTTGCTAACACTGTCGTAGCTTGTGGTTTCCTTGTAGACACGTCTTGTGAGGACTCCCCAAATATTTTCAATTGGATTTAAGTCTGGTGAGCATGCCATATCAATAATTCAACCGAACACTCTTGTAAAAAAGCTTTAGTGACCCGACTAGTGTGAATTCGGGCATTGTATTGCATGAAAATATAGGGAAATATAGGGTTTTCATTTACGAATGACCTTACTTTTTTATGGAATCTATACTATATAGATGAAATCGTGAAGAAGCATAATACACTGTTAATTACGAAATTTGAACAGCCGAGTGTGCAGTCTAACCAATAAAACAATCACCCAATTCGTACCGAAACAGTGTGATTAATATTCCTTATCAAATGTTATGTTTATATTTATATCGATTTAAATCGATATTAAAAAAAAAATAGGGAAAAGTTAACTTCGGCTCGGCCGAAGTTTTGTACACCCTTGCAGCTTCCATTGAAAAGAAAAAAGCTTTTCTAAGACTACTTTTTGGACATTACTTTTCTATGGGATCTATACTATTAAGATGTCTGATTTCGTTTAAACTTGGTAAAATCATGGAAAAGCATAATACACAGGCGATCCCATTTAAAACAAAAAGTTTTTCTGACTAGAGCTTCTTTTTCGACCGATCATTCATACTGCAGCTATATGCTATAGTCATCCGATTTTGACCCAACTTTGTACAAATGTGTCCAAATATATAAAATAAGTGTATGCCAATAAAAAGGACGTTTTCATTAGAAACCAAAAAGTTTTCATCACTCGATCTAGTTTTTCGACCGATCGTTCCTATGGGAGCTATATGTTATAGTCATCCGATTTCGACCCAACTTTGTAGAATTGTGTAAAAGTATATAAAATGAGTGTATGCCAATGATAAGGACGTTTTCATTAAAAACAAAAAAGTTTTTCTCACTCGAACTAGTTTTTCGACCGATCGTTCCTATGGGTGCTATATGTTATAGTCATCCGATTTTAACCAAACTTTGCAGAATTGTGTAAAAGTATATAACATGAGTGTATGCCAATGATAAGGACGTTTTCGTTAAAAGCAAAAAAGTTTTTCTCACTAAAACTAGTTTTTCAACCGATCGTTCCTATGGCAGCTATATGCTGTAGTCATCCGATCCGGCCGGTTCCGACAAATATGCAGCGTATTTGTACCAAAAGACTTCGTGCAAAGTTTGGTGAGGATAGCTTTAAAACTGACGGAGGAGATAGCATAGAAACAGACGGACAGACGGACGGACAGACGGACAGGGCTAAATCAACTCAGCTCGTCGTGCTGATCAAGAATATATATACTTTATATGGTCGGAGATGCTTCCTTCTATGCGTTACAAACATCCGGACAATTTTATAATACCCTCTGCAAGGGTATAAAAACTTCACACCTATTATATTGTCCATGAGTGTATAAGGTTTTCATTAATAAACGATAAAAAAAATGTAAGAACTATGGACTATTTTTTGGTGATGCATACTTTAATTGTGGCATATTTCCATAATTATAAAATTATAAGCCATTATATTACCAGAATAGATCGTCTTAAGGTCTTAAATTGCCAAACAAATTTAATCCACTAAAAGTCTTATTTATTGGCAAAATTTTAAGCCTATTTATAACATAAAAATACGCTTTAAGGTCATATGTTGCCTACATTTTAAGGTCACACACTACCTACAACGCTTTCTTATTTCCTAAAAAATTTTTAAGTATAAGAGGCCAAATATTAAGTCCAATATTCCTTGGTTGTCATTTTAGGTAATATGTCCATAAATTTCGGGTAATTTAGAGCATTTTTAGATAATCATTTTTTCCGAGTGTAAAAATATAAAAGTAAACCTTCGTATAAGCATCAGTTAAGACACACAATTTTAAATATAAGCGATTATATTTTATGTTTTAAGCTGCTGCTCCATATGCTAAGCGTTCCAGCTTTTAAGAAAATTTCTTCTTCCTGACTTCATCCACGTGGCTCATTTCAACGTAATCATCTTACGCAGCTTACACACACACACACACTTGAGCTTCAAATGACTTTCCAACCATTTAAAATGCTCAAAAATCGATTATCAAGGCCCGAAGCCATTAGGCAATTTATCTGAAACTTTTCGCAACTTTTCTTAATTAGGATGTAATTTAATTTTATTGAACTTGTTGCTTGGCGCTCTATTTAATCATGCGGCGAACTTTAACTTTGACTACTTGTCGAAAGTTAAGTTAAAACTAAGCATTTTATTAAAAACAATGGAAAAATTCGGTGAAGACCGACTGTAACATACTCTGTACCTGGGAATATGGATGCTCAGAAAACTGCGCTGCATAACTTGACTATCGATTATCCAATGTTTACCAGTTTTTTTTGGCGAATCGATAAATAATGCAAACTACTAAATAGATCTTTCTGGCTGTTACTTGCATTCGCACAATCTTCATACACTCTTACCTCTGTACCTTTGATAAACATAATCAAATTAAAATGGACCTGCACTAAAAACACTGTTGGGCTGTGTTATTAATGTTGTCAGGAAAAAAGTTTTAGTTCGAACAGAGGAGAAAAACAAGGTAACGCTGTAGTTCAGCTGTTGTCAAGGCACTACCAGGCCTAACGACCTGATGCATCACTGAACTACAGTAGCGTCGTTAACGACAGATACCGATCGGTACATTTTCCGGACATTCCCATACAAAATTCGTTAGGCCAATACTTGGCTGGTGTTTGGTCTGGTGGCGAGTGCTCACTACGAAGAGTTAGATAATTCGTTAATACCGCACCGGTGCAGCTGAACTACAAGGAATTGTCTAGTATAACGGCTTTCTCTCAGAAAACTATAAAATAATTTTCAACGATAGATGTTGCATGCTTAAAAATCCCGGGGTCATGCATAGTTTCTTTTTAAACGACTTTTTAAAAATTCAGGTTTTGTACAAAAAAATATGCTTTTCGTCAAATGCTAAATAAATTATAAGTACAAAAATAGGGGAAAGTTAACTTCGACTCGGCCGAAGTTTTGTATACCTTTGCAGTTTGTTTTTCTAAATAAGATTACTTTTCGGACCTTACTTTTCTATGGGAGCTATACTATATAGATGTCCGATTTCGACCAAACTTAGTGGAATCATGGAGCATAACAAACTGTAAATTACTAAATGTGGAGGCGATCCCAATTAAAACAAAAAAGTTTTTCTCACTAGAACTTCATTTTCGACCGAACATTCATACTGCAGCTATATGCTATATCCGATTTTGACAAAACTTTGTAGAATTGTCTAAAGTATTTAAAATATATATTTGCCAAGTAAGGGACTTTTCCATTAAAAACAAAGAAGTTTTTCTCACAAGAACTAGTTTTCCGACCGATCGTTCCTATGGCAGCTATAGCTGCTATAGTCATCCGATTTTGACCACACTTTGCAGAATCGTGTGGGAGCATATAAAACAAATACATGCCAATTTTGAGGACATTTCCATGGAAAACCAAAAAGTTTTTCTAAGACTACTTTTCAGACTATACTTTTCTATGGCAACTATACTACTGTATTAGTTCTTAGTCTATTGAAGAGCCGTCATTTTAAAAGATTAAAGGGTTTCAATTTGTTTTATCTATTTTTATTAAACCTTGGACAACACTTCTGTGTTGTCTCAAGTCCGTTTTATCAATGCGTCTTAATTCTATTACAATATTTCATATGGCTAGGGACCGCGTAGCAGCGCCGCCAGTGACGCCGGCAGAGGAGCGGTCAGTGCTTATGTTTATACATAATATACATGTATATAAATGTTTAAGGCGGGCGAAGAGGTACATATATGTTCACATGGTGACAGAGCCGTCGCGCATGTCAAATATGCCGACTCAGCACTGTCCAGTCCCATTGCACTCAAGTAAGGGTCATATTACCGTTTGCTTGAGGAACTGCTTGGGACTTGGATTTGTATATAAATATTGTGGCCAAGTGCTACAATGTGTTTGGAATAATATTAATGCATAACTGGGAACAGTGTGCATTCAATATGTGAACATACTACACTACCAAATTTGGTGGAATCATGAAAAAGCATAGTAAACTAAGAAATACGAAATTTGGAGGAGTTTCAATTGAAAACAAAAAAGTTTTTCTCACTAAAAATGGTTTTTCGACCGACCGTTCCTATGGCAGCTATATGCTATAGTCATATGATCCGGCCAGTTCCGACAAATGTGCAGCGTAACTTGTACAAAAAGACTTCGTGTAAAATTTGGTGAGGATAGCTTTAAAACTGACAGAGACGATAGCATAGAAACAGACAGACAGGGCTAAATCAACTCAGCTCGTCATGCTGATCAAGAATTTATATACTTTATGTGGTCGGAGATGCTTCCTTCTATGTGTTACAAACATCTGGACAATTTTATAATACAGAAAGGTCCACCGAGACCAAAAAATTAAAAGTACTTAAACACTTTTTTCGATCTTATTATACCCTTGCAGAGGGTATTATAAAATTGTCCGGATGTTTGTAACGCATAGGAGGAAGCATCTCCGACCACATAAAGTATATATATTCTTGATCAGCACGACGAGCTGAGTTGATTTAGCCTTGTCCGTCTGTCCGTCTGTTTCTATGCTATCTCCTCCGTCAGTTTTAAAGCAATCCTCACCAAACTTTGCACAAAGTCTTTTGGTACAAATTCGCTGCACATTTGTCGGAACCGGCCGGATCGGATGACTATAGCATATAGCTGCCATAGGAACGATCGGTTGAAAAACTAGTCTTAAAGAGAAAAACTTTTTTGTTTTTAATGGAAACGCCTCCAAAGTACGTATTTCTTAGTTTACTATCCCTTCCCATGATTTCACTAAGTTTGGTCGAAATCGGATGACTATAGCATATAGCTGCCGTATGAACGATCGGTCGAAAAACTAGTTCTAGTGAGAAAAACTTTTTTGTTTTTAATGAAAACGTCCTTATCATTGGCATACACTTATTTTATTTACTTTGGACACATTTCTACAAAGTTTTATCAAAATCGGATGACTATAGCATATAGCTGCCGTATGAACGATCGGTCGAAAAAGAAGTTGAAGTGAGAAAAACTTTTTGTCTTAAATGACATCGCCTCCAAATTTCGCAATTAACAGTGTATTATGCTTTTCCATGATTTCACCAAGTTTAATAGAAATCAGACATCTTTATAGTATAGATCCCATAGAAAAGTAATGTCCAAAAAGTAGTCTTAGAAAAACTTTTTTGTTATCAATGGAAGCTGCAAGGGTATACAAAACTTCGGGCGAGCCGAAGTTAACTTACCCCTATTTTTTTTATCTGAAAACAATTAAATTAAACTAGTTTAAGCCAATCTTACATTTACTCATATTCCATTTCGAGATTTTCAAATGCAAAGTTAAGCAATCACCAGTTTTCTTATTTTTATCATTCTTTTGCAGGTTTTTTTCCTAAAAGTCATTTTAAGGGTACAAAGTGTAAACAAAGATTGCATAAGATACCATAACAAACTATTTGATTGCAATTAACAGTAAGTTTTTTCTTTGCATTATAAAAGAAACCACAAAAATAACATAGACAAAAATTTGTCACATAACGTATCATAATGAGACAAATATAAAAAAACCAACATTTATTTTTCAACGAATCAGCTCTAAATATATAGACACATAATTGCAGATCGGACAAAAATTAGTTGTGTTAAGAAACTCGAACGGGGTTCGGAGATTATTGCGTTTATATGAAAGTCAAAAAAACGCACACTCATTTTCTGTCACATAACGTATTCCTTTTTGTTTGCCAGTATCTTGGGACCTTCTCTTTCTACAACTCGCAGCTTATACATTAAAAATAGTGCTACTAAAATGCTATTCAAAAACCAATATGCACAAATTTATTTTAAAACTTTTCTTTGTTTTTCTTTATGTACTTTTGGAGATGCTTCCTTCTGCCTGTTACATACTTTTGCACAAACTTAATATACTCTTTGTACCTCTGGTACAGAGTATAATAAATATAATTTTTTTTTTTTAAATTGTTTATTAACATAAATTCTTAAAATTATTTATACCCTAATAAACAATGGTCTTTTAATAATTATTTGTACGTTGTCCCTTCATGGGCTCTCTTATACATGTAAGGCTAAATGATTCAGTTATTTTTTCAAATTAACATTTAAAATTACAGAAGACTTATTGAAGATAGTGTATTTATATATTGTGTATGTAATGAAAAAAGAAAAGTGGACAAAAACATTTTTTTTGGCATTAGTAAAAGAGGCAAAAAGGATAGAAATAATAATAGCTATATAATGCTAATTATTGCGCCACCAATACATACTGGCGTATTTCTTAAAAATAATACTATCTCGTTTTGAGATGGTTTGGCTAAATATAAGGTTATTTTCCTCACAATTAAAGCTTTTTTGGATGTGATTTCTAATGATTTTTACTATGAAATTGTCTATTCTAATAATATTTGCTTTATTGTTTATTGTTTCTTTAGAATAGTACTTATGGTAACCGCTCTGCGGTGTTCTGTGCATCGATAAGCATGTTCTTAGGCATCTTCTTTCGAAAAACCCTCATTCTCTCCATATATAATGGAGAAATATTGAACCAAATAGCGCAAGCATAAGTTAATATTGGCCGTATTAAGCATTGGTACATTAGTATTTTTACTCGTGGCTTAATAAATTTCGAGTAGAATAAGTTTCTATTTATTTGGAATGCTATCTTTGCTTTAGCGAGTTGTTCTTTAACGTGCTTATCGAAGTATAGGAACTTATCTACTTTTAACCCTAAGTACTTTACGGAAGTACTTGTTTTAATGAGTGCATTACTGGTTTGGCATCTAATGCCAAAAGATTTCCAATTCTTGCGTATGTTACTATTACATTTTTTGACGGGGGGTCTAAACAGTATAGTTTCGCATTTATCTACATTTATGTTTAAGTGCCAGTCTTTTGTACTAACGTACTTTTTTTGAAGTTCAGTGTTAATTTTGACAACAGTGTTGTCTTTGACAACAGTGTTGTCGGCGTGGTATTTATTTATTTATTTATTTATTTAAACATCCTAGTGTTACAAGTACAAGAACTTTAAGTTTATAACACTAGTAACAAATGTAGATCCAGCAATGGAAACATAAAGAGTTAAATTAACATTAAGAAAATATAGCATTTGATATTATTAATTAAGAATACAGTAAATTAGATTGGATTTTGGTGTTATCTTAACCTAGTATAGTTTAATTTTTTTTTTCTATATTGTATTTATATTTATCCTGTACTATAGTGTGTGTTGAGTTTAGCTCGAAATAAGGGTGCGCTACTAATTGATTTTAGTTCATGTGGCAAGTTATTCCACAGGCGAACAGCATATATAAAGAAGTGCTTTTCTGACGCGGATAGCTTATATTTTTGGCAAACAACATTATTGGTCCTTTTGGAAGCCGAGAGATTTAATTTTTCTTAGATATACGCTGGTTCCTTAGTGTTTATAATTTTGTGTAGTAATATGCTCTTAAGCTTGTAAAATCATTAAGGGTAAGATTGTAAATTTTATAGGAATAGTTAGAGATGCTGTCAGTTCGTCTTTTTTTAAAAACATACCTAGCAATGTCATTAAATACTACCTTCAGTCTTTGTGTACTTTCGGCATCACTCTGCCCAAATAGCTCGACTCCATAGAATAGGGACGGTGTCAAATATGTTTTAGCAATAAGAAGTCTGAGGTTTTCAGGTACAAAGTTTTGGGTCAAGTATAGTTGTCGCAGAAGGCCGTATGTCTTACCAACTGCCTTGTTTATATGGTCAGTCCGCGTCAACTTCTGGTTAAATATAATCCCTAAATTATTTGCCTTTTCAACATACTCTATCTCTTTATCATCAATATATAAGCTATCAAGAGTCCTGATATCAATTGCTTTCTTGTATATTACAAGGCATTTTGACTTTAAGGGGTTTAGTCCGAGCCCATTTTTACTGGCCCATTCTGCAATTGTTTTTAGCTCAGAGTTTGTTACATCTACACATTTACTAATTTTACATAACGGGCGACTAATATACAATTGGACATCATCAGCATACATATGTACATTACATTTTGACAGGGTACTTGGAAGATCATTTACGTACATTGAGAACAATATTGGACCTAAAAATGAACCTTGAGGGACACCACGTGTAATAGATAAGAAAGACGATACACTGAGGGAGGATACGACAGCCTGACGCCTGTTAGTCAAATATGATCTCATCAATTTAGATGCAGTTCTTGAAAAGCTAAACATTTTGCTCAATTTAGTACACAGAATATCGTGATTGACTGTGTCAAATGCTTTGCTGTAATCAAGCAGCGTCAGGTATGTAACTTGCCCATCGTCTAGCTTATTTCGAATGTCTTCCGATTCTGAAGCCTGATTGATTTTGATTTAAGATGTTGTGTGACGTCAGGTAATTGTTTATTTGGCTTGCTACAAGAGATTCGAAAACTTTTGATAGGTATGGCAAGATGGAGATCGGCCTGTATTCATTTTTCTGTTTAGGAACTGGAATAATTTTTGCTACTTTCCACACTTCAGGAAATGTGGAGGTAGTAAGGGCAGTGTTCATTACATGTGTAATATATCTAAGAATTATGGGCAGGATAATTTTTAAAAACTTAGGGTTGATGTCGTCAAGTCCTGTTGCATTAGATTTTATCTTAAGTATAGCTTCAAGGACATCACATTGACTTACACACGCAAAACTAAAGCTACTATCACAGAGACAGGATTGCACGTAACTTCGGGAACTTGACTATGAACAAACCGATTATTTAATTCATTTACGTCCGTATCACATTTGTTTAATGATCGTTGTTTTCCAATTCCCAACCCATTTATATCCTTCCATGACTGACTAGTCGTTATTGCACTGTTAAATTTATTGCACAAATATTCGCTCTTAGCTCTAAAGATCATTTTGTTAACGTTCGTTCTTAATCTCTTAAAGTAAGCATAAAGATAGTCAGTCTTATACCTCTTCCATTTTTTGTATGCCTGATCACGTGATTCAATGGCTCGTTTGATTTCAGCACTGAACCACGGGTTACCCCTTGGCTTAATAAGTTTGCTTTTTAAAGGTACAAAAGTGTTACATAGGTGGATGATGTTGAGCTGAAGGTGCTCAACTTGCGCGTCCACAGTGGGTAGAGTAAATAAACTGTCCCAGTCACATTTATGTTGTTCGGTATTTAATTGGTCATAGTCAATGTTTTTGAAGTCTCTGTAATGAATAGGGTAGTCAGTAAAGTCAAGACAGATATTATAGGTAAGAAATATAAGGTCATGTTTTGAAAAGGCAGGTACAGAAATTTGACTAAATAAAAGAACACTATTTGCTTGGTTCACAAAAAACACATCTAAGAGAGTATTGATTATATCATCGGCAAACCCTATAATTTGGTCTACTTTTCTTAGAAGGCCGTGTAGATATAGGTTGAAAAGTATTGGGGAGTTAACAGTCCCTTGCTGTAAGCCATTAACTATTTTGAAATTTTTTGAGCTTCTTTTGTCTGCGTTTTCAACTATGAACTCTTTTTGGCTAATCATATTATGAATTAGTACTAACGTTAGAAGGGGGAACTTGTATTTTATTAACTTGTGCATTAGACCCTTGATCCAAACACTATCGAACACTTTTTCTAGGTCAATGAGACAAGCCTCAGTGCACTCTTTCTTGTTCCAGTTCCAGTAGATATTTGATACTAAACAGTTTATTGCATGTATTGTTGAATGTTCGTGTTTAAATCCAAATTGCTTGTCATTTTTAATATTCTTCAGGTCACAGTGCTCGGTAATGATGTTATTCACACAGATCTCAAATATTTTGCTTATATTTGGAAGAAGGCTAATGGGTCTTAGATTCTGGATCAGTGTTTGGTCTTTCCCTTTCTTTGGCAATATTATTTTTGGGGGAAATGTCCATTGTTGAGCAGATTATTAAATAATGTGCAATATTCATTTATAAAGCATTGTGGGATTTTTTTGAGAACTACATATGGGATACCATCTGGGCCTGAGGAAAATTTATTTTTTAGTTTGGAAAGAATATATTTCAGTTTGTCTATGGTAGTAAAGTATTTTTCTGTTTGATCGTCAGTTAGTTGGTTTGCAATTTTGTTCGGACTGAAATCAGTTTTAGTTAAGTGCTGTTCTATGATGTTTGTTTTTATTTGTATAAATCTAGTAACAGATAATAAATATAATTTTTGGCGGTAATATTTTTATTTTTTATATTTTTATTTATAAAAATTTAAACTAAAAAAAAAAATAAAATTAAAAATGAAAAAAAAAAAAAAAAAAAAAAAAAACCGGAAACAATTGGGTATAGTTAATAAGCAAAAACACCAACAAACAAAAAAAAAAAAGGGGGGGGAAAAAAAAAGTTTAATAAAATTTTCAGTAAATAAAAAAATAAAATTATTTTATATATTAAAAAAAAAGAAATAAAAAAAAAAAAAAAAAGGGGGGAATAGAAATAAAAAAAAGAAAAAAAAAAGGGGGGGGGGGAGAAAAAAAAAAGTTAGGAGGGGAGGGAAAGAGAGATAAAAAGGGGAGGAATAAAAAAAGATGGGGGGTACAATAAAAAAAAAAAAAAAAAAAAAAGACATAAAAAAACAATCACACCAAAAAAAGTTTAATAAAAAAAAAAAAAAAAAAAAAAAATTATGAATATTTAAAAAAAGAAAAAAAAAAAAAACTTTGGTTTTTAGGAATAAAAAGATATATGGGTGTTCGTCGTATTTTTGAAAAAAAAAAAAAAAAAAAAAAAAAACTAAATAAAAATAAAATAAATTTTAGTTGGATAAAAAAAAAGCGGAGACCAAAGACAGGAGCAATATTCCAGATTTGGGCGGACCAGCGAGGTGTAAAGATGTTTGGTAGTGTAGGGATCATTAAATTCTTTAGACCATCTCTTCGATAAATCCAAGTACACTTTTAGCCTTATTGCACATCACTGAAATGTGGCTGTTAAAGCTAAAATTGGGTTCAAACAGTATACCCAAATCATCGACTTTATAAATACGGTTTAACGAATCCCTATTAATGGCGTATTCGTATAGATACGGCTTGGTTCTATGAAAAGTCATAATATTACACTTGGTAATATTAAGGGGGGGGCGATTCAGTAGGCACCAGGCACTCCAGAGAATTTAGATCACTTTGTAATAGAAGTGGAGAAGCTGGATCGTTGAATGAGGCACATAGCTTGAGATCGTCAGCGTACAAAAGGGCAGTTGAAAACGAAAGCACTTGAGGAATATCATTGATGAACAGGTTAAATAACAAGGGACCAAGATGACTGCCCTGTGGGACACCCGAGGTAACGTGAACAGTTTCGGATTCAGCAGACTGAAAACGCACCCTCTGGGACCGATTGGTGAGGTAAGATCTAACCCAGCCGAGAAAGTTGATTGGGAGACCTATTAGGCATAGTTTTTGTAGAAGTAAGTTATGATTAACAGAATCAAAGGCTTTGCTGAAATCAGTATAGATGACATCTGTTTGTTTTCGATTAAGAAATCCCCTGATGTACTATTGATGATAATTCAAGAAGATTAGTGGAAACAGAACGCCGACGAATAAAACCGTGCTGGGATGGACAAAGAATGGTTTGGCAAAAGTGCTGTAATTGGGAAGTAATTATGTGCTCAAAAAGTTTAGGTATGGCAGAAAGTTTACAGATTCCTCTATAATTTGCTATGTCCGACCTGGACCCCTTTTTATGAATCGGAATAATAAAAGATTCCTTCCACAATAGGGGAAAGTCACCAAGCTCTAGAGATAGGTTAAACAGCTTTAGAAGGGGGGAGCAGAGGGAATCAGCACAATATTTGAGTACACTACTGGGGACATTGTCCGGTCCAGGTGAAAATGATGGCTTAAGTGCCTTTAAATATGATAATAGCTCACTATGATCAATTGTTGGAGGGTAGATGCAGTTAGAGCGATTGATATGGTGAGGATAACTTGGAAAAACATCATATTTTGTATCTGGTGGAGCATAGCATAGTTGGTAAAAGAGGCAAATAGGCTGGCTATATCACCATAATTGTCAGCATTTGCATTATTAAAATGCATTAAAGGGGGAAATTGTGTGGAGTTTCGTTTAATCATAGAATTTTTTAGGGTCGCTTTGAAAGTCTTGCTTGCATCTAAGAATATAATCATTATAGCACTCCGTGTTAAGCTGTTCAAATTGATGTTCGAAAAAACAGAACTATTTTTAAAAAAAAAACCCCATATTCCCTTAAGTATTTTCTTTAAAAATAAAAACGAGAAGGCTAAGCTAACTTCGGCTGTGCCGAAGTTTTAATACCCTTGCAAATGCTCGTTTTGTTTTAACGATTTCGCCCAAATTTTGCAAAATCTGTTTAATACAGTGGTGTCCAAACTCACACAATCACCAAACTTGCCACCACGGGGGGTGGCTGCCTTTTCCAAATTTTGGACTGACATCGCTGGTTTAATAGCATTTGATGTCCAAATTAATTAACTGTAACATTGAAAAACAAAAATTTGAAAAAAAACGGTTTATAACTTTGACCTATTTTCTGACCGACCGAGCTATAATCTAGTCACCCGATTTTGACAAAACTGTGTAAAATTATGTAAAGTAAAATTAGCTTGTCAAGATGACACAGCCCCAAAGGCCTCTTGCCTCTTGCCTTGTGCGCTTCTAATTTTAGCACAAGAGAAAGGGACCTACAGTTTAACGCCGAATCCGAACGGCAGTTTTGAGAAGCTTTTCATGGCTAATTACTGCAATGCTGGCGCCAACAGCAAAGAGGTGTGGCCGGGTGTAAAGTTTTATTCAAAGAAAAAACTTTTCATTAGATGTTCCGAGGCGGGATCGAACCCACGACCTCATGCACAGCGATCGCGCACACTAGCCGCTGAGCCACCCGACCACTGTAAAATTATGTGAAAGCATATAAAACAAAGAAATACCAAATTTGAGGACGGTACCATTAAAAACAAAAAAGTTTTTCTGACCTATCTTTTGTATGGGAGCTATACCATATAGTTTTCCGATTTGCACCAAACTAAATAAAATTATGAAAAAGCATAGAAAACCAATAAATACAAAGTTTTGAGACGTTTACATTGAATTCAAAAAAGTTTCTCTAACTAAAACTAGTTTTTCAACCAATCGTTCCTATGGGAGCTATAAGATATGGTCATCCGATCCGGTCGGTTCCGACATATTAGCAGCGTGCAGTAAAAGATGACCGTGTGCAAAATTTCAACTCGATAGCTTCAAAACTGAGATTAGTTTGCATAGAAACAGACAGACGGTCCGGGCTAAATCAACTCAGCTCGTCGCCCTGATCAAGAATATATATAGTTTATGGGGTCGGAAGAAAGTTCAAAATTCGTGATATAATTATCTACAACGTTACTCAATGCAGCTTACATAAAAACGAACTTTTTTTCGAAAAGTTTACTTAATGTGGCCACAGACCACAAAGATTCAAAGTGTGAACAAACCTCGACCAGCACGCCTTTATATCAGGGGCCGGCAGCTTGCTATCTGGCGTGCATACGAAAAATCTTAAAGCAGAGTTGCTTCCACACACACGGTATAAACTGCTAAAGCTCCGCTGCGTTACGTGTTAGCGACGCAGTCGTTGCTACTGGAAAAGAGAGAAATGTTTTCGCTGCTCTCACACACCGATGCAAAAATGTGAATGTATTTCTTGCCTGCCTCTGCTTTATATGTACAAATATCCCTTGAAACAGAAGTGCTGGTACAAACGCTTAAAAAAACATAGTGAAAGTTTGATAGCTTCTCTGGTGCAACAGTAGGCCTTAATTTGTAAACCTGTGTAATCCAACCATCTTGTGGGGATTCAGACTTGTGTAAGCCGCAACACCTAATATGTAACCAGCGGACAATTGATGCAATCCAGTAAAAACTTTGTTGGTATTGTATATAAAGAAATATCGTTTATTATGGCCAAAGGCTAGTACATGTTTTATAAGATAAATTGTTTACAAAATTCGATTGGATTGCTTATAAAGCTGTGGTACATACTATGTATGTATGTATGTATTCATTTTGTAATTTGTAATTACGTGTGAAAAGGCTTATCTCTGATCTTTCGACCGGTACAATGTTATAGTAAGCAAATGCATTTGATTTTTCTCTCTGGGATGGAGCACAGGGCTGGCTCACTTTGGCATGTTTAACAAAATGTTGTTTAATTTAGAAAAATAAATTTTGTTTCTAAATGTAAAATTTGGAATATTCAGCATGGATGGGAAGGAATACTTGGTGGGTCAACATATCACCCGTTTGTAATTATCAATAACAATCTAATCAATTTTGGGAGCTGTGAGTTGGCTGGGCCTGATGGTTAGGTGCTGCCTGAGCACCTGATGCTGCACGTTGAAATGGGGGCTTTTTGCCTGGACCCTTGAATGGTGGTTTTTTTCCGGGTTCACCTGGTTTGGTACCCTGAAATTTTGGTTTGGCACCGTCTGTGACTGAACCCTGAACTGGTGGTTTATTTGTGTTCTGCTTTTTGGGCCATTTCTTTTTGACAAAAGGAGGATTTCCATTAGTCATGGGAGTTGCATTTTGTGGCTGACTCTGGTTGGGAGTTTCGAGTGTTTGCTGTGGCCTTGGTTGTGGCGGATGATTGAAAGGTCTACGTGGTATGGCTCCCTGTTGTTGGTAATTAACAGCTGGAGCTCCAGCTCGCTGATTATTGTTGTAGTTGGGCTTGTAGCCTCCTGGTTTTTGATGCGGTCTCTGGTTTGAGTGACCACTTGGTCCGGCCTGATGGCCGGGATTTGGAAAGTGTATGGGCTGACGAAAGGGATTAAACGGTGTCGACTGTTTCTGCTGCTGACGATAGGGATTAAACTCTGTCGACTGTTTCTGTTTCTGGCGGAGCTGCTCCTGCAACTGGAGCTGCTGCTGCTGCTGGTGATACTGCTGGCTAACCATATGAACTGGAAGTGCTTGTATATAGTTCTTATAGCCCTCCTGGGCTTGCTGTTTGCCCTGATTTTGATACTGATTCGATTTCGGTTCTTGCCCCTCCAACTGCACTAGGGGCAGCTGACTCTTCTCATTTGGCTTGTCCTCCAACTTCTCCTCCAATTTCACAGAATCCAGCATATTCAGCACCTTCTTCACTTGCCTCTTGTGCTCCAGTTCCCTCTCCCGTTTCAGCCAATGCTCATACAGATGATCCTTCAGCTGCACCAGTATTTCGGTCACAAACTCGCATTGATTGCAACGCAAGGGTTTGATATACATCAGCTCCTCGGCCCGCTCATCGGTCATGGGTTCGATGCAGCCCTGCATCTGCAGCAACAAGTAGGCCGCCTGGAAGGGCAGGAACAGATCCGTGTTGAATGAGTTCCAATGATTGACGCGGCGCATGGAGAACGCATAGAAGTCCTCGGAAACCACATGCAGATTCAGGCGGCTCATGAATGCGTGGATCTTGAAGCCCAGACGAAAGTTGGATGTGGTCAAGTGCTGAGCCTGTTGCTTCATTATCTGATTGGCCAGCTCCAGCATGTGGTCCAGCAGTGGCAAATGGTCGAGTGTTAGCTGGAATTAACATAAATTAATATCAGCGGTGAACGCCCCTCTCCCTGGACTCACCTCGGTGACATTTTTTATGTCTTCTTTGGCAACCACCACGAAATGATACTGCGCCTTGGGGTACAGAGCGGCCATGACCACCGCGCGGTCGCTTTCAATTAGCAGATTCTTCTTCGCTTCCATTTGGCGTACCAAATTATCGCGAAAATAATCGCGATTGATTTTCGGCTTAGCTTCTGCCATTATTTTGTGTAAATCACCAAAATCAGCAACAATTTATTTTTGAGCAGAACAAAGCGAAGTGAAACAATGAAAACGGCACACACCCAGGGCTAACTGCTAGAGATGACACACAAATATTCATCACGTTAAATATTTATTCTAGTCACGGTTTGCTTTTCGTAATCTAGCAGTTGATACCTAGCATTTAAAGGGTGATCCATATTGAGGTGTTTTTTTACCCTTGCAGAGGATATTATAAAATTGTCCGGATGTTTATAACGCATCGAAGGAAGCATCTCCGACCACTTAAAGTATATATATTCTTGATCAGCATGACGAGCTGAGTTGATTTAGCCCTATCCTTCTGTCTGTTTCTCTGCTATCTCCTCCGTTAGTTTGAAAGCTATCTTCACCAAACTTTGCACGAAGTCTTTTGCTACATATACGCTGCACATTTGTCGGAACCGGCCGGATCGGATGACTGTAGCATATAGCTGCCATAGGAAAGTGAGAAAACCTTTTTTGTTTTTAATGGAAAAGCCTCCAAAATTTCTAGTTTGCGATGCTTTCCCATGATTCCAACAAGTTTGGTCGAAATCGGACGTCTATATATTACAGCTGTCATGGAAAAGTATTGTCTGATAAGGAGTCTTAGTAAGAAAATCCTTTTTTTCCATGGAAATGACCTAAAAATCGGCATTTTTTTATTTGTTATGCTTTCCCTTAATTTTACAAAGTTTAGTCAAAATCGGATGATTATAACATATAGCTGCCATAGGAACGATCGGTCGAAAAACTAGTTCTAGTGAGAAAAACTTTTTTGTTTTCAATGAAAACGTCCTTATCATTGGCATATACTTTTTTTATAGACTTTTACACAATTCTACAAAGTTTTGTCAAAATTGGATGACCATAGCGTATAGCAGCAGTAAAAATAATCGGTCGAAAAAGAAGTTCTAGTAATAAAAACTTTTTTTTTTAAATGGAATCGCCGCCAAATTTTAAAATTGTTATTTTGTTAAGTTTTTCCATGATTTCACTAAGTTTGGTTGAAATCGGCCATCTATTTAGTATAGCTCCCTTAGAAAAGTAAGGTCCGAAAAGTAGTCTTAGTTAGAAAAACTTTTTGTTTTCAATGGAGGCTGCAAGGGTATCTCTTTTCGAAATTTCCGTGCATACCCCGGTTGCTTGTCACCGATTTGATAATTTTAAACTTACATGAAATTATACCTTAAGGATTCTTAGTGTAGACTAGGGATGGGCCAAATATTCGCTGTCATTCTGTAACCATTAATATCAAATAACGGCGTTATTTTTAGTAACGGTAAGTTATTGTCGTTATGGAGTAATAATAAAACAGTAGTCGTTTCAGTATTTTTTGGGACAGACGCTAGCTATGTTTTTAAAACAAATTTAAAATCAGAGAGCGGCGTACAGTTATAATCTATACATCTATATAAAAGTGAAAGTATGTTTGTATGTTTGTCCCTTATGGGCGTCTAAACCGCTGAACCGATCTTCACGAATTTTTCACAGTAAGTTCATGTCGATCAGGAAAGTGTCATAGGCTATGTCTCATGTCTGTGAAATGGTCCAAAAACCGCGAAATTTGCAAAATTATACCGTTCATCCGATTTCAATGGAAATTTGGGAATGGTTGAACACTTGCCCGGGAAAGTTTCTAAGTTGAAAAAAATTTGCGGAAAACGGTCCAAATAACGTTCGCTAAAATGGGAAAATAATCGCGCTGCCCGGGATTTCCATAGAAGAAACCGCAGAATTGCAAAATGTCGTTGTTTAGAACTTGGAAAAGTTGACGCTCCGTTTTAAGTGGGCGGAAAATAGTCCAAAAACCGCGACAATTCAAAAACTACACCGTTCATCCGATTGCGATGAAATTTTGGTCAATGGTTATACTCATGGCCGCGAAGGTTCCTAAGGTCCAAAAATCGCGAAATTCGCAAATTATAACCGTCATCCGATTGCAATCAAGCTTTGGGGAATGAATTGAAAGCTTGCTCGGAAAAGTTTCTAAGTTGACGAAATTTGCAGAAAACTGTCGCGAAAATTAATAAATTTGCGGTTTAGGTAAATCTTTGGATAGTGGTTCGACGCTTGCCCGGAAAGGTTTCCAAGTAGAAGATATGGGCGGAAAATGGTCCAAGAACCGCTAAATTTCCAAAATGTTCGATTTTGATGAAGCTTTGAGGAATGGTTGTACGCTTGCCCGCGAAGGTATCTAAATTGAAGAAATGGGCCGGAAATGGTCATAAGACCGCGAAATTTCGAAAACTATACCGTTCATCCGATTGCCATAAGACTTTGGGCAACGCTTGCCCGCGAAGGTTTCTAAGGTCCAAAAATCGCGAAATTTGCAAAATAACATTATGAGTATGTATGAAAGCGCTAAGTGCTTATATTACAATGCCGGCGTTGGTAAATGGAAGCTGTAGATTACACGGTCTAAAATATTGCGTAATTTGCAAATTTTTGTTTTGAGCCTGGATTATTGTGAAGATTTGATAGACGGCAATTGTAGACGAAAAAAAAAGCAATTTTAGGTTATGAATACGTGTATATAGGAAAAGATCGCACGGTCATTAATCAAACGGTCAAACAAAGTAGCACAAATTTGTAAAAAAACGAAAAAAAAAATAGAAAAGAGTATCTTGGATTCTATTTTTAGAATGTCTATGCAAAACTTCTTAGACATCTTTGATCCAATAAAAGAAGAAGTTTGTCCAAAAAAAAAAAGTGTGAAGAAAAAAAGACGAGAAGAAAGAAGAAGATAAAGAAAAGGATATAGACTAAATAGAAGGAAGAGGGCGCAGGGAAAAGGCATGTCGCACATCATTAGAAATGTTTTCCAGAAATCTGACAAGGCTAGAATTTGACGACAAAGACTAGTTCATCTAGAAATAAAAAACCACGGAGAGCTAAACAGAAACTCAAGACTAACAAAAGATTAGACTCCAAGTCCCGCATTACAATATCTCAAGTTTTCAATGCTGTTCTGCGATGTGGATACTTTCAACTCATGGAAAGTCCAGAATCATACTGATTCAGAAACCAGGAAAAAGATAAAACACAACGTTTATAGACCCATAGTCTGTTCCTGTCAAAACTATTTGAGAAGATCCTACTCAGTAAAATTGTGCAAAAAATATCTTCCCTCATCAATTTGGGTTTAGAGCAAAGCCGGGACTATTGACGACTTTACTTGAATGACGTTGCCACGTGTATCTTAGTGTCCAATTACCGTTTGTGATGGTCTTATTTTAAGATAAGGACAATGCTTCCCCCAAATACTCACAAAGTCAGAAGTTACTCAGTACAGAGTATTTAAGTCGTCAAAATGAGTACACAACGGAAGGTTTATGCCGGGTCCGGGGTCGTTCGTCCTCTTATAAGTAACGATCAACAGACCTCGATACAATAGTACTTTTGCGGAGATACGGCAATATAACAGATCCGATGTCCAATAACAACAAGTCTGTGAAGCCACTAGCTAAAGGGAAGAGTGGCTGGCAACTCGCATAAAAATCAGGAAAAGTGTAAACATGTACGTCACATAACAAAATTTAAATAATATGTATGATGAAGGTTCGCAGATCGAAAGCTAATCTAAACAACATATGGCTCAACCGTTCAATGAAAGTTACTTACAAATCATATTGGGATGTCGGGTGGATTAATATCAAGAATCTCAGATAGATAGTTAAATTTAAAAAATAAAAAAAAAAATGAGAAAGATACAACGATATGAAGAATGTTTAAAAAAAGAAAATGTAGTCTATTAGAAAGATTCTATACAAAATCTCTTAAAACAAAATTCTAGTGCTTATCTCGACTTTTGTGTGTGGTGTGACAGCATTTTCTTAGGAAATAAGTATTTGTGCAAGCTTAGTTTTATATGCATTTAGCGGTTTGCGTCGCGATAATTTTATATATTTTGTTTCATTTGCAGTAAATACAGTTAAAAAAAAAATCGGAAGTTAACTAGTGAATGCATATATAACATGAAAATATGATGCTAGAGGGGGTTTTTATCCTAGCACGCCTGTAGACTCAGCTGATGAGATTAATATGGGGCTCAAGATAAATGGCACTAAAATCTATTATATAGCTGCAGAGTTATAACAAAAAACGCGACTTCAAGCTTATTGAAAAACCCACATTCTTGTGAAACAACGCGGCAGTTCAACCACATTACTCGCTGCAATGAGAAATTTGGGTCTCGGCGGGGTCTAACGGTGTCTTACTTTATCGAGTCAACTTAATCTTCACTAAATTTTTGTAACTATTCTACAGTAATTTACGAGAAACAGCTATTTCGTCGTGTAACTTTTTCTCCTCTTTATCTAGAACGTCCGATTCTATTATTTAATATTCTATTGATTCTTTTAGATAAATGGCACTAAAATCTATTATATAGCTGCCAGAGTTATAAGGCATAAAAACGCGACTTCAAACTTATTGAAAAACCCACATTCTTGAGGTGAAATCAAAGGCGGCGGCAGTTCAACCATCATTGACTTGCGCTGCAAATGAGAAATTTGGTGTCTTGCGGTTCGGAAAGACATGTCTTGTAACGAGACAAAGTGTCATTTAAGCCTCAATGAACCTAGAAGACGTTTTCATCAAGTTTTTACTGACAACAATAACGTTTCATTTACTTCCCGAGTGCATATACCAAAACTACTTCCACATCATCTGAATGCTCGTTCTGGACTTGCTAAAAGATTCATATTTTGGTAAACTGATTTCAACTATGTAATTTTTTCAACGAGAAACAGCATAATATCGTCGGCCCAGAAGGCTGAAATAAATATTGGCGCGAAATACGACCACCAGGGGAATAACCGGCATAAGCGAAACCACGGTGCCGGATATTTAATGATTTGCGTCGCTCTTTTTTATGCTAGAACGTCTCGGAATTGATTTATTCCAACTAAAACTAATGCCGAGATCTCTATGCAGTTTTTGGAAAACGAACTTGATGTATTTGGGGATATCCTTTATGAGGATAATTAGATTTTTCAACAAGACCACGCCCCGATTCTCAATTAATTCCCTACAGAAGCATTTCTTGTATCCAGAAACATTACGGCTTTGGATTGGGCAGCGAAAAATACTGACTTAAACACCATTAGGGACTTCTGGGAATCCTGTCTGACCGAGTTTTTAAGAATAGTCGACAGTTTGAGACACTCAAGCAATTTACGAATGTTTTGGTTGCGGAGTGGCAACAAGTCAGCAAATTACCTCTTCAAAAACTGGTAGACTCCATGCCTGATCGCCTAAAGATGGTTAAGAATGCAAATGGAAAGCACACTAACTAATAAATAATGATAAAAAGTGTAGAGTTCCTAAAAATTTATATAACCTAGGCAAAAAAAGCTGACAAATGTAAAATGCACATTTACTTATTTCTTATTAATTTTTTTATTTAACTAAATATATTTTAAAGCATAAACAAATTGAATTTGTATTGGCTTTTTATTGTATTCTTTTCATAAGTTCAATTGACTAAAAATAGCTTAAATCTCATTATATTCCTTTAACATATCATAATTCCTAAAAACACATATACTTAATTCCCTGAGGTATGTGCCAGTTTTTTAAAAAAAAGATTAAAAGTATGTCGGATTCGCCAAAAGCAAAAAATTCCCTTGTTATAAGTTATAACAGCTACCGAAAAACAATGTTTTGTCCAACCCTAATGTAGGCAAGACAAGTTCAAGACATGTGGTGTATCAAATGAAAGGCATTGATCCACACATCATTAATGTTTTTAAATTTTGGTGATACACCACTCGGATCTAAGAATATTTACATTAAATTTGTATTATAAATATTGAAAAAATAACTTTTATTTTTAATTTGCATTATAAAATTTGAAAATAAGAGTTATATTATAATTTTTAAATAAAATTTAATATTGAGTTCTTATTCGAAATTTTTTGTTTAAGGCTTCAAAAATATTATCCCCAAAGGATTTTTCATAATTCGGAATACTTTAGCATTGTTTTTGCCAATATGAGGCATTCACAAAATATTTGAAACTTTAAACGCGTTTTCAAACTGGTTCGCAGCTTTCAAACGAACGAACCTCGATCATTGGAAACCAATTACTACTAAAGGGTGATTTTGTAAGAGCTATAGGAAAGTTTTTCAAAAAAAAAACACATAAAATTCAGAAAAATGCATGAAATCTTTATTTGAATCGATAGTACGGTCCATATAATTTAATGTTTGAAGATTATTTCATGCAAATGTTGACCGTGACTGCGCCTCAAATGGTCCATCCGCTTAGTCCAATTTTGGCATACTCTTTCCAACATTTCGGCCGGTATCTCACGAATAAATGCTTCAATGTTGTCTTCCAATGCGTCAATTGAAGCGGGCTTGTCTGTATAGACATGAGCTTTAACATAGCCCCACAAAAAATAGTCTAAAGGCGTTAAATCGCACGATCTAGGCGGCCAATTGACCGGTCCCGAACGTGAAATAAAATGTTCACCGAACTCGCCTCTCAATAAGTCCATTGTTGCGCGTGCTGTGTGGCATGTGGCACCGTCTTGTTGAAACCACATGTCATGCAAGTCAAGTCAAGCTCTCGCATTTGGGGCAAAAAAAAGTTGGATATCATCTCACGGTAGCGCTCACCATTTACAGTTACGTTACGGTCCAATGATGCCACCAGCCCATAAACCGCACCAAACTGTGACTTTTTCTGGATGCATTGGTAGCTCTTGCAATGCTTCTGGCTGATATTCACTCCAAAATCGAAAATTCTGCTTATTTACGTACCCATTGAGCCAAAAATGAGCTTCGTCGCTGAACACAATTTTTCGGTAAAAATGTGGATCTTCGGCCAACTTTCCAAGAGCCCATTCACCAAAAATTCTACGTTGCGGTAGGTCGTTTGGCTTCAATTCTTGTACCAGCTGTATTTTGAAAGGCTTCACACCTAAATCCTTCCGCAAAATTTTCCACGTTGTTGAGTAACAGAGGCCCAATTGCTGCGAACGGCGACGAATCGAAAATTGATGGTCATCATTAACACTGGCCGATACAGCTGCGATATTTTGTTCAGTTCGCACTCTACGTAAGCGTGTTGGTGGTTTAATGTCCAACAATGTAAATTTGGTGCGAAATTTAGTGACAATAGCCCGAATAGCCGCTTCAGTGTCGACTAAACTGACCATAAAATGGAAGAAGCGCGCTATGAACTTTCTTAACAGAGCACGCATTTTGATAATAAAATTCAATAATTTGCAAGCGTTGTTCGTTTGTAAGACGATTCATGGTTAAATTATAGACCAAACTGAAGATGTTTGACAGTGAAACAAAACACGAAACGTGCGTGAGCTGTTTAAACTAGTGTTCCGAGGCGGGATCGAACAAGGCTTGTTGACAATATATCAAAATATCAATATATCGATATTTTTTACAAAAAAATAAATATTTATATCGTAAAAAAAATTTTTTGATATTGTGGTTGGTCGCACTACACTTAGAAATCTTAAAAAGAGAAGATGAGCGCGGCAAAGAGCTTTTACACAAACATAAACGCACATAATGCCACCTGCAGCCTTTGTGCAAAAGTAATTAAGTCAATTGGTAACACCACTAATCTCCTGTCACATTTGAGGAACAAGCACCCGGAAGCGTATTCAACATGTGTTAAGGTAAGAAAAAATGTAATGCCAGAAACTCTACTAAAAGTTTCTGAAGACCGTTTTCAATCTTTTCAAAACAACAAAACACTGGTGAAGTCGACAATGTTAGACCGATTTAAAAAATTATATTTAGCGCCGCTCAATGCTCAAGAAGCTATTCAAGACATTATCACCGAGGTATCGCAAGACAGCACTGAAAAACGAGTATGTAAAATTATGTTAAAAACAATATTAACACCACTTTGAATTAACTTTAAAATACCAGTTTTAATATAATATTAATTAATCTAAACATAATGTACTTGACTATGTTTTAACTCAACATTAAATTAAACTAAATCTATTGTTTGAAGAGATTGAGAGATGCTCGACTTTGGCCCTTTGGGCTGTGATTGTCAATTATTTATTGCTGATATTTATGTAAAGATTTTTGCTATAATATATTTTCTCTTTTTTTTTGTAGAACTGAGGGGAGGGAAGTAGAAACAAACGAAAGCTTCCTAGAGGGACAACATTAGATCAATTGCCATAAAGCCAATTACAGATGCCAAAGAAACAGAAATAAAACAATTTTTAAATTTACCACTGGCTGGCTGGGAGACAGATCCCTTAGAGTTTTGGAAATCCCAGGAAAAAAATTTACCGAAGCTATCAAAATTGGTCATGAGTTACCTTACAACACCAGGTAGCTCGGTTCCTGCGTTGTCTGCGACACGCGAAGCCGCATGACGGATATTCATATAAAACAAAGAGTTTTTTTGAAATCCTTAAAAAAAGAATTTTGGAGGTAAAATCATGTTACCAATATATGACATTTTTCTAGAAAATTTAACTTTTTCATTGTTTAAAAAATGAAATGAAGTCTTTTAAGTTTTTTCTTGTATCCTTACTTAAACTATTCAACCTTAAGATCACTGTTCTTTAATGGAAAAAAGTTTATTGTTTTATTTTTAATTAATAAAAAGCTCAAACAAATTATAATGCATTTAAAGTTAATGTTATTTTGGGGGTTTAAGATTTTTATACTGAAATATAAAAATATCAGATATATCGATATATTTTGGTGATAAATATTGCAAAAACCTGATGATATTTTTAAAAAATGATAATCATCGATCCGATATTTTTTACATATTTTCGCAACCCTAGATCGAACCCGCGTTGAGCCACCCGGCCACCCCAGTAATTTGGTTTAATGCCCTCCGCTTAAAGTTTGAAAAGTGTCATTTAAGGCACTTTGAACCACTTTTCTTAAAAACTTGACGTGCAAAAGAAATTCTAAAGATTGGCTTGTATTTAGATTGAAAACTTCTTTCGAACGCTTGCCCGATGACCCAATATTTGTTGAACTGTGCTATCTATCATATGCAATTAAAATTATTCGATTATCTCATTTGGTTCAAAAGTTATGATTTTTGCAACGAAAAAACTAATTGTGACTCACTGTGCGAAGTCACTATTAAAAATCTCTAATATTGTATTTTTTTATCAATTCATTCATTAGCTTTTAAACAGTAATAACAGATTTGAAAAATATCTTTTCGTTTTCTTTGTGAATTTAAAAAAAAGGCATCTAAAAAATAATTGATAGAAATAAAAAAATAATTGAAATTCAACAATTTTTATTTTAAAAATTATAGCTGTTACGGTCCCTGATTTTTACTATACCTTAAAAAAATGTCACCTGAAGGTATACAGTACCCTTAAAAACTAATCTTGTTCACCGTGATCAAAGATTCATCTCAGTCACATCTCTTATAGATTACCCAGTACTAACTAAATGTTCCAAGTGTTGGAAAACATTAAAGTTTGGTCCTCGGATTGTTTACAAACATTTGCATTAGGAATTGTGGTCTAGCAAATGTTCCTTGAGGTTGGGAATATTTTTGGCCACAAATGTACATTGATTGCATTTGAGAGGCTGTGCGAGAAGCTCATCTTTCAAAGCCTTTGGCAAACGTTGAATGCAGTTGTCGGACTTCAGCTGGTCGCAGAGTTCTGAAAGCGGGGAATGAAATGGAATAAATTGACATTGGTGTTACCCTCCGCAAGGACTCACTGTCGTAGGGCACAAACAGGTCCGTGTTGAAGCTGTTCCAGTGTTTCTTGGTCTTCAAGCAATCCGAGATGAAGTCCTTGGAGATGACGTGTAAGTGCAGGCGCTGCATACTGGGTTCCGCATGGAAACCCACTCGAAAGTCGTCCCACTGCTGGCCCCGCACCTCCACGATGTTGCAGGCCAGCAAATGCAGTTCCTCCAAGAGAGGCAGATGCGTCCGGTTCAGCTGGAAGATGCTGGCGATGTCCTGCTTGGGCAGCACCAGATAATGATGACGCGCTTTCGGATATTTGTCGGCAATGACAACTGCTAGGTCGGAGGAGATGATTAAATTGTGAGGTTCCAAAATGGTTTTCACCAGACCGCTCTGCCAGGCCATGGCTACGCAACAGCTGATCGAACCGGCCTGGATGAGTGCTGTAAAGCGCAAAAGCTTGAGTTAGAGATGAGAGTATTTAGTTAGGGGTACTCACTACTTTCACTGTGACTGATTTCAGTGGGATTAAAACTCATTTAAGAATGTGCATTTATTTAATTGGAATGAGTGTTTGAACCGAGCCTTAGGAAATATCGACTGTTTTGATGCATTTCGGGAAGCAACTTGCGTTAATCTGACAAAGGGCATTGCCGAGTAAGATCGTAGATATTCCGGTGTGACGCTGAAATCTCTAGTGGTTTTCGTATAAACCTTTGCATTTCAATTTTAAATTCTACCACCAAATGTAAAGTGACTAGTATATCTTCGGTTCAGTTCGCTAACGAGTTTTAAGACGTAACAGTTTTGGTTATTTCAATAATGTCCCTAACATAAAACCCTATCAATGCAGGATTTACATAGCTGACAACCGTTTCAAAACATGTGATCCCGTACATCTCCTGCAATTGTGCACCGATCTCTTAATATGCCTGTCATTAGTTAACAATCCTTATTTGGAAGTTGCTAATCGATTTCTGTGCGTATCCCATTTCCTTTACGGGACAATATTCTCAATATTATGTCGTGCTGACACATCTCAAAACAACATTAGTTTTCAAAGTGAAATCATTATGGACGGTTCTTGAACAAAATGAAGTTTTTGACTTAATATTTGACTTGCTGCAACTTAAAAAATCCGAAAATATGACTTTCCAAGCAGACTTAAGGGACATTTTTGAAAAAATTTTGCCTACGGTCTAGCAATTTCTTCTAGATTCTTATTCTTTTTGGGAAATTTCAATAAATCATTGAAAAAGTTCCGAAAACCAAAGCTTATTAAACGATTCACAAAACAAGAGCTTAACATTACACTGGTAGTATTTTTTTTATGTATATGTAGACTACGAAATAGAATTTTACTTCACAACAAATTAAATATCGAGTATTTCGTGTGTTCTACAAATCGCTACCGATCCAAAAACGATTCAAATTGGGTCGCTACCGATACGATTTGTGTAGTGCGATGAGATGAAAATGATTACTAAATAAATTAATTGTTTATTTTTGTTAGTAATATAATGTAAAATATGGGCTGATTTAAGTTTCGAACCAAAAACTTCTTTCAAAAACCTTTAATTTACGTAACCGCAAACCGGAACTCCGAAAACATTTATGGGGCTCCCCCTGTTTGAAAATAATTTTAACTATTGATTCCCCGCGATCTGAAGACATCATAATACTTGTAATTTCAAGGCCCTTCGAGAACATTTTTTTCAGAATTTTTTTCATTTCATTTTTTTTAAGTTCTTAATTATTTTTTTAATTTTTTATACAACATTTTTAGCTTTTTTGTGATCAGTCACTGTGACTAAAGTACCCATCTCTATCTAGTTGCTCATCTCTAAGTGGATTTCCCGGCAAGGCGTTAGGACGTTTTGTGCTTCGATTTGTTTACTAGGCTGCATGTGCGAATGGGAGACAATATTTGTTAATTACGCGATTATTATGTATTAATTAGTGAATAAGTTGCAACAACTCACTTAACAAACATGGCGCATGCCAGCATGGCCGAACCGCTGCACATACAGCGCCTGGAGGCGGCACTTAGCATGCGACCCTTCATGGAAATGGCCCGGCAGGCGTTGAAGCCCTTGAGCAGCAACGAGGAGGAGGCAGCAGAGGATGGGGAGAGCGAGCTGGAGCCTGGTCTGGAGTCTGATGATTCCTCTACGGTGGGAGTGGTAAAGTTTAGGCCAGAGAAAAGCAAACGCAAGCGTCTGCTGGGCAGCAAAGAGGGTGGGTCCTGGAGAGAGGCAGCTACGAAATGCTGGACTAATGTATAATTCCTTACACAGAGCGCCAAAGCGTCAAGGCTCAGCTGTACAATTTCAATGAGCTGACCAGCGACAGGGAGTGGCTCTATGATCTCCTGCTAAGCGACACGGAGAGCGAGGATCCAGAGTCCAACGAGGATGAGTATGTAAATCAGTTGCTCAGAGAACATATTGGAGAGCAGCGACAACGCAGAAATTACTATAAGAAGCCCACGGTAAGTGTTGCCGTCTTTAAAGTAGAGTTGGACGCGGGGATCGGGCGGGACGGGATTCAATTTAATTTTTTTGGGTTTCTGGGGTGGGTCATATCAACTCAGCCACGCCAATTTTTTGTTTTTTAAACAATTTTTTAATGCCTATTATATTGAAGTACTATAGAAAGTTTTAAAAACCCCTAAATTTTGTTTCTTTAAGGCCTGTTCTCAGATAACATAAATCATATTTTTGTCACAATGCTTCATAGAAATAAGACAGTTGTTCAAAAGCTTTTAGCTTTCACAGCTGTGCAATTGTGTTCTATTTATATGAAGTATTGATCTGAGAATAGGCCTTTAACGTCAATAATTCTCCAGATCACATAAAATTTGCAAAAAATCACAACTTTTGAACAGTGTACCGGATTAGATCGAATCAAAATCGTCTCTTGGTAATTTCTCGTGAACCTTTCGAAAAAATATAAAACAACTCCAAAGCAGAGCTAGCAAATAACAATTGACCATTGCTCATTGTCCAAAAATAACAGTTATTTACGAACCCTTTGAGCAAAGAGTCAGAGATACGCCGTTCTCATCTTGAACATTTTGCTCTTTGTTCAACGAACAACCAATGGTTTTGATTAGCTGACCGAATCGACGCGAGCGAAAATTATAAAAGCCATTTGGGTTTATGTGTGTTTATGTGAGAGTAAGGTGTCTGTTTTGGCTTGTGACTCCCACAAGCCACATACAAAAAAAAAAACAAATACAGAAAAAAAGGCCCTTTGAGGCGAGCAGTTCTTTTTTCGCTCAGTCGAACCGCTCTCTATAAATTTTTATTGAATGATCAAAACAAGAACAGCTCAACTGAGAACAGTCAACTGAAAACAAAACCAAAGAGAAACGAAGTGTTATGCTCAGTGCGAGAGCAAGCGTGCCTGGGTTTTGTTATTGAGCAGACCGCAAAAAGAAAAACGATTAATTGTTATTTACGAGCTCTGCTCTCAAGGCTATCAAAAGTATTTTTTCTTCAAGATGGCCACTCGAATATTTTTTTTTAGATAGAGCATATATTTTTAAGTTCATTTCGCAATGATTCTCAAGATGACAGACAAACCGATATGTGCCAATCAAACTGTAGCTTGTCATTTTGGATGAAAGGCCAAATGGTCCTGGAGTTAAATCGCTTTCATTTGAACTAAAAAAGGTCCTGTACAGTGCCTTGATTGAGTGCCTTGATTGAGCTTAAGAGTTTGGCAGAGTTCGGACAAATGCACCTTACAAAAATAAATACTTCCGATGAATGAGTTCGTCGATTTACTTTGTAAAAGATTGAAAGAATTGAAGCCTCACCATTTTATCGCTAAATAACAGTCAGCTTTTGTGAAACAACCAGAGATAACAGGTACCGGTACGTCCCGAAATGAATGTTTCGGTAAAAGGTTCTATTTCGGCTTTTAATTTATTTCGGTTTCGATACGGTACCCAGTTTTTTAGCTTCGGTAAACCAGTACGTACCGGTATAAGTTAATTTTTTTTTTAAATATTATAAAAAGTAAAAGCTGAGATAAGTCAAATCATTTTATTCCTTTGTAATATAAAGAAACGATATTCAACAGTAAAGTTTCAGTCGTTTGACATTTAAAGTAAACTTATAATCGCTTTTTCACATAATATTTTACGTATTTTTTTACGAAGTTAACAAGATCTTCTGATAATAGTTTGAAATGCTTACTATATAGCAGCAATTGCAGCCAAAAAATACTCTGCTTTTGCTCTTGCTCTGAATATGAAAATAGCAGAGCAGTTACTCTCTACCATTTTTCCAAGACTCAATACTCCATTCCATTCTGTCAACTTTGACACGTTGCTCATCAGCCATTATATGAAATACTGTTTTTTATATTTTCAAGTCTTATTTATATAACATATCACTCTTGTTTGATGTGTGGCCGGGTGGCTCAGCTGCTAGTGTGCGCGACCGCTGTGCAAGAGGTCGTGGGTTCGATCCCGCCTCGGAATATCTAATGAAAAATATCTATCTTTGAATAAACTTTACACCCGGTCACCCCTCTCTGCTGTTGGCGCCAGCTTTTTGTAGTAATTAGCCATGAAAAGCTTTTCAAACTGCCGTTCGGATTCTGCGTTAAACTGTAGTAGGTTCCTTTCTCTTGTGTGAAAATTAGAAGCGCACAAGCCAAGAGATTGAGAGAGGCTCGGCTTTGGCCCTTTGGGGCTGTGTCAAGCCATTTTACATAACTCTTGTTTGATCGCAATAACATAACTGCATTCAATGTGGTACTTTTATATAAGCGGATTCATTAAAAATTTCACGCCAGAGAATAGGCGTTCCACGCTAACCTCCGAAGCTGAAAAAGAAAGCACAACTTTTGATTGGCCGCCATTTTGTTATTTATTCTGTTTTTTTATGATTGAGGTAGGGGCGATAATGACATTAATTTTGATCAAGAAAACGTTTTGCTTTATTATTTCGGATGTCCTGCCAACCACCACTACATCTTTTTTTGGAGAGATTTTTCAAGGCCGATAACTTATTGAACAGCCACTCAATTCCAAAAAATAGGGGAAAGTTAACTTCGGCTCGGTCGAAGTTTTGTATACCCTTGCAGCTTCCATTGAAAACAAAAATGTTTTTCTAAGACTCTTCTAAGGCGAAATTTGGAGGCGATCCCATTTAAAACAAAAAGTTTTTCTCACTAGAACTTCTTTTTCGACCGATCGCTAATACTGCAGCTATATGCTTATATGTCTTTCGATTTTTGTAAAACTTTGTAGAAATGTGTCCAAAGTATATACAATAAGTGCCTGCCAATAAAAAGGACGTTTTCATTAATAACAAAAAAGTTTTCCTCACTCGAACTAGTTTTTCGACCGATCGTTCCTAAGGGAGCTATACGCTATAGTCATCCGATTTGGACCAAACTTTGTAGATTTGTGTAAAAGTATATAAATTAAGTGTATGTATGCCAATGATAAGGAGGTTTACGTTAAAAACAAAAAAGTTTTTCTAAGACTAGTTTTTTGACCGATCGTTCCTATGGCAGCTATATGCAATAGTCATCCGATCCGGCCGGTTCCGACAAATGTGCAGCGTATTTGTAACAAAAGACTTCGTGCAAAGTTTGGTGAGGATAGCTTTAAAACTGACGGAGGAGATAGCATAGAAACCGACGGACATAGAAACAGACGGACAGGCGGGCAAGGATAAATCAACTCAGCTTGTCATGCTGATCAAGAATATATATACTTTATGTGGTCGGAGATGCTTCCTTCTATGCGTTACAAACATCTGGACAATTTTATAATATCCTTTGCAAGGGTATAAAAATATTTTAATATTAATATTAAAATAAAATATTTTTCCTCGATTGACCGCGCGATAAATAGAACTAATGTGAAAATATTATATGGTTCTATTATTTTTTTTACAATTTGAAATTTTTACGTAAAAAGGGTTCAATCGGTGATTCTTTAGTGATTAAGTATTATATTTTAGGACAGCTTAGTGCGTACTTTTACATGATTTCCCCGAGAAGTCAAGTCCACTGTACATCTGGTTCGCGGGCTCGAACCAAAATTTAACAATGGTTAGGGTTCGAAAATTTGAGGTTCAAGGTTTTTGGACCAAGGTTTTGGTTCGAGCCTTGGTTTAGCCCATGCTTCACACAATATAAAAAAAGAAGATTTATTTTGTAATCAATTTAAACCCATGTTATTCTGCAAGTCGCTTTCGACCTAAAAATAACCAAATCGTGTGGAAATTGGGTCGTTTTTGGGACGGAAGCAAATTGTAGAATGCATACGAATATTCAAAATATATAATTTACTGTGAAGTAAAACTCAATTTCGTAATCTACATATGAGAATTACTACCAATGTGTAAAGAACTCCTGAGGTGGCTTCTGTGGTTTTAATTATCCACGCTCATTTATTTGGTATGCTGTCGGTTGGCTAGCCAGCATAGAACTCTCTCACATATGACATGCTTAAGTCTACATTTACAACAGAGGCAGGCAAGAAATACATTCACATTTTTGCATTGGTGTGTGTGAGAGCAGCGCAAAATTTCTCTCTTTTCCAGTAGCAACGACTGCGTCGCGAACACGTAACGCAGCGGAGCTTTAACAGTTTATACCGTGTGTGTGGAAGCAGCGCTGCTTTGAGAATTTTCCGGCCCCTGATTTACAATTAAAGGTGCGTGGCGTTGCCAGCTAGTTAGGTTAACATTGCATGTTGCCAGATAGGTATAGCTTAGTAACTACTTACAAACTACTTACATACTACAAATGTAATGTTAAAAACTTGTATTCTAAGTCATTAAATAAGCTTTGGAATCGAGTATCTTTAAAAACAGAGCCTATTGTGGGTGGAGATTCCATGTTGTTCTGATCGTTTTTTTAGATTTTTCTTAAGCTTTCCTGTCGACTATAAGAGTCAGTCGCCCAAAGCAGATTATCAAGGTTAAATTGTTTCATTTCTACAATACACTAGCTGAATACCCGGCGTCGCCCGGGTACTGATGATTCTTTTGAGAGCGACTGTATTCAAGCTAGTATGGGCTGCAAGTCGCCATAAACCTTGTGGACCGTTCGATCTTTTTCTCTATTTAACCATCTTCATGATAATCTAAACACATGAATATTTTGCAAATTTCGTGAATTTTTTACCGTTTGGTTTATACCTCCTATATACCCATCTACAATTTCCGTCTATCATATCTTCACAAAAGTTCAGGTTCAAATCAAAAATTTCCAAATTTCGCAATATTTTGGAACTCTGTAATCTACAGCTTCCATTTACCAACGCCTGCATTGTAACAAAAGCACTAAGCGCTTTCATAATTATTCATAAGGTTATTTTGCAATTTCGCGATTTTTGGACTTTAGAAACCTTCGCGGCAAAGCGCCTAACCATTGACCAAAATTTCATCGCAATCGGATGTACGGTATAGTTTTTGAATTATCGCGGTTTTTGGACTATTTCCCGCCCATTTCTTCAAATCAGAATTCTTCACGCGCAAGCGTCCAAACATTCTCGAAAGTTTTATAACAAACGAACATTTTGCAAATTTCGCGGTATCTTCTACTTGGAAACCTTCCCGGGCAAGCGTCGATCAATTTCCCAAAGATTTAGCGAAAACGTAAATTTTACAATTTTCGCTGTTTTTGGACCGTTTTCCGTAAATTTTTTCAGCTTAGAAACCTTCCCAGGCAAGCGTTCAACCATTCCCAAATTTTCATTGCAATCGGATAAACGGTATAATTTTGCAAATTTCGCGGTTTTTAGACCATTTCACAGACATGAGACATAGCCTATGAAACTTTCCTGATCGTCATGAAATTCGTGAAGATCGGCTCAGCGGTTTAGACGCCCATAAGGGACAAACATACTATCACTATTATATATTTGTGTAGATACTAGTTGAACCGAACCGATTTTTTAGTTTCGGAACAGGTTCGGGTTCAGCTTTTAATTTTAAAGAGGTTTTGTTCCAGGTTCGGTTCACAGCAAAATAAATGTCGAAAATACGGGTTCGAACCGGTTCGGTTCAAAGCCGGTTTGCAGCCCTGCATAGTACATAAATTACTTCTGTAAGAGTGTTTCACATGCCGTCGTGGCCGATTGTTCGCATACTTGACTTTTGATTCATAAGAAACCTTTTTTCGTACTTTTGGAGTCCACGGGTATTTATTAGACTATAGCTTTTATTACACAGTTCATTGTCTGGTTACGCCTTCGCATCCCGCAATTTTTGAAGAACATACCGAAAGTAATAAAATCCCCAAAAGCAAGCCTCATCACCTCCTTAAAATACTTTTTTGATACCCAGAAAAGACAACTTTCGTAGTACCGAAACGGTATGATGGAGTGTTCGTATAAAGCTGGCATGTACCAGAGAGTTGCTTATATTGTTGTTTGGAATAATTTTGCTGAAGAAAGATTTGCAGAATTCCCAGTAGTTTAGCCGTTTCTGGCAAAAAAAATGGCTTTTTATTGATATTTTTGCAGTTTTTTTTGAGTCTAAAAGTTAAAGAAAAAATTCGAAAGATTAGATTGTAGACTTTATAAAAACGGTAGTTTCGGATCGGGCGGTTAGGGTTTCGGATGGACTGGGATCAAATTTCTGCCCATCCTTTACTTCAAAGCTAATCCTTTCTCTGGTTTCATCGCCCACAGAATGCCCAGTATGCCTATTATGGCAGTGGATTGCTGTCCAACCATGACATCTTTGCCGAACGACAACAGGCCACCGCGGGCGTGCGTAAGCGACGCCGTCGTACCAAGCAGGAGATTTTAATGGCACGCCTGGCCGAGGCCCAGGCCGGTCCCAAGCCGCTCAAGCAAAAGCGACGAGGCCGCAAGAAGCGCAGTACGCTCGGCTCCCCCGAGTCTGGGGAAGTGCCGCCCTCAGAGCTGGGCAGGTATACCTTCGGTGACACCTTGCCCGCCCAGGACGAGGAGGAGGAAGACGTGGAAGTGGATTATAAGCGAGAATTGGCGAACTTTGGCTTTGGACTTTCCCGAGGAGGAGGAGGAAATCGAAGAGGAGGTCGACGTGGTGGGTGGTGTCGATGGTCAGGTCACTCGAGTGCGACGCAAGCGAAAGAATCCCGAAATCTTAGCCGCCCGGCGTCGTCGCATTTGGCAAATCATGTCCAAGAAGGAATCGGGTCGCCTGCAGCGCCTCAGATCCAACAATCACAAGGAGATGCTGGCCAACTGTAAACGTGTGGCTGGCATGTGCGCCAAGGTGGTGCGCCAACGTGCCATCAACTCGCAGCGCATCATGAAGGAGACGGTGTGGCGGGCCAAACGTTTAACACGCGAAATGTTGACCTATTGGAAGCGCTACGAGCGCGTGGAAAGGGAGCAACGTAGGAAACAGGAACGTGAGGCGGAAGAGCAGCGTAAGCAGGACGTGGAGCTGATTGAAGTGAAGCGGCAGCAGAGGAAATTGAATTTCTTGATTACCCAAACCGAGTTATATGGACATTTCATGTCCAAAAAGTTGGGTCAAGGCACGGAAGAGGATCAGAGGCGTATTCTCAGTCAACTGGATGAGGAACAGAAGGATTTAAGGGACGATTACGATGCGGAGGAGATGAAACTCCTGGCCCAAGAGCAGGCGGAGGCGGCCTTGAAAAGAGATCTGGATAAAACCAAAGTTTTTGATGTCTTATTAAAGCAAAAGGAGGAAAATGAAGAGGAGAAACTGGACCTGAATTCTCCCGCCCAGCCAGAAATGAAAGATTTGCCCCAGCCCAAGCTCTTCCAGGGCTCCCTGAAGGGTTATCAAATCAAAGGCATGACCTGGCTGGCCAATATCTATGATCAGGGCATAAGCGGCATACTGGCCGATGAAATGGGTCTGGGCAAGACGGTGCAGTCCATAGCCTTTCTCTGTCACATAGCCGAGCACTATGGCGTTTGGGGTCCCTTTCTGGTCATCTCCCCGGCTTCCACTCTGCACAATTGGCAACAAGAAATGGCACGATTTGTGCCCGATTTCCGTGTGGTGCCCTACTGGGGTTCCCCCAATGAACGTAAAATTCTGCGACAGTTCTGGGATCAGAAGCATATGCACTTGCGGGAGGCCAGTTTTCATGTGGTCATCACTTCCTATCAACTGGTGGTGAGCGATTACAAGTACTTCAATCGCATCAAATGGCAATATATGGTCCTAGACGAGGCTCAGGCCATCAAGAGTGCCTCCTCGCAACGCTGGAAGCTACTGCTGGGCTTTAGCTGTCGCAATCGACTGCTGCTCAGTGGCACACCCATACAGAACAGCATGGCCGAGCTTTGGGCTCTGCTGCATTTTATTATGCCCACACTTTTCGATTCGCATGATGAGTTCAATGAGTGGTTCTCCAAAGACATCGAATCGCACGCAGAGAACAAGACCGGAATCGATGAGAAGCAAATCTCTCGCTTGCACATGATACTGAAACCCTTTATGCTGCGTCGCATTAAAAAGGATGTGGAAAACGAGCTGTCGGATAAAATTGAGATAATGGTCTACTGTCCGTTGACCATAAGACAAAAGTTGCTCTATCGCGCTCTGAAGCAAAAGATACGCATTGAGGACTTGCTCCATCTAACTAGTGGTACGACCGCCCCTTCTTCCTCATCCGCTTCGAATTTGATGAATTTGGTGATGCAATTTCGAAAAGTCTGCAATCATCCTGAACTATTTGAGCGACGCGATGCCAAGAGTCCGTTTTCGATGCGTTGCAGGGAATTTGTACTGCCACGTTTGGTCTTTGAGCATGGACTGCTACATAGATCTTTGCCAAGTCGCAGGCACTTACTCTACAATCGGTGAGTTTATCAACTTTTTAAATTTATAAAATACTTCCTAAAGTCTTTCTTCTAGTATGCTATTGAGGGTAGACATAAGGGGGGAAACCATAGATAGACAAAAGGAAACACAAACTTTTTTATACATTTTCTTGAACTTGAAATTATTTTAAGTGCAGCCTTTGTAAGCGTAACATAAAGCAAAAGTTAAGTTGTAAAATTATAATACTAACGTCGCATATTAGGGTAGAGAAGTGTGGAGGCTACCTTCCACTTTCTATGATATGACAGACATGGAAAAGTTCGTTGTGAAGGAAAACACTATTGAACTTGATCTGGCGACTATAGATTGATGTATGAAAATTTCATAACGAAATAGATTGTTAAATAAGAAGAACGCGTAACGAAAATAAAGCAGAGCATTGCTACCAACTCGTTCCAATCCACTAAAAACCAGTGGCATCATAAGTTTCGAACCATTTTGTATTATTTTATATTCCAAACATTGTTAAGAGCGTCAACTGACAGATGTAAGATGTTAGATGTTACCAGTGTAAATTTCCATTTCACATCAATATCAAGTTCCATGCGTTCCTCTAAAATGTACTCAGTGTGCAGAGACTATTATGCATCAATAAGGTTTATTTTGATGTAAACGCATTTTAGGGGCTTATTTAAAAGTAAAAAAGTAATAAATGATAATGGACTAAATAAGGTTCAGGCAGACAACTTGGGCATAAAATTAAACAGCACACTAGCGTGGCAAGATATCTAATACCATCTCTGTTTTACGGAGTTGAATTGCTCGGAAGCTGTAGCGCTGCAAGTCAAGAGAGGTTAAGGGTCGCTTTTATGTGTTCAAAATTATTAGATTTGGCCACTTCAGTGAACATGCATGGGGCTTCTTCGGAAGACAGGAACTCTCCTGTGGTTATGTAGCTTACTGCGTCTCAAGTCGACTCACATCTCCACGTGGTAACCCCTAGTAACAGAGCGATGCATCCGCAAAGCTGCTGGCTAACGTGAGCGGCGATCCTACCCTGGGACAAATAGGGGGCGTTACTTCGGGCTTGGCACCCGATTCTCGTCTATTACATCCGCCAATGAAAACTAAAATAATGCCTCGGATACGGACCCCCCCGACGACGACCTACGCAAACGTTTTAAGGACCACGATTTGAGGATATGCACCTGGAATGTTCGTACTCTCAATGGAGAGCGTGCGGATTCCAATCTGGTGGATGTCCTCGAGAAATATTCATCGGACGTTACCGCATTTCAGGAAATGCGATAGACTGGACAGGGGTGTCAGGTGATAACATTCGAAACCAAAGCCCCATGGGAGATCTACTACAGTGGACATGATTCGAAGTACAAGTTTGGTTGCGGCTTTGCAGTCAACAAAAGACTGTGCCGATCTGTCATCAGCTTTACACCAGTTGACAAGCGACTTGCCGCACTCAGACTTAAGGCAAAATATTTTAATATTAGTCTTATCTGTGTACTCGCCCCGACAGAAGGAAAGAACGATTCGGAAAAAGACGAATTCTATGAGCGCCTAGAAGACCTATATGAGCGCTGCCCCGATCACGACATCAAGATCGTGCTAGGCGACTTCAACACACACATCGGGAGAGAAGAAGCTCATCGCCCGACTATCGGCCGATTTAGCCTGCACGAAAAAACCTCCGATAATGGGGAGAGGCTAATAGACTTCGCTTCGGGCCGGAACATGTTCATTAGTAGAACCAGATTTGAGCACCGCAACGACCACAAGGCGACCTGAAGTCCCCTGATCGTCAATCAACACGAAACCAGATTGATCACGTTGTGATAGACGGACGGCACTCATTAAGTGTTCTAGACGTACCTGCGCTCCGAGGAGCCAATATTGACTCGTACGCACACGGCTCAGTGTGGCACATGCCGCACAGTCTAACACACGCCGAAAGCTGAACGTTGAGAAGCTTCAATCACAACGGATATCCGAAAACTACTGAGCAAAACTCACCCAGTTGCTCAAGGAAACCCCACCTGGCCCTTCTGGTGTAGGCGAACAGTGGAAGCATATTTCACACTCTATGAGTACGGCTGCCAAGGAGATTCTCAGATTTGCCGAAAACTCCCGAAAACAGTCATGGTACGATGATGAGTGCCGCCACGCTACTGCAGAGAAAGACGTTGCGTACAGGAGAACTCTGCAGTCTGGAGCAATGCGGGCTGTTAAGGAGCGATACCGGCAGAAAAGGAGAGAGGAGAAGCGCCCGTTCAGAAGGAAGAAAAATGAGCAGGAAAGACGCATGAGGGAGGAAGTCGAAGTGCTGTTTGGACGGATTGAGACTCGAAAATTTTACCAAAAGATTAGGCAACTATCCGAAGGTTTTAAGCCCAGAGTCACACTATTGAAGGACGAGCACGGAAATCTGGTGAAAAATCCGCAAGTGGCACTAGACAAATGGAGAAACTATTTCTCCAACCTGCTGGGAGGTGATGACGAACACAATGCCGCCTTTGGGGAAGTAGCGACACCACCAATCGATAACATAGAGATAGACCCGCCGGACCATAATGAAGTCTTGTTAGCCATAAAAAGGCTAAAAAAATAACAAATCTGCTGGCGCTGATGAGCTGCCCGCTGAATTGTTCAAGGCTGGCGGTGAGGAGCTGGTAAGGTGCATGCACCAACTCCTATGCAGAGTATGGTCCGAAGAAAGCATGCCCGAAGATTGGAATCTAAGTGTACTCTGTCCAATATTTAAAAAAGGAGACCCTGCGGTGTGCGCCAATTACCGCGGGATCAGTCTCCTTCCCATTGCATATAAGGTTCTATCATGCATTCTATGTGAACGTCTAAAGCCGAGAATGAGTGAACTGATTGAACCTTATCAGTGTGGCTTTAGACCTGGCAAATCCACCACGGACCAGATATTCACATTGCGACAAATCCTGGAGAAGACCCAAGAGAGAAAGATCGACACCCACCACCTTTTTGTTGACTATAAAGCCGCCTTTGACACGCCGATAAGGTCAAAGTTCTTTGAAGCCCTGTCTACCTTTGGTATTCCAGCAAAGTACGTTCGACTTTGCATGATGACGTTGAGAAGCACACAAAGCTCCGTCAAAATAGGTAAAGACCGCTCCGAGCCTTTCGATACCAAAACAGGTTTTAGGCAGGGTGATCCCTTATCGTGCGACTCCTTTAATCTGCTGATGGAGTACATACTGCGCCAGTGCCCAAATGCTAACAGAACGAGCTCTACTTGCATATGCCGATGATCTTGATATCGGCAAAGATGAATTTGCGGTAAAACGGGCGTTCTCAGAGATAGAGAAGCAGTCAAAACTTATGGGCTTAGCGGTAAATGAGGATGAGACGAAGTACCTACTATCAACGCGCAGTGAGTCTACGCTTGGACAATCTGTTGCAATGGGAGAACACAACTTCAAAGTTGTTAAGGAATTTGTCTACCTTGGAAAGACGATAACCAGCGACAACAGCACCAGTCTGGAAATCCGAAGAAGAATTACTCTTGCAAACCGATGTTACTATGGGCTCTCTCGGAAAACGAAAATTGCGCTATACAAGTCGCTTATCATCCCAGTCCGTAGACTAGATGTCATCAACGGATGAGGCAGCAATTGGCGTGTTCGAGAGAAAAGTTCTTCGGAAGATTTATGGACCTCTAAACGTTGGCGACGAATTTCGCATCCAAATGAATCACGAACTGTACGAGCTCTATGGGGACACTAAGCTTGTCCAGCGCATTAAACAACAGCGGCTGCGCTGGAAAGAACACGTTACCCGTTTGGATGATAACGCTCCAGCAAAACGGGTGCGAACGAGTTAGGAGACAAGCCCGGGTCGGGTCGACCGAAGCGGAGATGGCGCGACCAGGTGCAGGTGGAATGTCGCTCGGGACAGAGGCGAGTGGCGGGCATTAGTGGCAGCGGCCGAGACCGTAAAACGGTTGTGATGATTTTAATACCATGAAATGACCAAAAAAAGAAGAAGAAGAAGTGAACATGCAGATAACATCTTTGGAATATCTATGCAATATTGGGTCAAACTTAGAGTAGTAACACAACTTCACCGAATTATAATGACAACGGAACTGGCATACCTATATGACAAGATTGACTTTGCTTCTTCACGACTTAGCAATAATATTAAAAACATAAAAAACCGATTGTCATGCTCAGATAAGCATTTCTTTGTGCATGCTGTTAGGCTTTGGAATCAGCTACCCAATTCACTAAAAACAAAAAAAGCGCGCCACAATTTAAATTGCAATTAAAAACAATATATGCACCATAAAATTATTTTCTCTACACTTTCTTAATCTGTATGTAATGCGTTTAAGCTAGTGATTGATTTTCGTGACTAACGCAATAACTAATAAGTCTCTGTACTTGTAGCATTAGAAAGCACAAACTCAATAAATATAAAATATTTAAGCAATTCGCCGACTCAGAAGAGGGCGATTTTGAAATCACTCGAAAGCATGGTCTTTGGCAGGGCGAATTGCAATTCGAGCGAATTTCGAGGGAAAGCGATTTCTGATAGAAGATGAGAAGTCGGGCCTTAATATTGTACTAAGAAAGTAGCCATAAAAATAATTGTTATCTTATGGGTCATAAACTCCGTTTACTTGCAGGCAGATCAAGATTATTTTTTAATTTTTGCCACGCCCCGCAATATAAGAAAAACGCCATATCTCCGACAGTTTTATAGATAGAGAGTTCGTACCTTCTGGATCCGCCAAAGGATTGGTAAAGATCGAAAGAACAATAGTCAAGTTGTAAGCAAAAAAAACTGGCTGTGTCATCTTGATAAGCTGATTTTACTTTACTAAATATGTCCAGAAAGAACGAACCTTCTATCTATAAAACTGTGGGAGATATTACGTTTTTTCTAAATTGCGGGGGCGGAAGGGGGCGTGGCAAAAATACACTTTTACTTTTAAAGCCAAATATCAATTCCGAAACGTTAAGTAATCGCGTAGAAAATCATGCTAAGGTCGCTGTCAATGTTCGAGGACTAGTGAATACCCTTAATGTTTTTCAATTAACTACACCTTGTAATTTGTTTTAATTTAAATGCTTATTTTCCCCATACAGATTCAACATTTTCAAGACTGCCCATGTACAGAGAAGTCTCTTTGAGGATGTAAATGAAAACAGTTGCTTTGCTTTCACTCGCCTGTGTGATGTTTCCCTAAATGATTTGGTGGATGTCACTTTGAATGGACTTATAGATTTGTAAGATTGCCCATTCCTAAGCCATGTTTCAGATACTCTAGCTCTTCTGTTGTTTCCTTTAGCCTTTTGCACTATCGTCGTGTACTGCAGAAGTATCCCCTCCTTGCCTATCGTCGTCAATGGTGGACACATGAACGCGGTGTGCGATATCAGCTGCTAGAGCCCTGGTTGGAGAACAAGCTTATGCCCGACTTTATGCTCTCGGATAGTGTGCTAAGACAATTTTTGTTTACGGCCATGGTAAGTTTTATGGAGTTTAATCAAGTGTAATCCCCTAATCATATCTTCCCTAGACCTCCAACGAGAGCAGTGTCTATGCCTTTGGTGATTACTTCACCTACAACATGCAAGAGACCATTGAGCATCGGGTAATACGTTCCAAAATATTGAAACAAAAGTCGTTAATGATCGAGGAACTTGCGGATGTAGATGTGAACGAAGAGTCAAAACCAAAACTGGAAATTGAATCGGTGGAGGTGCAAACCAAGTTGAGTGCCAAGAGTGATGTTAAGATGACCACACTGCATTTATTACCAGAGTTTCCACATTATCAGCGCAAGCCGAGATTCTATCAGTGTGAGCCTCTGCAAATGCCACGTTTCCTTTATGCCTTGGGTCAAAAGGTTCAGGCGGTGGAAAGACATTTATAGTGAGTGAGATTGCAGAAAAATGTTGAAAAATATCTTTATTTATCTATATTTCAGCTGCGAAAGCCGTTCAGCTGCCTGGACGCAAATACGCCATTTGCAGTGCGAGAATAGCCTGGGCAGAGAATTGGTCTCTACCAGTTTGGCTTTGTGTAAACCCCGCAGTGGCTGGTCGTCCATAGTGGTACCCGACAAGGAGACCCTTATCACAGATGCTGGCAAACTATTTGTGCTCGATACTTTGCTCACACGTCTCAAAGCCGAGGGTCATCGCGTTCTCATCTATTCACAAATGACCAAAATGATTGACTTGTTGGAGGTGAGAGTAACACATGGTTCTGTTCTGTGCTTCAATTTAACGGACTTTTTCGGGTCAGCGGTTATATTTCGACTTGTGCCGGTTTTTTATTTAGGCAAGAATTTCGCATTCAAAAATTCCACTTTTCTGCTCATTCTAGCAACCTTTCCGACACTGGCTGGTGGTGGTGCAGCGGGTAGGGTGTGCCCGTTTAGTGATTCAGTCTAGACTGGTGTTCTTTAATTCAGCTTTGAACCTGATGGGATTAACTAAGTCTTCGAATACCAAATAATGTTTCGGGCCTTAGTTCGTTTAGTTTATCAGAGTTTGCTGCCGAAGATTTCTTAGTTAGAATGGTTTATTCATTCTGCTATTCCAATTATATCGTTTGCAATGCCCTATTTCTTAAGCTCAATTTACACGACCTGATCGCTCAGCTGAGTTTTTCTGACCTGAGTGTAAAAAAACACAGCTGAGCAACTTAGTTCAGCATTTACACATGTCTAAGAAGCTTAGTTGACTCAGTTGCAAAAACCAATGGTTCATTGAGCGTTCTGCTGTGCGGTCAGTTTATTTTGAACCGGTTCTATTACACGGGCTGACAGATACTCAGATACAAAACTCACCTGAGAGATCAGGTTGTGTAAATTGGGCTTTAGCCCCCAATGATTACAAATGCCTTTTTTTAGAAATGTTATTGGGCAACTTCTTACTCATATAACAAAGGTCTCGAAAGACCCAAAAAACGAAAGTAAGAAAATAAATGCATCGCAACTACCAAAGTTCCAGCGACTGTTCTAAATACACTGGCCTGAGAGGTTCGCATTATATTCTGCCTGGCTTGGTGTAATTGAGGTCTAAATTCTAAATTGAGGCCGAAGATTTGTATACCCTTGCAGCCTCCATTGAAATCAAAAAGGTTTTTTTAACTAAGACTAATTTTCGGACCTTACTTTTCAAAGGGAGCTATTCTACATATATAAATGTCCGATTTCGACCAAACTTAGTGGATTCATGGGAAAGCATATCGTTCCTATAATATCGTTTATGCTATAGTTATCCGATCCGTCTGGTTCCGACAAATGCGCAGCGGATTTGTACTAAAAGACTTCGTGCAAATTTTGGTGAAGAATATACATACTTTATGTGGTCGGAGATGCTTCCGTCTATGCGTTACAATCATCCGGACAATTTTTTAATACCCTCGTTTAAGGAAAACTATCGGGGTAACAGAAATCATTAGAGAATTTACCGTCGGCTGCTTTGCATATTGCTCAAAAAATCCGTCGGTGCAACAGAATTTCGAGAGACTTCGTTTTCTTTTTCGAAAGTCTAGTTTAAAGCTGTGTTTATAAGAATATGGTCAAACTACAAACACAGTGTTAAATCGCGTAGGTTCTTTAAGTCGGTTTGGTTGGTTTGTCAAAAGCTCCTAACAATATATCTGTGGCTCCTAAGAATTGGTTTTCGGTGGGAATGTGGTTGGAAGAAGTTTCTGTGAAAGAAATTTTCGATTTTGGTTTTTTTGAAATTAAGTGGCTGTTCAATCGGCCTTGAAAAATTGCTCTCCAAAAAAGGTGTAGTGGTGGTTGGCTGGATTCCGAGACTCCCCTACAACTGTTATATTAAAAACAAGATTCTTATCTTTTAAACGCAATTGCGCCTCCAAGGCACCCGTAGTTGAGAAAGCCCAACAGCTCTCGCAGGTGGTGCCCTGCTTTTGCACAGAAGAGACTACACCCCGGTCACGCCAATCGATGCCTCCTTGGATTTCATCATAGGACTTGAAATTTTCCGTTTGTGTCCACGGCTTGGGTGATGTGGGGAAGTTATCTTGGGTTTCCTCATCCGGCACTGAAGGCAAAGGAGTTAGCTTTTTGATATCCGAATACTCATTGAGTCCCAGTTCATAGCGCACTTTGCCCTCCGCATATAGTTTGTGGTTTTCTTCGATTAGTTTTCTGCTCTGCTCGTAAATGTGGAAGTGTTCCTGATTTAAGGTTTCATTCAGGTATTGCTAGTGGTATTTTGACTTACAATCTTCCCATTCCTTGTGATAGGCTTAAGAGTAATGTAAAAAGTAACAGAATTAAATGCATTTTGAGTTGCTCACGTACTATTAGGCTAAACGTTGCTAGCTTGACATCTAATATTTTCCTAGTTTCTATATTATAAATAACGAGGGTTGCCTGTTGTTGGTAAAACATTGTGGATGGCTGTGAAAATGCAAGAAATTCTCGCAATTTATAAATCAAGCTCCAAGTTACTATAGCCTCATATTGTATATATTGTATTGTATTGTATTGACTTTGTTTTCTAACCTTGTGACTAACTGTAGGAACTCTTCCTACTTGTAAGCTATTTTTGGTACACAAAAATCAAAAGATTACTGCTTTAGTAGATTAGAAATCGTGGTAGACAAACTAACTCTGGCAGCATAGCACATGGCGGCTGGTTCCTTCACACACAATTCGTAAGATGTCTCAATGTTTAGTGAAAGTTCAGGAAAGCCCTCGCGCCCAACAATTGTTATCAGCTTCCCATCGAATGCAGTGTGTAGGTAAACATTTTCAATGAAACTGGCATTATCAAAATTTGCATCTGTTATCAGTGGGATTCTGGGAAAAGTGCAGAAAGTACAGTCCACTTGTTTCGGAGAATATTGTTGCGATTATATGGCATTTTGAATGATGAATCAACTAGAACATTAATCATTGGGCGTATTCAGCAGATAAATCCGATTTACGATTTCTGATTTACGATTTGCGATTGCTTATAATTCTCTGCTGAATGACAATGATTGCTAAGTTTAGGTTATTTTCTGGCTTTAGTATATTTGGTCAAAAATACATTCACACCATAAAAAATGTAGGCTTTAGTATTAAATACATTTGGCATTTGAAAATGGATGCACGCGTTGAGAGTAAGTAAGCATTATTAATTAAAAATTTAGTGGGTTTTTAATCAATGAATAATCCTTTTAGCCGAGGATATCAAGTGGAGTCCTAGCGCTGTAAGGCTCCTCTTGGACTTATATAAGGACAACAGGCAGAACTTTCGGAACACACGCCTTGAAGAATAACCGATTGGCCTTGCTTTCTGTTGAAGTAATCTGCGGCGTTTCCTACAGGTTGCTTAATAGATATATAGCACCCATCAATTGCCCCAATCGCTACTGGGATTCCACGCGATTTTTGTTTAAATATTTGTGCAGTAAAAGCTTGCTGGGAGTCATTTGACCAATTCACATATGTAGGCATTAGCCTCGATAGAGTCCCTGTTATGTTGTAAAATATTTGGTGGCCTGAACTTGTTGGAATGTCGAATCAATCGCCAACAGACGAGAAAGATTCCTGCTTACTTAGCAGCCAAATTGAAAATAGCATCTTCTTTGAAAAACATAAATTTGCAATTGTTTCATTCTCTGTTAGTGCCGTTGCATTTGCTGTTACACCAAGAAGTTCCTGGAAAACGCAAAGTTAACAGAATTCTATTATCATGCATAAAACATATTTTATATATGAACCTCAAAAGTTGTGCATGACATCCTAAAAAAATGCGCCTTGAATTGGTCCATTCTGTACCTGGGAACTGTGTCCTCGTAGATTTATTTAGAGCGAGTGCGATTCCTTTTGATTTTTCGATTGCCCCAATAGCGGCTACGAATGGGTTGCTCATTGTCCAGATCAGCAATTATACCCAAATTAAATTCATCCTCACAAAAGACCGTCCCAATTAAAAATGATGTTTCCACAACTCATTTTTATACCCTTGCAGAGGGTATTATAAAATTGTCCGGATGTTTGTAACGCATAGAAGGAAGCATCTCCGACCACATAAAGTATATATATTCTTGATCAGCATGACGAGCTGAGTTGATTTAGCTTTGTCCGTCTGTCCGTCTGTTTCTTTGCAATCTCCTCCGTCAATTTTAAAGCTATCCTCACCAAACTTTGCACGAAGTCTTTTGGTACAAATACGCTGCACATTTGTCGGAACCGGCCGGATCGGATGACTATAGAATATAGCTGCCATAGGAACGATCGGTTGAAAAACTAGTTCTAGTGAGAAAAACTTTTTTGTTTTTAATGAAAACTCCAATTATTTTATTTTATTTTGGGTCGAACGGATGACTATGCTACTCTGGGCGGTCAAAACTAGTTTAGTGAGAAAAACTTTTTTTTAATAAAAACGTCCTTATCATTGGCATACACTTAATTCTATATACCTTTACACAGTTCTACAAAGATTAGTTGAAATCGGATGACTATAGCATATAGCTCCCATAGGAACGATCGGTCGAAAAACTTGTTCGAGTGGGGAAAACTTTTTGTTTTTAATGAAAACGCCCTTTTTATTGGCATATTCTTATTTAATATACTTTAACACATTTCTACAGAGTTTTATCAAAATCGGATGACTATAGCTTATAGCTGCAGTATGAATGATCGGTCGAAAAAGAAGTTCTAGTGAGAAAAACTTTTTTGTTTTAAATGGGATCGCATCCAAATTTCGTAATTAACTGTGTATTTTGCTTTTCCATGATTTCACCAAGTTTGGTCCAAATCAGACATCTATATAGTAAAGATCCCATAGAAAAGTTAGGTCCAAAGAGTAGTCTTAGTTAGAAAAACTTTTTGTTTTCAATGGAAGCTGCAAGGGTATACAAAACTTCGGCCGAGCCGAAGTTAACTTTCCCCTGTTTTTGTATTTGCTTCTGGATGTTTAACCCATTATGGGTAGCTTATGACGGAATTTATGAGGGGGCTATTTGAGTTTATCTTCATTGGCAAAATGGTATAAGGGAAAAAGGAGAGGTGAAATATCTCTTTAGTTTGAGTAGTTAAATTCTTGGCATATCGGTTTTCATAACTCTGTGGTACATAAAGATGATGCAAAAATGAATTATATACAATTTTACAAGTACTGCAACTAAACTTTTCAGGTCTTACTTAACAAATAGATTACAGGCCGTGTCTCTGGCCTAACTATAACATAATCTGTAACTGTGAAGTGCTGCCCATCACCGTTGCGACCGGTGCTGCCCATAATTGTTTTTTTTTCTAATAACTCGGCAATCGTTCATCCGATCTTAACCATTCCTTTGGCGGATCGATAAATCATCTTGATTATATATGTCCAGAAGGTTCGAATCTTCTATCTATAAAACTGACGGAGATATGACGTTTTTCCTAAATTGCGGGGGCGGGAGGAGGCGTGGCGAAAATTGAAAATAAACTTGATCTGACTGCAAGTATAAGAAGTTTTTGTCTCATACTCTTCGAACTTCTATTTCTTACTATCTCTCAGATCCGTTTGTTCATACGGACAGACAGACCTACCTGGCTAGATCGACTTGCCTGTTGATGCTGATCAAGAATATATATATACTTGATAGGGTCGGAAATGCTTCCTTCTGGCTGCAATGGCTTTCGCACAAACTTAATATACTCTGTGTACCTCTGGTACAGAGTATAAAAATTCACAAAATGGCACCCATTTAAAGTTGATAAATCGATTTTGGACCCAGTCTAGTGTAAAAAAATATATTAAACGATAGCGTTAGTTAAAGTCGGTCCTGCCCGACTGCGATATACCAGTTACTCAATGACATTAATGTTGTTATGTTATATTAGTTAACAGAGCATTAACATTAATAAGAAAATTTCAACATTATGTAAGCAAACAGAGATTGTAGATATTTGGCACATGCACTACACTGCAAGAGTTATTCAACATTTTTTGTTGTGTGGGCGGAAGGGGCGTGGCCAAAATGTATACTGTACAATTTGAAGCAACACAAAAATGTCTCGTTTTAGTGAAGACATTGTTGGACAAAAAAGCTATATCTTCTAAAGTATTTCGAATTTCAAAATTCGACTTTTAAAATTTCAAAGTCCGCGCTAGGGTTGTCGATATATCTCAAAATATCAATATCGATAATATCAAATATCAAAAATTTCAATATCGATGTTTGATATATCGAGTCTAAAAAATTTAGATATGCGCATTTCCACAGAAAGGTCCACCTAGACCAAAAAATTAAAAGTACTCAAACAAACCATGTTTTATCAAATTTTCATGGGAAAACAATTTATTTGAACTAATGTAAGCTAATCTTATATTTATTTATTTGAGATTCAAGATTTTCGAATGCACAGCCGCGCAAGCACCGCTTTTCGCATTTTTATCGTTCTGTTGCACGATTTTTTTCTAAAAAAAAGCCTATAGATTTCATTGAATTTTGGTGTCTAAAATCATTATATGGATACAAAGAGTTATTAAAGATTGCACAAGAAACCATAACAAACTATTTTATTGCAATTAACTGTAAGTTTTTGATTTGCATCATAATAGAAATCACTTAAATATCTTGATGGAAAAATATGTCCCGTGTGACTTGTCCCGTGCGAAAGTGCTTAAAATTAAATTTTGAAAAAAGTAAAGGAAATTTTTGGTTGACATCAAAACCATTTTAAAGAGTCGGAGTTTGAATTGTTGCCTGCGAAAAGCACTTCCGTAATTGTCCCGTGCGAGTGCCTTACTTTTTTACAATTATCTTGAAAACCAAAAGTTTCCCAAACTTAGACTTATAACCAAAAAAGGGCTTAATAAAGAGTTATAACTTATAAGTTAAGCCTATTGTCAAAATAAAAATCCGATTTATTTTGCTAATTTTTTAAATTTCAATGCGTACGACGGTCAAGTTTGACATCATGGAAATGCCCATATATCGATAATATCGTTGTTTTCTAAAGCTTACACAAAAACTGAAAAGATAAGAAAGAACGGCCACTTGCACTGGTCATTAGTATCTTTACAGTAGCATATCCTTAAGATATAAAGAATTAATTTTCTGAAATAAGTCTTTTTTTTATACCCTGATCCTATTAAAAATGGGAAAAGGGGGATCATGAAGTTGTGCAAAAGCATGTAACAGGCAGAAGGAAGCATTTGCAACCCTATAAAGTACTGATCAGCATCAACAGCCGAGTCGATTCAGCCATGTCCATCTGTCCGTCTGTCAGTCCATCTGTCCGTATGAACGCGTCGATCTCAGAGACTATAAGAGATAGAGCTACAAATTTTTGCATGTAGGTAGGTGTATACCAGATTCAAATCGAGTTTGTTTCAGATTTGGAAAATTCCTCTCCCTCCCCTCTTTAAGCAAGAGCCACAATTTTTAAGTTAGACCCTCGCGACTTCATATATATTAAGTAAGGCCCAATAAGATCGGACAAAAAACACCGAAGTTATATACGAATCAATTTTGCTTGTAAGAGAGAGGGGGGTCTTGCATTGTTAGTTACCACGGGCGCGCGTGAGTGTGTGCGTATGTTAGAGTGTGTGTGTATGTGTGAGTGTGTATGTATGTTTATGAAAACACAAGAAGCCAAGGGAACAGGGTATTTTGTAGTCGGGGCACTCGTCTACAGCTTCCTTACTTGTTTTTAAGTAGCTTAGAAGTAAAGTTTTTTTATTAAACCTTAAAGTCTCTTAATCACAACGACAAAGAATAACTTTCAACACAACACATAAATCAACACATAATTAGAAACACTTTTAAACATGGGCATCAAATCAAAGCCAAAGTGATTCTTTTTTATCTTTCTAAGTACGGGGCTTAAGGACTAAGATATTTTGCTTACTAAATTAAGTGACAGATTGATTCTTCACATACATATAGATTGTAGCTTGCTCTTTACCAATAGTTGGTTGACCACGATTTTAATAAAACCAGCTGACTTGGATCTAAAGCTATGGTTGGTTGGTCAGACTCCTTTACATTTTCTTTACGGCTTACGGTTTACTGAAACAAAACAAAAGATATCGATATATCGATAAAATATCGAAAACCCTAGTCCGAGCTATAAAAATATCAAACAAAAAAAAAAAAAAAAAATAGGGGAAAGTTAACTTCGGCTCGGCCGAGGTTTTGAATACCCTTGCAGCTTCCATTGAAAACAAAAAAGTCTATCTAAATAACAATACTTTTTATACCCTTGCAGAGGGTATTATAAAATTGTGCGGATGCTTGTAACGCATTGAAGGAAGCATCTCCGACCACATAAAGTATATATATTCTTGATCAGCATGACGAGCTGAGTTGATTTAGCCCGTCCATCCGTCTGTTGTTCCTGTGGGAGCTATATGCTATAGTCATTCGATTTCGACCAAGCTTTGTTGAATTGTGTAAAAGTATATAAAATAAGTGTGTGCCAATAATAAGGACGTTTTTATTAAAAACAAAAAAATTTTTCTCACTAGAACTAGTTTTTCGACCGATCGTTTCTATGGTAGCTACATATATGCTATAGTCATCCGATCCGGCCGGCTCCGACAAATGTGCAGCGTATTTGTACCAAAAGACTTCGTGCAAAGTTTGGTGGAATAGCTTTAAAACTGACGGAGGAGATAGCATAGAAACAGACGGACAGGGCTAAATCAACTCAGCTCGTCATGCTGATCAAGAATATATATACTTTATGTGGTCGGAGATGCTTCCTTTTATGCGTTACAAACATCCGGACAATTTATAATTTTGGCCGGAGTGGCTCAGCGGTTAGTGTGCGCGACTGCTGAGCATGAGGTCGTGGGCCCGATCCCGCCTCGGAACATCTAATGAAAAAGTTTTTTTCTTTGAATAAAACTTTACACCCGGCCACACCTCTTGCTGTTGGCGCCAGCATTGCAGTAATTAGCCATGAAAAGCCTCTCAAAAACTGCCGTTCGGATTCGGCGTTAAACTGTAGGTCCCTTTCTCTTGTGCTAAAATTAGAAGCGCACAAGCCAAGAGATTGAGAGAGGCTCGGCTTTGGCCCCTCGGGGCTGTTGTCATCTTGACAAGCCGATTTTACTTTTTACTTACAATTTATAATAACCTCTTGAAGGGTATAAGAAGTTGTAATAAAGATCAATTTTTATAACAACTTTGAACCCTAAACTATTGAACGATAATTTATTATTCTTAGCCTACCGAACAATTAAACTAAAAACTTAAGGAATGGTTAGTTCATCCACGAAAATGAACTACTGAAATGTACCTTCAAATTAAACTTAATAACCTAATTCTAGACTGTACATTGGGATTTCCCTTGATTCCCTTTTTTGGCGTAAACTTAAGTTATTAGGATACATATATGCCCCGAATTTGGTTTGTATGCATATTTTGGGATATCTCCCCAAGACATCTCGCTTTTGACCATTATTTTATATAGCTACCATTTAACCGATCTGATCGACTTGCACCAATATTGTGGCTTTTAAATCAATTCAACTAAAATTTGACTTGTACGCATATATTGGGTGCCCAAGGCGATTTACCAAATTTGACTTGATTTGCGACGCTGTTTATATAGCTGCCATATGACCGATCCGTCCGACTTGTCCCAACTTGGTTTTCTACGCAATTGAACTAAAATTTGGTTTGTATAAAAATTTTTAGCTCCCGCCTAGACTTACCAAATTTGTTTCAGTTTAATAAACTATTCCATATGAACGATTTTTCCGACCTGCAGCAAATTTGATGTTTTGGTCGATTTTTACAGATATGGGCTAATTTGGTCAAAACAACAAGTTTAAGACCACAGCTTAGAGAAAATATTTGCATAATTACTTTTTGGCACAAATTGCAGAAATTTGTTTTTTGCATCACAATACGCGAACACTTTAGTTAGATTTTTCTTAAAATTAGACATAACAAAGACAGTCCACAACTACAACATTGAACGCATAATTCGAAATCATTGAATAATTACTATATTTGGCATACCTTGACCTTTATTTTCCATTTTGTCAACAAAGATTTAGATACCTGGTGTTGCTACAACAAAAGCGCAAAGTTTAGTAAAAGCTTCTCTGCAATTTTGACAAAACAAACATCCGACTTTGTTAGCGCGGTAAAAATGCAGCGTTCAAAATTGATTTTATTTATTAATTCGATGTATCCTATGTTTGCACTTTCCAAATATTGAGTTTATACCAAAAAAGGGCATCTGGTCCAATGTAGAATGGACACACATGAACTCAAAATGGTCTTGGATAATATTTAATTTCCTTTTATTTTATCTCTTCAAGTCTACCTTAACATATTTTTGCTTTTAAACTTTAACATTTTTGCTTAAATCACGATGCATAGTCTACGAAAAGAACGGATGTGAACTTTTAACTTCTATCTTTTTCGGATCAGTTCTCCGTTTTTAAAAATCCAACGGATCGGTTCGTTTCAGAGCCCCCTTGCATTCCCTTTAAAATAAGTAACTACATGAGAGATATTAATTTCTAAATTTTCTTTCAATTTTCTTCAGGAGTACATGTGGCATCGTAAGCATCGCTATATGAGATTAGACGGCTCGAGTAAGATCTCAGCTCGTCGTGATATGGTGGCAGATTTTCAAACACGTGCCGATATCTTTGTGTTCCTTTTATCCACACGAGCTGGAGGATTGGGCATTAATTTGACAGCAGCCGATACGGTAAGTCAAGCAAATTGTGTCACATTAAATCTTTAGTTTTTTTTTAAATATTTCCAACCTATTCGGATAAGTAAATTTATAAGTTAACACAAATGTACCATAAATCAACTAAAATCCCTCAATTGGTGGCTAGTATGTCGCCTCATAGACCTCGACCCGTTCTTAGTCGCTCTGAAACACCTAAACTGTCTAAGGATAAGCAACGCAATGGCTTAGATCCCTTGTTAAACGAAGATCAGGCGGCAGCTAGCGTCAAATCTGTGCGCTGGGAGTTGCCCTTGGGCGCTAAGTCCTTGTCGAACCCAAAGCATAGTAAAGAATGCAAGTCAAAGGGTCAAACGAGTCGTAAATTCGTCACTCCATGCAGCACTAAACATCTAGCCTTCGCCGACGATACACCCAAAGAGGTTCGTTTAGCTCATGAGTTGCGATTGGCGGTACATCAAGGCGGGGGCTCAGTTGACCCCCAAGAGAACTCGCAGCTACGTACCAAGCTGTCGTTGTTGCACTTGCCCTATAGTCAGGTTCAGCGTATACTAAAGGAATGTGAATTGTACGAAAGAAATCGTATAACACACGCCCTACCAGTGGACTACAATCGAGGCCAGGTTATGCTGATGTGCAAAGTGAGAACGGATAATTTGACTGAGCTGAAACAAAGACTTTCGGCCATATTGCAACAAAACAGAGCAAGTCTATCGCAGCGAATCGTATTTGATGAATTGGGTCTAATTGACGCCATTTTGCCGCCCCAAACTCCCTTGAATTTTGAGGATTACGAGCAGACACTGCATTCGGATGCCTTATGGTGCAAGGCTTTGGGCTGTCAAATTATCAGTTACGAGAAAGGAACTGTCAGATTTAAATGTTTCCCCTCGGATACATCCGAAGTGGCGGTTAATCTTAAACAATGTGGCTATAAGGTATTCCATACTGAGCAAGGATTTTGTCCCAAAGAGCAAAGGGTTAAACTCTCGCAAAATCAACTGAAACGCTATGAGGAGTTTCTGACACAACTTCAAGAAGATGCAGATATTGTGAAAATCTATGATAATTTATGTACTTAAATGTAAAAAAATTCCCAGTTAATCAATTTTAATAAAAGAAGTGAATTGCTTGACAACGGTCTGGTTATAACTGGAACTTGAAGGGGTGCTTTAGAAACCCCACTTGAGTTTTGAATTACACAAAATGTTATATCAAATACTGAAGGACTTAAAAATTCCATTAATTGATTACGGCCTTAGATAATACTTCAAATCAAGAGCTTTCGGTAGAAGTTACGTCTTACACCAGAAAATCGAAAGCGTCCATGTCAGTTCCATATACCAGACTACTCCTATGAATAATAGAAGCAAGACCGACTAAGAGTATCGAAGCTTGTAATTATTGTATCATGGATTAAATTGCAAGTCCCATTAAATTTTCACATGCCTTTTTTAAAATTGTCAAGAATTTTTATTTCTCTTTTAATATTATTTCTCAAACACCAAACCAAACGTAAAACTTTTGCCTTTGTGTGTGTGAGAATTAACCAAGAGACAACAAAGTATTTCCAGTTCATGTCTTTGGCGCATTCCAAAATAATTTGACCAAAAACTCAACACTTTGGCATTTATTATACTTGTCCTTCTTTCGTCTGTCTGTCTTCTTCTTCGCTGCTAACGGAAATGGTTGAAAAAAGTAACAACAAGAAACCAAATTGTACCAGTTACATTTTTTAATTGTATTTTATGTTATTTATAAGCAAATTGTTTTGGTTTTTTTCCAAGCTTCATTATCATGCGTGTCTTGATTTGGATTTTGGCTTTCAAAGATTTATGACAGTTTTGGAAAGCCATGCAAAAGTCTTTAGATAGCCGGCAGTCTAGGGATCTTTTAAATGCTTGGCACGTCTCTGAATTTAGTGCAATTCATTGGGTGTAGGTGAGCGCTCTTTGGTTGTTTTGCTTTTTTTTTCGTTTTCTTTTTGGACTGTCTTGTGTCCGTGATGGACTGTCTGGAGTGGTCACACCTTTTCAAAAATCATTTTGATGAATTTTAGTGGGAGTCATAAATTTTCAGTTTTTATGTTCAAATATTTTGCCAATTTGTTAGAAATTGAACAATTGCAAACTTTAAGATTTTGCAGGTAATTTGCCAACACACTCACAAGATTGCCCAGTGTGAGATATGAGCGGATACTCAGTTCGTTCACGATTGGATATACTGGCATGAAATGAGTCACATCTTAGCATGCTCTCATATTCTAAAGGTGAATATTTGTGCGTCAATAATCTTGTTCTTGCGCTGAAAATAGCGGAAATAGTTCAAATGATCTTACCTGTTGTAATTATTATCTCCGAATGCATAACTTAGACGCTTGTACATCTGTATAGAGGTGCTTTCAAGGGCTCATCTAACATTTAACTCACGCTTTCTTTTATATATTAAAGCCAGTTATTTGTGAAGCTCCTCTTGGTCCTTTGGGGCTGTAAAGTCAATTAAAATTTTATATATCTGAGCTGTAAACTCAATAACCATTATCATTATAACTTTTCAGAGAATTCGTAACCATTCCTGATTAAAACTTTTTAGTAATCGTGATTGTAACTCGGAATTACGATTATTTTTGATTATTCAGTGATTATTACAAAATGTAAATTCTTTTACAATGAATTGAATAATTGTACCTGTTAAGGGAGATTATTGAGTATTTATGCTTGAAATGGTGAATTATTGCACTCCTGAAATTGAAATAAAGCCCGCGGGCGTTATTTCTCTCTATAAAAGACTCAATCTTCTGAAATAAGTCTATTTTTATACCCTTGCAGAGGGTATTATAAAATTGTCCGGATGTTTGTAACGCATAGAAGGAAGCATCTCCGACCACATAAAGTATATTTATTCTTGATCAGCATGACGAGCTGAGTTGAATAAGCTTTGTCCGTCTGTCCGTCTGTCCTTCTGTCCGTCTGTCCGTCTGTTTCTATGCTATCTCCTCCGTCAGTTGTAAAGCTATCCTCACCAAACTTTGCACGAAGTCTTTTGGTACAAATACGCTGTACATTTGTCGGAACCGGCCGGATCGGATGACTATAGCATATCTGCCATAGGAACGATCGGTTAAAAACTGTCTAAGGAAAAACTTTTTTTTAATGGAAACGCCTCAAACTACGTATTTCTTAGTTTACTATCCTTTCCAAATTTCGATTAAAGTGTTATGCTTTTCCAAGTACAAGTTGGTCGAAATCAGACATCTTATAGTATAGATCCCATAGAAAAGTAAGGTCCAAAAGTAGTCTGTGTTTGAAAAACTTTTTTGTTTTCAATGGAAGCTGCAAGGGTATACAAAACTTCGGCCGAGCCGAAGTTAACTTTCCCTTATTTTTTTATACCCTGTTTCCATTAAAAATGGGAAAAGGGGGATCATGAAGTTGTGCAAAAGTATGTAACAGGCAGAAGGAAGCATTTGCGACCCTATAAAGTATATATTATTGATCAGCATCAACAGCCGAGTCGATTTAGCCATGCCGTGTCGGCGGTGTAGAACGCGTCGATCTCAGAGACTATAAGAGATAAAGCCACAAATTTTTGCAAGTAAAGAGCTATAGGAAAGTTTTTAAAACAAAAACATAAAATTCAGAAAAATGCATGAAATCTTTATTTGAATCTAGTCGGTCATATTTAATGTTTGAAGATATTTATGACGTTACAAAGGTTCCGCTTGTCAATTGGATTTTCTTTCCAACATTTGCCGGATCACATATGCTTCAATGTTGTCTTCCAATGCGTCAATTGAAGCGGGCTTGTCGTATAGACATGAGCTTTACAAGCCCCACAAAAATAGTCTAAAGGCCTTAAACGCCGATCTAGGCGGCCAATTGACCGGTCCCGAACGTGAAATAAAATGTTCACCAAACTCGCCTCTAAAGAAGTCCATTGTTGTGCGTGCTGTGTGGCATTTGGCACCGACTTGTTGAAACCACATGTCATGCAAGTCAAGCTCTTGCATTTTGGGCAAAAAAATGTTAAATATCATCTCACCGTAGCGCTCGACATTCACAGTTACGTTACCATTCGCATCATCTTTGAAGAAGGTCCAATGATGCCACCAGCCCATAAACAGCAAAAAACTGTGAATTTTTCTGGATGCATTGATAGCTCTTGCAATGCTTCTTGCTGATATTCACTCCAAAATCGACAATTCTGCTTATTTTCGTACCCATTGAGCCAAAAATGAGCTTCGTCGATGAACACAATTTTTCGGTTAAAAAGTGGATCTTCGGCCAACTTTCCAAGAGCACATTCACCAAAAATTCTACGTTGCGGTAGGTCGTTCGGCTTCAATTCTTGCACCAGCTGTATTTTGAAAGGCTTCACACCTGAATCCTTCACCAAAATTTTCCACGTTGTTGAGTAACAGAGGCCCAATTGCTGCGAACGACTCTGGAATGAAAAGTTGAATGAAAAGTTTTTTTCTTTGAATAAAACTTTACACCCGGTCACACCTCTTGCTGTTGGCGCCAGCATTGCAGTAATTAGCCATGAAAAGCTTCTCAAAAACTGCCGTTCGAATTCGGCGTTAAACTGTAGGTCCCTTTCTCTTGTGCTAAAATTAGAAGCGCACAAGCCAAGAGACTGAGAGAGGCTCGGCTTTGGCCCTTTGGGGCTGTGTCATCTTGACAAGCCAATTTTACTTTTACTTATTAACACTGGCCGATACAGCTGCGATATTTTCTTCAGTTCGCACTCTACGTAAGCGTGTTGGTGGTTTAATGTCCAACAATGAAAATTTGGTGCGAAATTTAGTCACAATAGCCCGAATAGCCGCTTCAGTTTGTCGATTAAACTGACCATAAAATGGAAGAAGCGTGCGATGAACTTTCTTGACAGAGCACGCATTTTGATAATAAAATTCAATAATTTGCAAGCGTTGTTCGTTTGTAAGACGATTCATGGTTAAATTATAGACCAAACTGAAGATGTTTGACAGTGAAAAAAAAAACACGAAACGTGCGTGAGCTGTTTAAACCAGTGTTGCCGAAAAGATAATAGCTAAAAAATGATGTATACCAGATTCAAATCGAGGTTGTTTTATATTTGGAAAATTCCTCCCCCTCCCCCCTGTAAGCGCAAAAAACTATCAGAGCCACAATTTTTAAGTTAGACCTTCCGAACTTTATGTATATCAAGTAAGGCCCAATATCTATCTATTCTGAAAAGATCAATAAGATCGGACAGAAAAAAACAATACGAAATTCGTGTGAGATGTTTTTGCCTGCTCTGGTTTAAGTTGATATTTATACGAATCAATTTTGCATCCCGATTGGGGTCACGTTAGGTTTACGGGGGGTGGCTCTCAGGATTTCTCTGAATGAAGTGAATCGCTGCTCAGGCTGCGCAGCTTGAGAATTACTGTGGCCATGTTGCTACGCTGTCGTTCCGGCCAATGATGTCACAGGTTACAAACGGCTGGTGTCTCCCACCCTAAGTGAGTTCTGTTGTCTATGTATGGGAAAAAGAAGCGCGTCTTCTAGGCCACAGTACAGAAAGGGTTGTCTTCGTGTTTAAATCTATGAAGATAGGATCTAAAGAACCCATGTCCTGTCAAGAGTTGCGTCAGGTAGTAGTCGATATGACCATGTCTTCTGTCCAGCCATACCCTTAAGTCTGGTATTAGGCTAAAGATCCATCGTCCGTTGGTTGACTCTATCTATCGCTGCTGCCAATGTTGCACGGTTGCTCTGCGCGCTTCAATGCGCTGGGGGACTGCCAACGGCTATGTTATCCGCAAAGCCTATAACTTCCGGGAGGTCAAGCTGCAGTATACCATTGTACATTAGGTTCCACAGCAATGGTCCTAAGACAGAACCTTGTGGTACTCCTCCAGTCACTGCATAGCGCAGGGGGCCGTGGTCTGTCTCATATGTCAGCACTCTGTCTCGGAAATAGTCCTGCACTATTATTTGTAGGTACGCTGGAACTTCAGCGTTGTTCAGTGCGCTCATAATGCAACATAATGCATCTGGCCATGTTGAACGCGTTCTTAATGTCCAACGTTGCCACCAGACAGTATTTCTTGGCACCTCCTAGCCATCGTTGCCCTTCGATCGCTCGGCTGGCTGTCTCACAGAGCTTGCCCACAGCGTCAAGAGTGGATCGCCTCTTCCGGAATCCAAACTGCATTGGGGACAGATACCTTTCGACGGCAGACTCGATTCTGGTGTGGACTAGGCGCTCCAGGAATTTACCGGTAGTGTCCAGCATACAGAGAGGCCTGTAAGATGATGGCTCGTCTACCGGCTTATCTCCCTTCGGGATCAGCACCAATTTTTGAGTCTTCCATCGATCCGGAAACGTTCCTTCCTCCAGGCATGCATTGTTCTTGCTTACAAAAGCCTCTGGGTTTTGCTGTGTAGCTAGCTTTAGCACAGAGTTTGGGACAAATGAACTCTGCTGAACTCGATGTATCCGGGTCTATCAAAGTTCAAAAACTCAACCAATAATAGTGTATGTGTGAGTGTGTGTATATGTGTATGAAAACACAAGAAGTCAAGGGAACAGGGTATTTTGTAGTCGGGGCACTCGACTACAGCCCCCTTACTTGTTTTCATTTGTTTTACACGTTTTACCGTTTAGACTGTGCGAAGTTTGCTAATCAGTCAGTTAGCCACGACACATATATAAAGATGCAGATAATAAGAAATCTTATGGTATACACAGTGTTTACAATTTAGTCCTCATTTAAAGTTTCTCTTTATATTTAAGAAAATAGTTCCAACTCAAAGATCATATCTGCCGCCCTCATTGATCCGCTGAGACAATCGGCAACAATCCAAATACCAACAAAGAATTAGTCAACATCAATTTCGAGCCTGAGAACCACCAGGCAATAAAAAAAGAACAGCCGCAGCAGTAGCACACAACCAAATTACTTTCGGCCCTGACCGCACAAATAACAAATCAAAATCAGTGACAAAATGATTTAGGAACCAAGCAAAAATGTTCACACGAAGCACAAATCGAACAGGGAAGCGCAAGCGTAGAAGACGACTGAAAACATGCAAAGAGGAGATATTGTATCCTTTTGGCTGAGAATTTCTTTTGGGGCCCTTGCCTTGGTTTTTTTGTTTCTCTGGTGGGAGATTCATTGTTACGCGACGATAAAGATCACATGAGTAAATCATGATTTTGCCACCGCCTGTGATTCCTATGCCGTCTGCCACTGACTGTGCAATGCATAAACAAGTAGTCGAGCAAATGAATACAAGACCAACCGCCTTGTCTATTCAATGTGATCACCAATGTTCACGTTTAGTTCGTGTGACTTATGGAGCCGATTATCAAAAACTAGCTACTCCAATCAATATTTTGGAATGCCAAGTACTTAAACAAATAGTATGGAAAATAAAAAGTATCAAACGCAAAAAATGGACCGAATGTTGTGAATTTTTCTCTTCGCATATGACCGAAAAGTTTCAGTTAAGACCTCGAAGTTAAAAAGGTTTTAGTTAAAACCCACCCACTTGCTAGTTGCAAAGCGCAAAAAATTATGCGTTACCTATATTATGTGTTACCTATCTCAGTTAATCATAACATATGCTATATTCACCCATGCTCCCATTTTCGCATTCGCAAGAGTTTTGCGATTTGCACAGCAAATTTGTACTAAAAACCGGCTTGACATCGCAAAACTTTTGCGAATGCGAAAATGGCAGCATGGCTGATTATCATTTTTCCTGTCACGTTTTTTTGTTCTTCTTTTTCCCAAATATTATTTACCTGCAGATTAAATCGCACTGTAACGACTAAGCGGGCAGGATCGGGCAGCTGCAACTTTTACAATACATTAATAAATAGACTAATATATAACACGTATGCTCCGAAACTACTGAACTCTGCTGAACTCCATGTTTCCGGGTCTATCAAAGTTCAAAAACTCAAGCAATAATAGTGTCCATCTAAGACGTGAATGTTGAACATACAACTTTGAAATAATAAAATTTTTTATTGTATTTGCATTAAAAATTGATGCAACTTTTCAAAAAAATCAACCAAACTCAAATCGGTATTACCGTTTGGTTTTTATAGGTTCACAAAAATGTAATTTAAAACCAAAAAATACAAAATTTCGCAGTTTGAAAAATCGTTCAACTTTGAACCACTGTAAAAACCAAACTAAGTGACCAAATTCAATAAACCAATGATTTTCGGGATATCTGGGGTTCCCTTTATTGAACTAAAATACTTTGGTCAAAAAAATCGACCATCAAAAATTGACTTCCTGCCACTGTGCGCCGCGATCCAAATTTTTGGACTCCACTTAAACACATGAGAGCCCTTATCCTATTACACAAAATTGTTAATACAAAATCACCACGATACCTGTACACCAAATTAATATTTACAACTTCTAGAAGGACTAAAAACATGGCTTGCCCAAGATATACAGGCCTGTTCCCGTTTTCGATAAGATCATGCGGAATCGGAATTGATAGCTGTTCCCGTTTCCGAAAAACGATCAAGTTATTCGGTTTCAAAAGTATTGCCTAAGAGTCAGTGAAATGAAAAGTAAATGCCAATATTCTTGACAACGGTGATTCTTTGCATTTTGCTAATATTTTTATTTCAACATGTCAAAAATTGTGGAGATTTTAAAGAATCTATAGACATATCGATTTGATTCAAAATAATTTTTGTTAAGTTCCTAACTCTGAAATTGCATGTAGACGAAAGAAAAACGATCTAAATGAAACCGAGCTGTTCGCAATACCGAATCAGCGCATGCGCAGTGCTGATCGAAATTGCCAAGACTGCCTTATGGCTGAATTAAAATTCGATAACGATTCAAACATTCTTTCGAAAACACAATCGATTTCTATTTCACTCGGAAACCCGAACACCAAAATGAAAACAATTCGGAATTGCGATCGTTTTACTTTTTCATTCCACTCAGAAACGTGAACAGGCCTTATACACTATTTAGTTCAACGAAACACTTTTTCATATACGTTATTCGCATGTTATTATTTATTTCCTGCGAGTGGTCCTCGTAACGTACCATTACCGGCGAAAGATTTGATATCTCGGGACGACCGGGGAACTCAAGTGTACACTCAGAGAAAAAATAGAGAATTTCATACTTGGATCAACAATTTTTGTACTCAATAGTTCGATAAGAGTGAAAATTCTTGATTTAAAAACGAAATTCTTGATCCAAGTATGAATGTTTGAGGTGAGGTGTTGCTACCAACCACACCACGCACACCACCCCAAGGTACCTCTGGATGTTATTGCAGAGTTGTCAATGAGAATGGTGAGACTATACTATTTTCCTGCTGCTGATTAGGACCAATTTTGTTTTTTGAGAAGTCAGTGTCAATCCTGAGTTATTTTTCAACGACAATTAGAGCTATGTCGTCCGAAAAGCCAATAATGGTTGCACAGCAATATTTCTAAGACGGAACCTTGTGTTACTCCTTCACTCACTGCAAAGCATGCAGGGCCTTGGTCTGTTTTATATATGAGTATTACAGAATACTCCTGTATTATTATTTTAAAGGTATGCAGTGAATTCCGCATTGTTCAGTGCATTCATAATGCAGCTGTCTCTCAGAGTTTTCCCACAGCGTCTAGAGTAAATCGCCAATTGCGAAATTCTAACTACACTGGATAAAGGTACTTCTCAGCATCATCCTCGATTCTTGTGTGGCTATGTCGCTCCAAAATTTTACCGGCAGTGTCCAGCATACACAGAGGCCTATACGATGAGGGATGAGTCTACCGGATTATCTCCCCTCGGGATAAGCACGTCTCTACGTCTTCTGTTGCTCTGGGAACGTACTTTCCTTCATGCATGTGTTGCACATGTTTACAAAAACTTTTGGTCTTTGCTAGTTTTATTACTGCATTTGGGATTACGTCTGGGCCTGGCGCCTTCCCGTCTTTCACCCGTTTTGCTGCAGCTAATGCCTCGTCGGCCATCAAAAGCTCTACTTCTGCTTGCACGACCTCTTGCACAACAGGTAAACACACTATCCGCTGCACCACAGCTAGCCACAGCTAACCGCGAGTTCAGTGCCGATTTATCGATATATTTTATCGCTATACAAACAGCTGGCTCCAACATTTAATTTGTTTATTTTATTATTTGCTGCCACAAAATGATTATGAATAAACGATTTTTCAACTCCACGCAATGAAAATGGAATTTGAAGAGGCAGAGCAACATATAAAAAATGCAAGAGAGTACAGGAAGACGCCTAATTACTTAACTGATCTGTATTATGCCACATTTGTTTATTGATTCAGGTTGTCAAAATCTACATGTAAAATAATTTATGCTACGATTAGAGATTAAGTTAAACCCTTGACTTCATTTGCGATTCAATTTGTTGTGACTTGAATTGTTAGCAGGACTTGGCGGCGCTGCGTTCTTATGCATATGGCAACTTCCCACTGCGGCTGACTTCTGTGTAGTCAGCGTTCCTTTTGATTCATCGCAATCAATTTAAATAAATTTTTCGCAAAAAATATTACCAGCAGCATTTAACAGCTTTAAAAAAGCCATAACAAAAATACCTAATTTGTTGATCGTGACTGGTCACCCAAACGCAGCGATAGGAATTTATCGATATCGGATGAAACTGCTGTTGAGAAAACCAAGCACTTGACCGCTTGACAACTGGAGGAACAAATTTGGCCAACCGAAACCTTTGAGAAATCGGGCCTAAGGCTGTTTTTTAAACTTAACTTTTCTATGGCAGCTGTACTATACAGACTTCCGGCTTCGACCAAACTTAGTGAAATCATGGAAAAGCATAGAAAACTTATAAATTCGAAGTCTGATGCCGATTCCATTCAAAACAAAAAAGTTTTTCTCACTAAAACTAGTTTTTCGTCCGATCGTTTCTATGGCAGCCTCTTCAAGGGTATACAAATTGCTTTTGTTTTATGTGCTTATTTAAATGTATTTAACATTGTTTTTTATTGAGACCATCAAAGTTTTACATATTTAATAATAAAACTAGTCCGTTATATACAAAAAAAAAAAAAAAATTTATAAGAAAGCTCAAAAGAATGTAAAGATGTTGCTTCTGCAGAATCATTTGCTTACTTGGCCTCATCTAGCCACTGACGAACCAGTTCAAACACTTTCTGCTTAGAAGCACGCAATTCAGCGCTATCGTTTGGACTGATTGAATCCAAATCCGAACAATGTGAGGCTCTTGGTATAATGGTAGCCCCTTGGCTAAGACCAGCACCAACCTTATGCCAAGGATCCAGAGCACCCTGAGTCCAGTAGACGTTCTTTACGCCGGGATTGAGTCCTCCGAATTGCTTATTAGTTGCTTGGATATTAGCCTGGATTTGAGCTAAAGTGTAGCCCGAGCTAAAGACATCGGCACAGGTATCGGTATATAGCGTAGCTGGGAAGGAGGAGCCAAATGGTTGACTACTGCTGGCTGAGGATTGGTACCAGCCGAATTCCTGGCAAGTCTGATAGACCCATGCCAGACCTGCTTAGAAAAGATCGAATTTAGTTTAGATTTATGTTTTGTTAGTTAACTTACTTTCATCATAGTTGTACATGGCCCATTTGTAGAAATCCACAGTTCCCTGATATCTGCTATTAACACAGCTGGGATTATTAAGACGCCACTGAATGAACTTAGACAAGGCGGTGGCATCATCATCGCTAAAGGAACGCAACACAGAGCAATACTTGGGCAAATCGTAGTTGTCGGGCCTAAAATTTCATATATTTGGAATGACTTTCCCCAAAAAAAAACTTCTTCTTTCTACTCACTTCTGATACTGAGCTATACCAGCAAAGATATTGGCAATGGTGCTAAAGATTTGCCAACGATCCCTCTCATCGTCCGCATCAAAGCTATCACAGAGATTGAGCATTTGCTTAGCCAGGGCTCCCTGGCCAGTACTGAACAAATCCTCATAGTAGGAAGTGGCATTATCAATGAGATCGTAGCAGTAATCACCAGCCAACTGTTGATAGGCCTGTCCCACAACTTTCATGTAATCCTTGAAATCCACTTTCGCCACAATTGGAGCAGAAGAGGCCCAGCTGCCTACTATTACATCGGGATAGAGTTTTCTAAACCAAGTTGCCATGGTGGCGGAATAAGAACATCCAGAGACAACGACCTTGGAATTCTTGTACTTGGGTTCTTCTTTAAGATTTTCTATAATATTGACCACATCAGCTAAGGCTTGCTCGACGCTCTGATACTGAAGGTTCTGGGTGGTGACGGGTCTGTGATAAAAGGGATTAGACAGCAATCACGCATGAATCTAGACTATACTCACTTGATGGGAATACTGTCGCCAAAGAAACGATGTTCGGTATAAACAAGGGAGCCATTGTGCTCTTTGGCAATATCCACCCAAAGTCCTGCGGTTATACTACTTGGATCAATTTTCCATTCGCCACCCAGGTAAATGAAAATGGGCGATCCCTCCACAAAGTAATCTTCGTTGATAAGGGTACGCTGAAAGATTGAAATACTTTGAATTTAAATGAGAATTCTTTTTCACTTTGCCCCAAATCCTTACATCTTCCCAAGTGGCAGAGTTGTAAACATCAAAGTTGTCCAACCATTGGGTGAACCAACGTTCTTGCACATTGGCACGCTTTAGAGTGGGCATCATCGGAGGTGCCCTATGAAGATCCTTGAATGATTGCACATAGGCGTTTACTGCTGGTTCCTCACCAGCAGCTCCTTCACCACCAAGAGAGGCGGTGGCAATTAGTGCCGGTGCCAGGATAGATTCTTGCACATTGGCACGCTTTAGAGTGGTCTTCTTCGGAGGTGCCCTTCGAAGAACCTTAAATGTTGGTTTCTCACCAGCTGCTCCTTCATCACCAAGAGAGGCGGCGGCAATTAGTGCCGGTGCCAGGATAGCTAATACAATTGCAGTATACTTCATTTTAGTTAGTTCACAAGTTAGTGAATGATTTCCTGAGCCAATGCACGGCCTTTATATATTCCCTTTAGTGTTTGAGCTTCTGACTATTGTCAGCTTTATATAAGACCCTAGTTGAAAAGTCAATAAAGATAAGAATTGAAGTGAAGTGGTCTTTGTTTAAATTAAATTCTTTGGCTGCCTTCAAGTGTATTTGTTTATGGATTAATTAGCTTAAGACACTAATTTGGTTAGTATAAGATTGCCCTCAATTCTTTACTTATTGTCCACTTAATTCCTTCTCCTTAAGCTACCAATTCAATAATCTATTCTATATACTTTTATTGTTTGTAAACAACCTTTGTTTGCATTTGTCACGTTTCCTCAGAACATTATCATTAACTAACGCATCTAGCGATGTAAAATGATAATGAATACTTGAGAAAATTATATGTTATAATAGTTCCTTATCAAGTACAGTGAGTGGTGGGTAAGTGGGAAAGAAAGTCAGACCTTGGGGACTTGAAAACTTAAATGATGGTTTAATTCTAGATAATTCTCAAGTGCTAGATTGAACACGCTTAAGTGGTGAACCACTTTAGGGGGTATTGCTGCCTGAAAGACTGTTTTTGGACCTTTTTTGAATAAAATCTTATTTGAAAACGGAAATAGTTATTTAAATTCTGTTTTTTTTTTATTGTATTAAGATCATATTAAATTAAACTGCATGTTCATATTGAATTAAATAAACAAATTTTTTTTCCTTTGTATAAGGGATGTTCAAAATGTTGTCGGCCTTCAAAGTTGGACGTCGAAAAAAAGGTATGCTGCTGTGGGCACGGATAACTCCACTTCGGATCATCTGAAATGGAAAAAGTAAACGGCGCTAGATTCAGTACAGATGTTCGCAGATCGACGAAGAATTGTCACCATTATGGTCCCTATTTCAATCATAATTTGCCGATTTTTTTTTTACAAAATGGCGGCCATTGAAAAATGTGGATTTTGGGCAATTTTTTTGTAGTTTAGTGTAGAAAAAAAATATTAAACAAATATTTACAATTATGATTGAAATAGGGGCCATAATGGTGACACTTCTGCATCGATTGCACTTTGTTTCATCAAAAAAACGTGGTTCCGAAATAAACGCGTTTAATGTTTGCATATGCTAGGCAAATCGGGTCACTTTGGGTCATTAAAATGGCTATATCTTCTAAAGTATTTCGAATTTCAAAAAATCCTTCTCAAGCTTTAAAAATATGCAAAAAAAAATTTATAAAAAATTTTTGCCAATCACCAATACCCCCTTAAGTAAGAAGAAGTAGAATACCCTTTAGGTATTTTAATTTCTAAGAGAAGGTACTAAATAGAAACCACCCTAGACGTGAATGTGCGAGTTTCGTGAGTGAATTAAAGTCAAACATAATGAATATAAGCAGGGATGCAAGCCGGTTCTTAACGGAACCGGTTTTGAACCGAACCGAACCGCAAACCGAACCGGCTTCCTTTCAGAAATGCTGAACCGAACCGAAAACCAAAAGGAAAACCGGTTCGGTTCAGTTCTCTGATGAGTTTTAAAACGTGAATCCTCTGGCCAATGATACCTACTTAATATCTTCGTTTTCATAAGATAATTGTAGTTCGACACTTTACCTAAGGGACCACTGATAGACCGAATTGATCCTTAGGAGAGATAAAGCCTTTACGGATTTTACAACATGTACTCCTCTAAGTCTACCGCAATTGCAAGTCGATCTCTTAATATACGAGGTGTGTTCAAAAAGTATCGCGAATTTTGTGTTTTTTCAAAAATTATTTATTTATTCATGAATATCTATTTTGTCCCCTTCAAAGTAATCCCCATGAGATATTATACACTTGTGCCAACGGTTTTTCCAATCTTCGAAGCACTTCAAAAAATCATTTTTTTTATCTTGTTCAGCTCCTCCTTCGATGCCGTCTTTATCTCGTCAAGCGTAGCGTAACGTCGTCCTTTCATGGGCCTCTTCAGTTTAGGGAACAAGAAAAAGTCACAGGGGGCCAGATCTGGGGAATACGGTGGCTGCGGCATCATTAGTGTGTTGTTTTTGGCCAAAAAGTCGCGCACAAGCAACGATGTGTGAGCAGGGGCGTTATCGTGGTGCAAAAGCCAATTTTTGTTCTTCCACAAATCCGGGCGTTTCTGGCGGATTGCTTCGCGCAAATTGCGCATAACTTGCAGGTAATATTCCTTATTGACCGTTCTTCCCTGTGGCAAGAACTCATGATGCACCACGCCCCTGCAATCGAAGAAAACTGTCAGCAAAACTTTCACATTCGACCGAACTTGGCGCGCTTTTTCGGTCTTGGTTCGTGCGGCAGCTTCCATTGAGATGATTGAGCTTTGGTTTCCACGTCATAACCATAAACCCACGATTCGTCACCAGTTATGACCCTCTGGAGCAAATTTGGGTCGTCGCGGACAGAGTTTAACATCTCATTAGCAATGTTCATGCGATGCTGTTTTTTGGTCGCAATTGAGCAATTTTGGTACGAATTTCGCGGCGACCCGTCTCATGCCCAAATCATTGATAAAAATCGAATGGCACGAGCCAATCGATATGTTTAGGTCCTCAGCAACTTCTCTAACGGTGATTCGACGATTGGCCAATACCATTTTCTCCACTTCATTAATTTTTTCGTCTGTTGTTGAAGTGCTCGGGCGTCCGGCACGCTCTTCGTCGTTCACATCTTCTCGGCCTTCTGAGAACATTTTGTACCACCGATAAACGTTGCTTCGGTCCAAGGTAGCTTCAACATATGCCACAGTCAACATTCGGAATGCATCCGCGCACTTAATTTCGTTTTTCACACAAAATTTGATACAGGTTCTTTGATCCATTTTTTTGAATAGGTAAAAATCGAAGACGATCCAAAACACGTGCAAGCAAAGCAGCTGTCAACAATTAAGTGAACATTCAAAATGGCCGAGCTTGTCGGCTTAAGTGAGAGACATGAGTACCAACATAACGCCACAAAAAATCGCGATACTTTTTGAACCCACCTCGTACTATTTACACAAGGGAATGTGTGGAGGAGGGTAGTGTGGGGAGGAATGGGAGGAAGGGGCACAAAGAGGGTAAAGTCTTATCCGAAAAAATTACAATTTAATTTTTTCTTATTTTTTTTCTTACTTTGTCTAAGATTCGAGCTCACAACTTATTTACCTTGTCTCGGGAACTTACACACAATTGCCGGCAGCTTAGCCCATACAACTGTATAAGCACTCGCGCGGCAATGCCGCAAAACACAGTTAAGCCGCCCATACACCGCACAAATTTTTGCGCAAAACGCTTATGTGTGTTAGTGAAATATGAGTGTATGCGTCACACGCACGCATTTGCGCAAATCGAGATCGAAATCAAAAACGTTTTGATTTTTTGGGTTCTTTGCGCAATGTTTTGTGTGGTGAGTGTGCGATTTGCGCAAATTCTGCTTAGTTCGCAGCAAGTTGTTGTTGGAAAAAGAAGAAGAAGCGCTTGCTTTGAACTGAAATTTGTGCAAATTCTGGCGTAGTGTATGGGCTAAGTGCGTGTGGAATTTTGCGCAAAAATTTGTGTGGTTTATGGGGGGCTTTATAAAGGGAAGCGACAAGCGATTATGAGCTACACGTTTTGTGTAGATTTTCTAAATGTTTAGAAAACCTACACGGCACGTGTGGAAAACAGTTTTCTAGACGAAAAATGTAACGTTTCTGTACTGATTTTGAGCTACATTTTCGTTTAGAATTTCTACACGCGCGTGTAGGTTTTCAATAGCTAAGCGTTTATGTAGAAAACCTACATTTCCGTGTGGAATTCGGAAAGCTTAAAAAAAAAAAAAACGTGTTTCTTGTCATGTAGCTTAATGAAAAATGTTGATAATCCTTTATTACACTATATAAAATAAAACGCTGTTTTTCTCCTGTCTACGCTGCGCGGGTCTCTTAGCTTCACATTTTTCCACCGACTCAGCATTTAACTTTTCTGCATGCCTCGTAAGGTTTACCTTTTCTTGACTCTGTACCAGAGGACTCTTAGGTAACTCTAAAACAGCCATGTCCACTAAGGAGCTGAGTTAGGTGAAAGTCCCCCCTAGACGATGGTGACAATCTCGGGATGGCTTGGGTCCGCGGCCCTTCGTGGTTGGTCCCAACGCTGTTGCCGCTTCTCGATGCTCCGCTGCCTCGCTTCCTGCTGCTGTGTACTGCTGGTTGCTTGGGCCTCGGCCGTGGCCGGTCCTCTCGTTCTTTGTGCGCTCGTTCAGTATTGGACGGTAGCCAGAGCCTTTATGTATAGTAAACATGGCAGATAACAAAGGTAAAGAGTGCAAAAGTATCGGCAAAAGACTACCTATAAGGTATATATATTCTTGATCAGCATCAACAGCCGTGTCGATCTAGCCATGTCAGTCTGTCCGTCCGCCTGTTTGTCCATATGAACAAACAGATCTCAGAGATGGTAAGAGATAGAGGTTTGACATGTATGGGACATATGCTTCTTATACTTGCAGGCAGATCAAGTTCATTTTCAATTTTTGCCACGCCCCCTCCCGCTCCCACAGTTTTATAGATAGAAGGTTCGAACCTTCTGAACATATTTAGTATTCGGGATTCTTGATCGATCCGCAGCACTTCACAGGTACAGAATATGTTATAGTCGGGCTTGACCGACTGTCTTTCTTGTTTCCAATGAGTTACTCTATTATCTATAATCTTATGACAACACCAACATTATACAGAATTTTTTTTTAAATTAATTAATATTACCAAGAGAGGGAGCTGAAGTCGAGTGCCCCGACTCCAAAATACTCTGACAGCAGACAATGCTGTTACCCGCTCTTCATAGGGCCAATAGTTTCATACATAACTTGGGTGTTGTTGGTGCGACCTCAATGATCTTCTCAGAATAGATAGATACACGGCTTTTCTTCACAAGGCTCCAACTTAAGAATTGTGTCTTTGACAGTTTTTTGCGTGTAAAGAGTGAAGGGGTTTAAATTTATGGTCAGGGGCCGCAGCTTGCTTCGGCGTGCGAGCAGCGTTCCCGGTTTTAGCTCCGCTGTTCGGTCCCGCGCGGTCGTGTCTGGGGAGAAATTTTGGCTCCCCACACACCTGCAAAGTGAATGTATTTCGCCTGCTGTTACACCTACCTACGTGTAAGAATTTTTGGCTCTTTCTTTTACAGTTTCTGACTATTTTTTTTTTTTTGGGGTTTTTTGCGGTTATAGGGGGAAGGGGGATAAACTTTCCAAATCGAAAACAAACTTGACATGGGTATGGTATACAGCAACCTACATGCAAAAATTGGTGGCTCTATGTTTTATAGTCTCCTAGACGGACATACGGGCATGGCCATATCGACTCGGCCTTTGACGCTGATCAAGAATATATATACTTTATGTGGTCGAAAATGTTTCCTTCTCCCTTGTTCCATGATTCCACTCAGTTTGGTCGAAATCTGACATTTTTATAGTGTAGCTTCCATAGATAGATAAGCCTTAGTTAGAAAAACTTTTTGGTTTTCAATAGAAATGTCCTTAAAATTTGCACTTATTTATTTGGTATGCTTTTACAGAATTCTACAGTTTTGTCAAACTCGGATGCCCATAGCATACAGCTGCAATAAGAACGATAGGTCGGAAAACTAGTTCTAGTGAGAAAAACTGTTTCTGCTTCAGAACAATTTTGCCGTTCCGTTGTATAGAATCTTTTTATACGTGTTGTAAGGGTATATCAACTGCGGTATTGTATGTAGTGGCGTGTTCAAAATTTGAAAGAAACTTGATCTGCTTGCAGACTGTACGATTAAGCATTTATCTTTGGTTGCTGTTAGTTATTTTTAGACTCGGAGGTCTAGGTGTTCGTACAGACGGATGGACTGGCATACATGACTATATCGACTCGGCTGTTGAGCCTGATCAAGAATATATATTCTTTATGTGAGAATTTTCTGGCAACGCTGCATGGCCAAGCCCTCCCTAAACAGCTGATCAACACGGAGTAACGATGAGGTGGCAAGCCTGCCACACAAGACGACGAGATTTATTTAGAAGTTGCTGAAAAAGATGAAAGACGCACAGAGAAACGACATTTAAACTCTTTATTTTGTCTTTTAATTGGAAAAACAATTAAAACCCCCTTCCCACATTTATGATATCGGAGATGCTCTCTTCTGTCTGTTGTCATAAATTTTGATTTTAATACAAAATTTGACCCCTTTTAGCGGTACGTTATTGAATTAAAGTCCGTATAGACTTAAAAATGTTTTTTTTTTTGATTAATTTGACACGAATCTTAAGTGACTCGAAACGCGCCAAAAATGATATGCGGAAGTCGTACGAAAAGCAATTGTTTTTCATGAAGCGTCCGTGATGTGAGAGAAAATTCGCTCACGCGCGCACCTCTAGTTCCAAATCAACAAACTTAGGCTGACTTTTGTTGGGCAAATATAAAAAGAACCTCTCTTATCTATTACACAATATATTACTACGCTCATGCTTGTGCAAAAACTAAAATTTTTGAGCCAGAAGTATGCCAACTTTATTTCTGTGGTGTATTACACTCTGAAATACAGTACGAAGTGGATCGGTTGACAGACAAATTCAATCTACTTTATTGCTTTACACTCTTGTTTTCTTGCTGCGCTTATCCTAATGTTGAGGGAATTGTCATATTGTTGGGTTGGCTTTAAACAAGCTAATATCTAACACGCCCCTCATACAATTTTGATTTTAAATTCCATTTTTCTTACAATTTTGAAATAATATTAATAAAGACTAACTTTAGTGTTACAATTCATAATTCATACAGTATCAGCTTTACTTATAAATTTATGAGATACCTCCTATCGTGGTCTCAACTCTCTTCTGATGGGATCTTCTTGAGAAGGGATTAAATTATCTTTAACTTCATCAGTTATTCCATTTTCACTTAAGGAACGATTGCTTTCGACATCAGTGTCTTGACTTTGAGTTGCGATGTCATTACCAGCATTCGTATCCTGGTTTCTTATTTGATTTAAAGATAAAACATAGCAATATGATTGAGGGCCTAATTGTTGTTTATCGGTCGCTTGAGTCCATCATGCCTTTTTAGGATTTTTGTTTCTAACCATCACTTTCTGACCCTGCTTGAACTGTGTGCTGCGATTACCTCTATGATTTTTAATACTTTCGTTTTGTTTTTGTTCAATGCGTACATTTACCATCGGTGGTTTCAAAAGTGAAAACCTTGTTTTCAATGTACGACCAAAAAAAAATTTAGCAGGTGATTCTCCTGTTGTTCAATGAATTGTATTACGATAGTCTATCAAGAACCTATTCAAAATCGTGTCAAACTCACCATTTGCGTAAATTGACTTTTACCGTCCTTACAAAATTTTCGGCTTGACCATTCGTAGCTGGATGGCCAGGTGCTGTGAAAATGAGGTTTACACTCTGAAATACAGTACGAAGTGGATCGGTTGACAGACAAATTCATTCTACTTTATTGCTTTACATTCTTGTTCTCTTGTTGCGCTTATTCTAATGTTGAGGGAGTTGTTAGATTGTTGGGTTGGCTTTAAACAAGCTAATATCTAACAATTTCCGAGCTGATTAAGCCTTGTCCGTCTGTTTCTATGCTATCTCCTCCGTCAGTTTTAAAGCTATCCTCACCAAACTTTGCACGAAGTCTTTTGGTACAAATACTCTGCCGGATCGGATGAATGTAGCATATAGCTGTAATAGGAACGATCGGTCGAAAATCTAGTTATGGAAACGCCTCCAAAGTACATATATCTTAGTTTAATAGTCTTTTCCATGATTTCACTAAGTTTGGTCGAAATCGGATGAAATAGCTGCCATAGAAACAATCGGTCGAAAAACTAGTTCTAGTGAGAAAAACGTTTTTGTTTTTAATGAAAACGTCCTTATCATTGGCATATTCTTATTTTATATATTAGGAGTACAAATAAGCTTCCGCTGTTTTTTAACACAAATTAAATATTTATTATAGAAGAACGGTAATATAAATTTATTTAAAATATTGCCCATCACTTGCAACCACTTTTTCCCATCTCTCAGGCAGCATTCGAATCCCACGTCTGAAGAACTCCTTGTTTTTTGAGGCTATCCACGAATCAACCCAATTTTTGGTATCCTCATAAGATGTGAACCGCTACGCCGTCAGAGCATGTGCCATGGACCGGAACAGGTGATAATCGGACGGTGCAATGTCTGGTGAATACGGCGGGTGGGATAACACTTCCCAATCAAGTGTTTCCAAGTACTTTTTCACGGGAGCCGCAACATGTGGACGAGCATTGTCATGCAGAAGAATAATTTTTTCGTGTCTAGAATAGTATTGAGGGCGTTTTTCCTTCAGAGCTCGGCTCAATCTCATCAATTGTGTTCGATAGAGGGCTCCAGTAATTGTTTCGCTCGGATTAAGCAACTCATAATACACTACACCTAGCTGATCCCACCAAATACACAGCATAAGTTTTTTTCCGTGAATATTCGGTTTTGCAATTGATGTTTTTGGATTGTCATAATGTATCCACTTCTCATCACCAGTTACGATTTTTTTTATGTCTAGCTAGCAGCATTTCACTTAAGCATAATCGGCGTTCAATATCTCTCGGCTTTAATTCGTACGGAACCCAATTTCCTTGTTTATGAATCATTCCTAATGATTTTAAACGATGTGAGACTGCTTGCTGAGTGACTTCTAATGTTAGAGCAAGTTCTTTTTGTGTTTGAGATGAATCTTCCTCCAATAATTCCTCCAATTCTGCATCCTCGTAAATTTTTGGCCTTCCACTGCGATCTTTGTCTTCTACGTTGAAATCACTGTTTTTAGACTTTTGAAACCACTCTCGACACGTTCTCTCACTCAAAGCACCCTCACCATATGCTTCTACGAGCAATTGATGCGCCTCAGCAGCAGATTTCTTTAAATTAAAGAAGTAAACTAATATTTCCCGCAAATGACGCTTACTTGGTTCAAATTTTGACATTTTCAACTTATAAAAATTATGTTTAATAATAGGTTATGTTGTTCTTGAATGTCCAAACTATTCTTTAAGCCGGTTATCATTTGCGAAGGCTAACCGAAACTCCGTGCCGCGCTATCTACAATAAAACGGCGGAAACTTATTTGTACTCCTAATACTTTTACACAATTCTAAAAAGTTTGGTCGAAATCGGATGACTATAGCATATAGTTCACATAGGAACGATCGGTCGAAAAACTAGTACTAGAGAGAAAAACTTTTTTGTTTTTATGAAAACGTCCCTATCATTGGCATACATTTTTTTATATACTTTTACACAGTTCTACAAAGTTTGGTCGAAATCGGATGACTATAGCATATAGCTGCAGTATGAATGATCGGTCGAAAAAGAAGTTCTAGTGAGAAAAACTTTTTTGTTTTTAATGAAAACGTCCTTATCATTGGCATACACTTATTTTATATACTTTTACACAATTCTACAAAGTTTGGTCGAAATCGGATGACTATAGCATATAGCTCCCATAGGAACGATCGGTCGAAAAACTAGTTCGAGTGAGAAAAACTTTTTTGTTTTAAATGGGATCGCCTACAAATTTCGTAATTAACAGTTTATAATGCTTTTCCAAGATTTCACCAAGTTTGGTCGAAAATCAGACACCTAAATAGTATAGATCCCATAGAAAAATAAGGTCCAAAAAGTAGTCTTAGTTAGAATGAAATGCCGTGTGTTGAATTAACGCGCTGATATTGTTTCGTCTTATATAGACATGAAACCATTGTACACTTTTGTTTTGAAACGAAGTTAAATTGAGTTGCACTGCAAACAAAAATATATTTAAAAATATTCGCTGTTTCATCTACATTTGCCGTTAGGCATTGTGAAGGAATAAGAGATCTACGATTAAAAATTTGTAATTAGAAAACCGGAACAGGGCACATAAAAAATCTTCGTAGCATGTGCGCATCAGTCCCCATATCAGCGGTTTAGGCGATAGACTACTCCACCAGTTTTGCTTTGAGGTTGATGTATTTCTCGGGCAAATTAACTGGCAATTGTTTTCCCAATAATAATCAGAAATGTTCTTGTTTCCTAACTCGATTGACTAGAATTGGTAAAAGTTGTGGTTTCCAAGAAACGATTAAGGAATTCGGTTGAAACGTTTTGTCATTAATACAACATTTACACTAGACCTGCGTTATGCATTAAAAGCCAACATTTGGCTTTTTTTGTATGTGAAAAAAGCTAACTGTTAACTATTAAAGCATAACGTACTCCTAGTGTAAATAGCCTATAAGAGTGTCGACTAAAAAAAATTGAGAATTTGAAGTTAAGAGCCGAATAACACAGACAGTTTATTTAAGATGTCACATTTAACCTTTCCAATTCCGCATAATTTGATCGAAATCGGAAACGAGACAAGCCAGAATAACTTTTAATACAATTTTAATAAATACATACGTGACTGTTTTTACGACCTTTATGCTTAGTAAACCTGCAGTTTTTAGCATGCTCTAGGTCATGTAATGCTGTCGCATAACTTTTAACAGAGACACAAAATCACCACAAAAGAAGCTGGTGGATCATACAGCTGTTTCATGAGTAACCGCACTCAATCATTAGCTATCGATACCTAATCTGATACGATCAAACAGCAGTCTCTCCATGACTGCGTTGCTAAAACTGTTTGGGACTAAAAACGAAAGACCGCTTAGAAACAGACAGAGGCCTTTGTGGGTGTGAGTCCCCACGGCCTTATCGAATTAGTGGGAGAGGGCATGCTCCCCGCTTCTAAAGCGATGATCAAAAGTTTGCTTGCAAAATTTGCATACAATCGGGGGTTTTTTGTTGTTATAATGAAACTACTTTTGTTTAGTTTCGAACAACAACGCCGTGCCTTGCATTTTAGTACATATGTGACTGTTTTTACGACCTTTATGCGAAGTATGAATTAAGATAACTGAATTAAGATAACTCCGTCCAGCCTCATGTACAAATTAAAATCTTTACCAAGGTTTCTTTATTATATAGAAACGAAGAGTTTCTAAATTATATCACTGAAAATCAAACATCCTTATCTTAGAACATAGTAATATTTCAATTCAAAGAAATTCCTCAAAATAACATGAGTTTATTTTTGGTATGGGTTTTTCTTTTGTTTTTACCTTGCTATAATAAAAGTAAACTTATCTTGGCCATAAATTAGGCCAACCACTGGGCCACCAACTGTGCCAAGCGTTCCTTTGACTCGCGCATTTCCACCGTATCTCCGGCACTGATTGATCCAAAGTCTGCGCAATGTGAAGCATGTGTTATAACCGTAGCTCCCTCGGCAACACCATGACCCATGGGGTTCCATGGATCTAGACCACCATGTGTCATGTAGACGTTCTCAACATTGGGTTCCATGCCACCAAAAACATTATTAGTCTCAACTGCATTATTATTGATCTGCTCATTACTAAATGCCGAACTGAAGACATCAGCACACAGAGTGGTGTACAAGGCGGCAGGGAATTTGGTTCCAAAGGGTTGACTACTGGAAGCCGACGACTGGTACCAGCCATATTCATTACAAGTCTGATAGTACCAGGGACGGGCTAAGCAAACAAGCAAACATTATAAAAAGTTTGTTCATATAAAACCAACACAAGCACTTACAAGCATCAAAGTTCTGAATACCCCACAGATAGTAATCGACGGTTCCTTGGTAACGGGCATCAATGCAGCTGGGTGTATTCCAAGCCCAGTAGACAAAGTTGGCTATAGCTGAAGCATCGTCGTTAAAACTTAGCAAATAATTGCAATAGTACGGTATGTCACCAGTTCTAAAAAGAAACCAAACCTCTAATCAAAACTTATGCCACATAGAAAACCTTGGGCCACATACTTTTGATATTGCGCAATTCCAGCAAATATATTGGAGATACTGCTAAAAAGGGTCCAGGTATCCAAATCACTCTTATCATCAAAACTACTGCACAAACGTAGCATGGCTCTGGCTTCAGCAGATCTACCATTGTCAAACATGGACTCCAGATCAGCAATACCATTCTGTATACGATTGTAGCACTGCTGGCTGCCCAACTCTTTAAAGGCGCGACCAACCACCTCCTTGTATTCACGAAAATCCACTTTGGCAAGCAGGGGAGCACTTGAGGCCCAGCCACCTACGACCAGTTCAGGATACAGACGCTTAAACCAAACCACCATAGTGGCCGAGTACGAGCCACCGGCCAGTAAAACTTTTGAATTTGCCAGCTGAGAGTTCTCCTTTTTGAAGGTCTCAATGAAATGGGCCACATCAGCCAAGGCCTGCTTCACATGCAAATACTGCAAATGTTCCGTGGACATGGTGCTAAAAGTACGTCAATTGGAGTTGAAATATGAATAGAGAAAAACTTCTGGTCTACTTACCTGGTGGGAACACTTTTGCCATAATAACGATGCTCGGTGTAAACCAGAACACCCTTATGCTCCTTTGCCATATCATACCAATGTCCACCACTGATCATGCTCGGTTCAATCGTCCATTCACCGCCCAGATAGATGAAAATGGGACTACCCTCTTGTTGGAACTCATCGTTTACCAAATAGCGCTAAAAAAGGTTATTAAATACAATTTTGGTATTTGGATATGGTCACACTTTTTAAATTAAAGCGTTTTATTTCGCTTTTTGCCAAAGAAGAGAAAAAGTCGATATTTTACTTAGCCATCTTAAGTTCGGAAAATTGTTCTTTAAATGTTTTTGAATATCATACAGAAATTTTTACCTCTTAGGGTAATTAACTTCTTCTTTTCCTCTTATGGCAATGACTCTTGAAGATAAGTAACGGCTATACAATTGAATGTCAGAGAAAATTGAAAATAAATTTGCATTGTGGACATAAGTGTGTAGACTTTACACACACACAATCAGAAAAGACTGCCGTCCGTCCGTTTCTTTATCGATCCCGAGGCGGGATCGAACCTACGACCTTTTGCTCACCAGGTAGATACACTACCAGCTGCACCACACCAGGCCACAATAAGTACATCCAGATAATTGTTCTTTCTGACTCCTTTATATCTTTTATCAGTGGTTTTCCAAAGATTCGGTATTGTGCCGTACGGATACGGCTTCTCACTTTTACCGACCGCCCGGCACCAGCTTCCGAATTTGATGACATCCCACATAAAATCTGGTATGGGAGCTTGTATGACGGGGGCGGCGGCAGTCAGGAATCAGTCGACATTCTCCAGCCGGGCGGCGACAAAAAAAACTACTGGGTAATGGCACACATTTACAATGTTGTGTAATCTGAAGTCTAGGTGTTCATACAGATGGACGGACGGACAGACAGGCAGACATACTTTAGTATACACTTTTTATTATAAGTGAAACGAGTATAAACCCCAGCGCTTACCATTTGATATGTTTCAGTATTGCTTTCATCAAAATTATCCAATTTTTGGGTAATCCATTTCTCTGCCACTGTGGCACGGCTTTGCACCTTTTGCGTGGGTGGACCACGTTGCAACTCCTTCAGGGTTTTGACCAATATGGGCAAATCCTTTTTCCATTCCAGAGAATGAGCGAGTGTTACAAAAAGCACTACCGCTAGCCCAACGACCAATCGAGCTGTCGCCATTTTCACTAATAAAACTTCAAATTGCTCAACCTTTTGCTTTTAAGTGAATTGGAATTTCATTGATTTACAATCATAAATGTCCGCCACCTGATAAACATTCTCATCATCGTACAAACTAGCTTGTATATTCTTATAATGTCTTGATTAGATAGTAATTGTACATAAATCAATCCGATCTTAACACAATTTTGTTGTCAAGTTCTTAGATAGCTGTAGACTTTTGGCCAAGATTTATTTTTTGGTTCGTTATCAGTTTACTGCAACCGTTTACGAACTAGTTCCGACACGCGTTCCTTTGAAGCACACATTTCAGCGGTATCTTTGTCACTGATCGAATCCAAGTAAATACAATGGGCATATCCTATAAACAAAAATCATATATACTTATTCTTTTAGCTAAGCATACAAAATTCTTACCTGTTAAGACGGTAGCCTGTAGTTCCAACGTATCATTTTGTATGCCCATTGAACGCCAAGGATCCAAATCACTAAGCGTCATATAAATATTCTTGACACCAGGGTCAATTCCACTTGATTGTGAATAAACTCATTGCTAAATTTTGAGCCATAGATATCAGCACACATGGTTGTCTAAAGAATCAAAGAAAATTTGCTGCCAAACGGTTGAGTAGGGGAACCCGATAACTGATGCCAACCAAACTCATTGCATGTCTGATAAATCCATTAACGCACTACAGAAAGAAGTATACTTTAGGTTGCTGTTCGATCATCTTTTATACACTCTTTTAGAGGGTATTATAAAATTGTCCGGATGTTTGTACCGCATAAAAGGAAGCAGCTCTCCGTCCACATAATGTATATTCTCCGTCTGTTCGTTACAGCTGGAAAAACAATGATAGTACTATCGATACATCGATATTTTTGTATTTTCCAAAAACATTGATGGTTTCTCACCACTATCGATTGTTTTTCATACTTCTCAGCGCTGTTGAGCACCCATTTTCTGCAGACTAAATAGTCACTATTAAAGAACTTACCAAAATACCGTCCCCACTTCTTGATGCAATAACTTCTTTTTCTGCGGATAAGAAAGTAACTATATCTATTGTAATTCCTCTTATCTGTTAATTACATAAAAGCTAACATACATAAAATAGGTACATTGGTATCTTCGGAGGCTGTGATTGCCCTAGACTACGAAAAGAGCGGTTGCACTATCGGCTATTTCAGTACTAAACGCAAACAATCACCAGGATTGCCACCAATTTCGACGCACGATTAAAAAAGAATGGGTTTCTAAATGCGTCGAACGCGAAACAGGCAGGAAAAGTTTTTGAGGAGGCAATACACAACGAATTGCCCAAACATCCGCTGATCCCAAAGCCAACACCACCAAAAGCAGAACCAATGCGTTTTTTCTTTATGAAGGGCAAGCTACATACAATACAAAAGCACATCTTCAAAGACTGAAGCCAAAGATATGATGCGACAGCATTTTGAAAATCATCCCGAGCAGAGGAATGTAATCTCTAGGGATATTGGAAGATAACAGTTAGTTTATCATATTAACAAAATATTAATTATATTCATTTTCAGGAGAGCACAAAGGATATGCTACCTCTTAAAAATGTATCGAAAAAGTTTTTTTTTGCGTCCCAGCATCGTTATGCGAGTCAGAAAGAATGTTTAGAAAAGCTGGACAGATTTTTTCAGGCGGCAGATGCTTGTTTGACCTATAAAATAATAGGGTCAGAGATGCTTCCTTTTGGCTGTTTCATATTTTTGGCCAAACTTAATATTCTCTGTGAACCTTTGGTACATTTTATAAAAAAGGACAAAATATTCTTTTTTAAAGTCTTATAAATTCTAAAGTCAACTCCAATACATCTTTAAGACCAAATAAGAGTCAAAGGTGTCCAAAATATTCTTGGTTAAGCTCACAAAATTGTCAAATGTTTCTCAATTTGTTCTTGATCGTATATCACTTCATTAGAAAGGAGCTAGAACTGAACTGACAACTTTCAGAAGATTCTGAAAAAAATAATTCGTATTTTAGCATTGCAAGTCTACTTCGTACTCGATCCTAGATTTTTTGAAGAAAAAAGTTTTTCTTAAACTTTTCTGGTTACTGTAAGTACGAAATTTATTGGATTCAAGAACGCTTGTTTTCTTTTCAATAATACTAACGGTCGATTATTGATCTTAGAATGTTTCGTACTAAATATAAAAACTTTCAAGAACGAAAGACAAGTGAAATTTTAAATATATTTTGTTCTGAAAAACAACGAATCATATAAATTTGTATACATTTTTTACTTATTCTGGGGAAACTCAAACTCAGGACCTTTGAATTTCAACACGATTGGAATGCCGTCTCAACCAGTTGCGCTATCGCACACTAAAATACTACTTATATTGATTTGCCTGAAAGTATTCGCCAATATTTCTCTGGAATTTGCTGAAATATGACCGCTTGTAATTCTCAAGTGGAAATTCCTTTGCCTTGGGAATATAAAAGGGGCAACTGAAATTCGCCGTATAAATATGTTTTTCACAATTCAAAGTGATTTTAATTTACTTTAATACAAAAAGGGCATAGTAAAATCAAATATGATTGTTGTAGCTTTTACTATGCGTTTTTCGCTAAATGTACTCAAAAATTCTGACACTGACTGGTGGTAATTTTTCCAAATCTGACACAAACTTGATCAAATATGCTAAGATTTATTTACAGTAAATGCATATTTTATGCGATTTAATTTTAACCAGGAGTTTTACTGCAACCATTTGCGTACCAGTTCCGCCACACGTTCCTTTGAAGCGCGCATTTCAGCGGTATCTCTGTCACTGATCGAAGCCAAGTCCTTGCAATGGGCATATTCTGTAATGAAAAACTCATCGATGTATTCTTATAAAAAACCTTTTTATATTTCTCACCTGGTATAACGGTAGCCTGCAGCTCCAGGGATTCGTCCTGTATTCCCATTGCACGCCAAGGATCCAATTCACCATGGGTAATATGAACATCACTTACACCAGGTTCAAGGCGGCCAAAGTATTCGTTAGTTTCATCAACTTGATTGTTGATAAACTCATTACTAAACTTGGATCCATAGAGATCAGCACACATGGTGGTATAGAGAGCTACTGGAAATTTGGTGCCAAAGGGTTGATTCCGTGAACCCGAGGTCTGATACCAGCCATACTCATTGCAGGTCTGATAGATCCATTGACGCACTACAGAACAAAACAGAATTCAGTTAGATCTATATGCATGTGCTTGAACAACACCACTCACTTATGTTGCCCGTATACTTGGTCTCTAGAAGTACCCCAATGATGGCATTATAACTCAGCTCATTGCAGCTCCCACTGCTACTTTGTGCGAAGACATCCAATAAATATTTGCTTACACCAATCAGATCACTGGACTCGGATAAGATCTTAGCACAAACACCTTCAATTTGGCCAGCGCTGTAAAATCGGAATTAAATATGCTTCGCATTTAAAGTATTTTTAAACTTACTTGTGAGTCTGCACCACTCCTGCAAATATGTCGGAAATCTCACTAAACAGAGTCCACACATCCAAATCGCTATCAACATCAAAAGGTTCGCAGATTTTCAGCAGAGCCTTGACCTCGGCACCACGTTTGGAGCCAATCATAGTTTCCATTTCAGCAATGCCATTCTCAATGCGATTATAACAAGCGGAGCCACCCATTTTCTTGATGGATTGTCCTGTTATTTCCTTGTATTCTGAAATCATTGATTGTTAGCAGTTCTAAATAATATTCTAAATTGTTCACCCACCAACAAAGTTGACTTTGGCAAAGAGCGGTGCACTTGAGGCCCAACCTCCTACCACCAAATCCGGATAAGTTCGCTTGAACCAAACAACCATGGAGGCCGAGTAGGAACCACCCACAATAATAACCTTGGCATCGGATAAACCCTCATGTGTAGCCTTTAGTGTTTTTATAAAATGGGCCAGGTCAGCCAAAGCCTGTTTCACATTCAAGTACTGTAGACTCTCATTGGACAGATCCCTATAATAAAACCCATAAAATAGTTTACCAGTTAACAGTTCTAAATAAAAGTTATACTTACGCTAGAGGTTTACTTTGTCCATAATAACGATGCTCCGTATAGGCCATCAGTCCCTTATGCTCCTTGGCCATATCATACATATGACCTCCGGTTATTGAACCCGCCGATATGGCCCATTCACCACCCAGGTATATAAACAAAGGTCCGCCGGCCTCAAATTGCGCCTTGTTCAGCATATAACGCTATACAATCGATTAACCATTATGTAATCGTTATTTTTCAGTAAATTATATAATCTTCAGTCGCTGCTCACCATTTGCCAAGTGCGCGTATCGGCCTCGTTAAAGTGATCCAATTTCTGTTCAATCCATAAAGTTTCCACGGGATCCGCACGATTCTGATTCGAAGGCAGTGTGGGTTCCTCATGCAGTTTGTTAAATGTTTGCTGGAAAATATTTCCCTTAGTTTGGGCCACAACGGCCACTAGGAGAAGCGCAACACCAAGAACCCAATGCTTCATCGTCAACGATTGCTTGTACACTGTCAAAGCTTAAGCACCAATTCGTATGCGTACTACTTATTTATTATAGCTAAATGTTAAATCTTATCGGTTTCTAAAGTAGCAAAACTTAATTAAGGGTATTATCTGCACCAAAATAATCAAACCGTACGCAGAAATGCTTGTGAGTAACACAAGGTAGGTAGGCGGTCTTAAACCTTGTTATAGTGGCTTTATCACTACTTAAAAAACCCATCGAGTGGTTACACCGTACCACAATATAGGTGTTTTTCCAACGAAAAAAAAGGAGAAAGCTAATTTAACCGCACCGATATATAACCACCCTTCTTGAGGCCTTTTGTATACCTTTGCAGCTTCCATTAAAAACAAAAAAGTTTTTCTAACTAAGACTACTTTTTGGACCTTACTTTCTATGGGATCTATACTATATAGATTTCTGATTTCGACCAAACTTGGAAATTTGGAGGCGATCCCATTTAAAACAAAAAAGTTTTTTCACTAGAACTTTTTTTTCGACCGATCATTCATACTGCAGCTATATGCTATAGTCATCCGATATTGATAAAACTTTGTAGAAATGTGTTAAAGTATATAAAATAAGAATATGCCAATTAAAATAACGTTTTCATTAAAAACAAAAAAGTTGTTCTCACTAAAACTAGTTTTTCGACCGATCGTTCCTATGGGAGCTATATGCTATAATCATCCGATTTCGACAAAACTTTGTAGAATTGTGTACGAGTATATAAAATAAGTGTATGCCAATGATAAGGACGTTTTCGTTAAAAACAAAAAAGTTTTTCTCACTAGAACTAGTTTTTCGACCGATCGTACCTATGGGAGCTATATGCTATAGTCATCCGATCCGGCCGGTTCCGACAAATGTGCAGCCTATTTGTACCACAAGACTTCGTGCAAAGTTTGGTGAGGATAACTTTAAAACTGACGGAGGAGATAGCATACAAACAGACAGACGGACAGACGGACGGACGGACGGACAGAGGCTAAATCAACTCAGCTCGTCATGCTGATCAAGAATATATATACTTTATGTGGTCGGAGATGCTTCCTTCTATGCGTTACAAACATCCGGACAATTTTATAATACCCTCTGCTAGGGTATAAAAAGAAAATTCGACCCCGCTGCCGTGACCTTAATTCATTCTGCAAAATGCGACGTTTGTTAAGTATAGCCTTTTACTTTACGAGTAACGGGTATAAAAAATGTGTGAGAACTTGAAGCAAGAACTCTGAAATCACTGGAAAATCGTATTATACCCCCTGTTCTTCATTATGTGGGTCTATTTATAGTCAAGAGAAACAAAATGAAGCCCTGTCAATAGTGTCAGCCGTGATAGAAGATAGTTAATAGAGAAAATTGTAGTTAATTGAACTAAAACATTAATTTTACCAAAATTCTAAATATTGGAACAAAAATCAAGCTCTGACCGAATTAAGTTTATAAAAATTTTTGATCAGCATGACGAGCTGAGTCGATTGAGCTTTGTCCGCCTGTCTGTTTCTACGCGAACTGCTCCCCCTGTTTTGATATTTTAAACAGAGTTATCTTTTGGCTGCACACTTCTTGTAGCAGTCATTTCTGTTTCAAGTGTATTAAAATTTCGGCACAGAAGACACAACAATAATTATTAAGGACACAATTGTTATTTTTCAACATATCAATTTGATACTTGGTTATATCGGAGTAAAATTGATATGACAAATAAAACAACACAAATTTTTATCTCTGTGCAGAAGAAAGACTACATAAAGTACATATATTTATTCTTGATCAGTCCGTCTGTCCTTTAGTTCCTATGTTATCTCCTCCGTAAGCTTGAAAGCTAACTTTACCAATTCTTGCATGAAGTCTGGTTGTATAAATTCGCAGCATAAGATAGTATGTTTTCAATGCTAAACTTGCTATCATACAAGAATCCTTCCAGTTCCAGTTGCCATAAAAGAGGAGCCAAATTGGAAAATCACTCATATTTTTGGAGTTTAGTTAAATGTTGCATAATTTTCAGCGCTTCCTTAAGGAACATATTATAATTTTTCACAGAAGTTTGCAACGCATAGATATATTGATTTTCGACCCCATAAACTATATTTATTCTTGATCAGAGCGACGAGCTGAGTTGATTTAGCGCTGTCCGTCTGTCTGTCCGTTTGTCTGTCTGTTTCTACGCAAACTAATCTCTCAGTTTTAAAGCAATCGAGCTGAAATTTTGCACGGAGTCTTCTTTCTACTGCACGCTGCTAATATGACGGAACCGACTGGATCGGATGACTATATCTTATAGCTCCCATAGGAACGAAAAACTAGTTTTTAGAAAGAAAAACTTTTTTGTCTTCAATGGAAACGTCTTTATTGGTTTTCTATGCATTTTCATAATTCTACTAAGTTTGGGGAAAATCGGACAACTATATGGTATAGCTCCCATACAAAAGATATGTCTGAAAATGGTCTTAGAGAGAAAAACTTTTTTGTTTTGAATGGTACCGTCTTAAGATTTGGTATTTGATTGCTTTATATGCTTTCACATAATTTTACAAAGTCTTGACAAAATCGGGTGACTATAGCTTATAGCTTTCATAAGAACGATCGGTCTAAAAATAGGGTCAAAGTAAAAAAAACTTTTTCTTTCATTTTTTTTTTCAATGTTTCAGGTCTTTAATTTGGAAATCAATAATAATATATGCTTTAAAACAGATTTTGTAAAAGTTTGGTCAAAATCATTATATCGAAAAGAGCACTTGCAAGTGTATTAAAACTTCAGCACAGCTTAGCCTTCTCGTTTTGTTATTAATTTGTAGTCAACATGCTAACATAATGTTACTTTTTTAAAATGAATGTTTATGCTCTGTTAATTAACATAAGGGAAGGCTTTGAAAATTTCTTCCTCTGAATAATGGGTATATCGAAGTCGGTTATGACCGACTTTGACTTACGCTCTTTGGTTTTTTTTTTGTTATCAATATTGATGGTCAAACTATACAGTTAACTATTTAAAAATAATCATGCAATCGTTTTAACATGATTTTGTTTAATAGTGCTCACGCTTATATAGTGATTTTACTCAATATGCTTCAAGATTGACGTTCGTTCAAGTGGCCCAAATGCAATCGAGCCAAGGCTTATTTGATATGAAAATCAAAGATAAGACTTATTACTTGTTGTACAATTTTATTAACTTATGCTTATGATTATAGTCGAATAATATTCATTGATTTGTTAAAGGCTTATAAATAGCAGATATCATGAATAGATTTTCAAACTAGAAAGCTTAGCATTACTTTGCTATTTAAAAAAGCGGTTGAGAAAACGTGTCTATGTGATTAATACTCATTAGGAAATTAATGGTTTGTTGTTGTGACTAGCTAACTTATTAGTCACATCATCATCCAGTTAAAATGTGAAAACTTATGGGGCTAAAATTAGGGCACACGTTTCCTTCTCAGACTTCAGTGAACAGTGTGGAGCGGTTTTGAGTCATTCGACGCCCTTGTGGGAGGAACGAAAGTTACAGTATGTAAAGTATGTTTTTTGTCAGGTAGTTGTCATGTATTTTTGCATTTTTGCTATGAGAGATTTTCCATTTTTTCAAGCTTTAAATATTTCTGTTTCGATTGTCCTTGTATTTGGGTTATATTTCGACTATAAACTGGTCTGTTAAACGTGATCGTAAACCAAACCACGAACCGAACCAGTGTCTGTTTGAAAATGACGAACCGAACCCAAAAACCGCAAAAGATACGGGTACGATTCTTTCCAGTTCATTTCATCGACCAGTTTGAAACGAATACCTTATGATAGTATAATTTAATCAACGATTCGAAAAGGCATGCATGGTTCTAGTGCAGTAAAGATTTTCCAACATTTCTTTAATAAAAAGCAATCTATCGGATTGCAGGCGGCTTTACATATATTTATTTTCTTCAAATAATTACAAAATCTTAAATTTAAAATGTAGTATATCTATTACTGATCCATTTACGCATCAACTCGATGCCTTTCTGCTTAGCTGCTCGAGTTAGTGGCCAATCTTCGTCGCTGCGCGATCTCAAATCATTACAATGTCCGATGCCTGATTATAAAATACAAAAAATAAAAATTACTTTATTTACATCATTAAAAGAAATCCCTCAAAATTTACCTGGTATTATTGTGGCCCGTTCATCATGTATACCTGTCCATTTCCAGGGATCATCTTCGGCTTGGGTAAAATATACATGATCCACCTTTGGTTCAAAGCCGCCATAATATCGATTAGTTTCTTCAAGCCTTTGATTTATATAATCTATCGTATATTTCGATCCAAACTGTTGTTTGCATTCTCCAATTTCCTTTGTAAAGGGGCTTGAATCACCAAATGGTTGATGCATAGACGATGTGGTCATAAAATTAGCAAATTCATTGCAACTTTGCCATAACCATTGACGTGCTAAGAAATATAGAATATCATTGTAATTTCTAACCAATTGCTTCTCAAGACTTATAACTGATCACTGATTAAAATCGTATACTTTATCACACTTACCCAAGTTATTCTCTGAGTCGCCCCTAATGTTGGAACTATTTTGTTCATTCATAGCCGGAATTTTGGAGCTAAGTAATTCCAAGTATTTGCCAAAGGCAAATATATTGCTATTTTTATGTGATGTTAAATTTCGACAGATACCTTTCATATAAGTATAACTGAGATTGGAGAAGCCATATATCATTAGTTAGTGAACTTAGGTATATATGTCTAATGTGCTTAGAAAAGTGCGTGTTTCTAGACGTATCAGGTTCAGTATAAGTGGATACTAGTCCCTTATAATCTCTTCCAAGAAAAAAAAGTATAAAGAGTGAAAATAGCTATACAGAATACCTTTCTTGTGCGGAGCTGGGACATGCATTAATGTTTTAAACTTGATATGGGCTAGAAACAGTCCGTTTGACAAGCATTTAAAGTCAGCTCAAAACTTACTTGCGATGTTGTATGTTTGTGGAAATTATGTCCGCAATTTTTTCAAAATGATTTGCCAGCTTTCGTTCCTTAAGCTCCATATACATTAAATCAGTTTGTTTCTTATGTTTCAAATATGCTGCTGTCATATTTTCTACACGATCGTATCCCAAATCTCCGCAAATCTTTCTCAAGGATTTTCCCACACTCACATAACCGTCTATAAAAAATGTATCATCTTATGTTGTTAAAAAATATCCAAAAGCTTACCAGAATAGTCTAGTCTAAAGAAAAGCGCTGATCCAGATGACCAAACACCATTCACTAATTCCGGATAGAATCTTCTGAACCATACTGCCATGGAACCTGCATATGAACAACCAACTAGGATAACTTTTGAATTTTCTAATCCGGGTATTGTGGCTTTGATGTGTTTAATGAAATGAGCCAAGTCTGCTAAGGCTTGTTTCGTGCTTAAATATTTGAGATTCTCTGTGCTGAAGTCTCTGTGAAATAGAGTCCAGACAGAAACTTTAAGTTTGCAGAATTGATCATATAAAAAAGATGATTTTTCATTTTTCAGAAGCATAACATACTTTAAAGCAGCGATGTTCAAGAAGAGCGAGGCCAAAAAGTGAGAGTGTATTGGTGTGCGATATCAAAGCGTCACAGCCCAGCTTTGAACTGCCCTGCTCAAAGTCTGGGCATCGAATGCAAACAAAGGGAGCTCTACTTACGCTCATATGCCCGACTTCGGCTCGGCTCGTGTGCGTGTAAATAGCCCATTGCGCTCGGACCCTGGGGGCTATGGAGGAACATCGCTGCTTTAAAGCGCATTTAGCACAAGAAATTTTGTGCGTATAATTGTGTTAAGTATATGAGAGTATGTGAGTCGTCGTAGTGACTTTCAGATTTGACATTTAAGAGAATTTGCAATTCTTTTTCAATAATCGCCACCAATTTTTTTACTTTGACTTACTTCACTGGACGACTTTTTCCATAATATCGATGCTCTGTATTCACTCCATAGCCCTTAAATTCTTCAATCATTTCATAAAATATTCCCAGCAAATTAGACTTTTGCGATATTGACCATTCACCGCCTACATTAATTAAAAGAGGACCTCCTGGTTGAAAAAATCGATCAGAAGCAATGTATCTCTAAAAATATTAATGATTTATTAATACCTTAACAAAATTTGAATGATCATTTTTTTGTATCGAAACAAATCTTACCATTTTCCAAGTTCGTGTATCGCTGGCATTAAAATGATCAACTTTTTGATCTATCCAATGGAATTTCTCTTGAAATCGATCCACAAATGGATCACTTTTGGTATATTGCATTAGTGTTAAGAAGATGTAGCTAATGCGTATCATTATTTTGTTATTATTTCAATAGAACTTGTGCAGCAACTAAGAAATGAGAGCTACATATAAAACGCTCTAATGTATTTAACAAGCATATCAAATTTAATAAGAAGACCAATTAGTACACAGAGGGAAAAGCCGTGGTCAGAAAATAAGATTTTTTCATCTCAAAATATGAACAGAATGTTCTCTCAAATGTTTGAGCACAAATGCTCCGAATATTCTTAAAATGAGCACAATTCAGCTCACCTCAACCACCCCACCGGAAAGTATATGTAGGCATTCAGTCGTGCGTCTTCAGACGCATGGCAATAGCATAGCCATCTACGACGCGTCGCGACGCGCGCCAAGGTCTTGCGCGCACCAAAGGTCTTGGGATCTGCTCCCAGTTAGTGCGACATAAATTTGTATTTCTTTAATAAATAATCAAGGCGGGTGGGGTGTTGTACAAGCGATGTCACTGCGGACCTGGACAGTGGACCTGTACCTGGACGGTGGTGGACGGTGGATCTGGACGGAGGACCTGGACCTGGACGGTGGATCTGGAAAGTGGACCTAGACGGTGAATCTGTACAGTGGACCTGGACGGTGAACCTGGATCTGGACGGAGGACCTGGAAGTTTTTTTCTTTGATTTTAAAATGTTCTCAAAAACGAAACATATCAACTTACATCAAGATTTTGCGTTCTCAAAAAAGTTCTTAAAGTAAAAATTGTTCTTAAAGTGAGAAAATCCGGTCATGATTGGTGTTCTTGGTTGTTTCCCTCTGTGTAGCTATCATTATCGTATCGATATATCGACATATTTATATTTTGTTTGAAGATGTCCAATATTTCAATATACTCGGAGAAAAAATCATGAAGATCGTTCATGATATCAAGAATATTTGATGTCGAAGTACGGTAAGGAGGAATATTCTTGGATTCAAGCAGAAAAATACTGAAATCAAGAATGGATTTTCGAGAAGAAAATTCTTGGGTTTAGAATTAGTCTTCTTGTTATCAAAAACAAAATCTTCTTTAGTTCTAAGCATAAAAAGTCTCGATTCCAAGAATTGAACTTCTTGGTTGCATATAAAATCTCGGTCTCGGTATTGTGGGTAGCACAATACCAACCAACTCACCCCTCACCTTTTGCCTTGCAGACGGTATTATAAAATTGTTCGGATGTTTGTACCCCTTGAAGGAAGCATTTCCGACCACATAAAGTATATATATTCTTGATCAGCATGACGAGCTGAGTTCCGTCTGTCGGTCTGTCTGTTTCTATGCTATCTCCTCCGTCAGTTTTAAAGCTATCCTCACGAAACTTTGCACGAAGTCTTTTAGTACAAATACGCTGCACATTTCTCGGAACCGGCCAGATCGGATGACTATAGCATATTGCTGTCATTGTCATTGTCATTGTTTTTAATGGAAACGCCTCCAAAGTAAGTATTTCTTAGCTTACTATCCTTTCCCATGAGTTCACTAAGTTTGGTCGAAATCGAATGATTATTGCATATAGCTGCATAGGAGCGATCGGTCGAAGAACTAGTTCTAGTGAAGAAAACTTTTTGTTTTTAATGAAAACGTCATTATCATTGGCATACACTTAATTTAAATTTTTTTACACATTTCTACAAAGTTTGGTCGAAATCGGATGACTATAGCATATAGCTGCCATAGAACGATCGGTCGAAAAACTAGTTCTTGTGAGAAAAACTTTTTTGTTTTTAACGGAATCGCCCCCTACGTTGGCAAATATTTGTTTGAAATACTTTTACACAATTCTACAAAGTTTTGTCAAAATCGGATGACTATAGCATATAGCTGCAGTATGAATGATCGGTCGAAAAAGAAGTTCTAGTCAGAAAAACATTTTTGTTTTCATTGGGATCGCCTCCGAATTTCGTAATTAACAGTGTAGTATGCTTTTCATGATTCCACTAAATTTAGTAACAATCGGACATCTATATAGTATAACTTCCATAGAAAAGTAAGGTCCAAAAAGTAGTCTTATTTAGAAAAATAAACTGCAAGGGTATACAAAACTTCAGCCGAGCCGAAGTTAACTTTCCCCTATTTTTATACCCTGTTCCCATTGAAAATGGGAAAAGGGGGATCATGAAGTTGTGCAAAAGTATGTAACAGGTAGAAGGAAACATTTGCGACTCTATAAAGTATATATATTCTTGATCAGCATCAACAGCCGAGTCTATTTAGCCATGTCCGTCCGTCTGTCCGTATGAACGCGTCGATCTCAGAGACTATAAGAGCTAGAGCCACATGTAGGTAGGTGTATTCCCGATTCAAATCGAGTTTGTTTCAGATTTGGAAAATTCCTCCCCCTCCCCCCTTTGAGCGCAAAAAACTGTCAGAGCCACAATTTTTAAGATAGACCTTCCAAACTTTATTTATATCAAGTAAGGCCCAATGTCTATGTATTCTGAAAAGATCAATAAGATATAAGATCGGACAAAAACACCGAAGCTATATACAAATCAATTTTGCTTGTGGTCGAGAGGGGGGCCTTGCATTGTAAGTTAGCGCGTTTGCGCGTGCGTGTGTGCGTATGTTAGAGTGTGAGTGTGTATTTGCGAGTGTGTGTATATGTGTATGAAAACACAAGAAGTGAAGAGAACAGGGTATTTTGTAGTCGGGGCACTCGACTACAGCTCCCTTACTTGTTTTAAATGGAATCGCCTCAAAATTTCGTTATTGTTAGTTTGTTATGCTTTACCATGATTCCACTAAGTTTGGTCGAAATCGGACATCTATGTAGTATAGCTCACATACAAAAGTAAGGTCCGAAAAGTAGTCTTAGTTAGAAAAACTTTTTTCTTTTTAATGGAGGCTGCAAGGGTATACAAAACTTCGGTCTCGCCGAATTTACCTTTCCCCTATTTTTCATAATTCTACATATATAGCTTGCATACAAAAAATTGGTCTGGAAAATGGTCTTTAAATAATTTTTAATGGTACCGTTTTGTTTGTATATATTTATTTTAAATGCTTCCACCTAATTCTATAAAGTATTGTCAAAATTGGATGACTATAGCAAATAGCTGCTAAAGAACCGATCAGTAGAAAATTGGGTCTTCCAAAGCTAGTTCTTTAACTTGAACATTAAAATAATATACGGGTTTTTTAAAGTTTGTTCTAAATCAAAACTAGCACTTGCAAGGGTAGACGAAGTAGCTTAACCCTTTTTTTAACCATTTCTTATGGGAAGTGTTAAAACCGAGCGGACATTTTTTTATTATTTATTCCTGCCCCTAAAGTGCTTATATAAATTTTAATGTAGGAATAAATTTAATCAATCGACTTATTTGTAAAAGTTTCTTAGAGAAATTAAGAACATCCACTTATGTCCTTCAATAAATTTATCTTAAAACATTCACTTCAATGGCTAGCTTCCTCCTTTGCTATCAATCAGTATTTGTACACCCTAAATATAATTCAACACGTGTTCCAAATAATCCCCCTAAGCTGTTCAATTATAATTAGGCTCATCTATCAGCCGGAAATGCCACTCCCCAGAGAGAACAAATGCTAAACCACTTGCATCCTAAACACGTACCAAGTGCAGCTCAAGTAGGGGAAACTCTAAAGGGTTTCTTCTATTCAGCGGCTTCCTACTCTAGATAATAGAAAGAAAATGCCGCCAAACAGGAAAAGCATAGAATTCGTGAAACGATAAAGTGGACTATTCAAAATGCAGGATGTGCGTTTTTGGGGAAATTATTTGCATACATAATTACTTGGGTATCGAAATTCCCCTGAACTCTTACCTAATCTAATTGTTTCTCCTTCATTTCCAGGTCATTTTCTATGACTCCGATTGGAATCCCACAGTCGATCAGCAGGCCATGGACCGGGCACATCGTCTGGGCCAAACCAAGCAGGTGACTGTGTATCGCTTGATCTGCAAGGGAACGATCGAGGAACGCATTTTGCAGCGTGCACGCGAAAAGAGCGAGGTAAGTGGAAGACAGGAAACCGCAAAACTCTGTTCAACTCACAAAAACAAAACAAAAAGTGTAAAGTTTGCTCGGTTTTCCTTTTGTTTTGCCGCATATTAGGCACGTGCGTCGACTGGCAGAGACTTCCCCTTGAGTCTGAAGAAGCATTGTTGCGCCTTTTTTTGTTGGATTATTTAAAATGCTGAATGCGAAACACGAGCACTTGTAAATGGGGGAATGAGGTATGAGGACAAGAACGGGGAGGGAGGAATTTGATTGTAAACCGACACCGGAAATTAATTATACAATTGGTTAGGCGACATTTTGGTTACGCCTTTCAGACTCTCAATGCATTTTATTGGTTTAGTTACCAAACTTCCATGAATTACCATATAAGAGAATTCAGACCGACAAATACGGAAGTCGTTGGCGCTATCCCTATTTTGATGCATGTTTTATTTCATTTCCTGATATGATTTTAAAAACTTTTTCCATAATGTTCCCTTTGTTTTCAGATACAACGCATGGTCATAAGTGGCGGCAATTTCAAACCAGATACACTTAAACCCAAGGAAGTGGTTTCTTTGCTTTTGGATGATGAGGAAATCGAAATGAAATGTAAGTTTAAAGTGGAATGAGTTTGATCGGAAGATTTAAGATGTAAAATTTGAGTAAAGGAGCATTCGAGTTCTATTTAAGGTATAATTCTTAGCAATTGTGAATTCTGTCTTGAAATTTGCGAAGTAAATATTTCCCTTTCAAAATATATACCCTTTACCCTTGTAGCTTCCATTGAAAACAAAAAAGTTTTTCTAACTAAGACTTCTTTTTGGACCTTACTTTTCTATGGGATCTATACTATATTGATTTCTGATTTCGATCACTTATTTTTCGACCGATCATTCATACTGCAGCTATATGCTATAGTCATCCGATTTTGATCAAACTTTGTAGAACTGTGTAAAAGTATATAAAATAACTATATGCCAACGTAAGGGACGTTTACATTAAAAAAAGCTTTTCTCACAAGAACTAGTTTTTCGAACGATCGTTCCTATGGCAGCTATATGCTACAGTCATCCGATTTCGACCAAACTTAGTGAAATCATGGGAAAGTATAGTAAACTCTTTTACGGAAACTCTTTTACGGACGGCCGGCTGGGGGGCAAATCCAGAAAACGATTGTCTATGCGACAGATCTTTTGGCTACGCTTTTAAGTTTGCAAAGTCAGCAGCTTTGGTCATTGCAAGACAGCCATAGCAGTAGGTGGGTTGGGAGTGGGCGTGAGGTGGTGGTGGATTAGCGGTGGCCAGTACAGTGACCAGAACAGTGACCAAAACAGTGACCAAAAGAGTGACCAGAAGAGTGACCTAAACAGTGACCAAAACAGTGACGATAACAGTTATCTAAACAGTGACTAAAACAGTGACCAAAATAGTGTCCAAAAACAGTGATCGAAACAGTGACTAAAACAGTCACGAACCAAACAGTGTCAAAAACAGTGACCAAAACAGTGACCAAAACTGTGACCAAACAGTGACCAAAGCAGTTACCGAAACACTGACCAAAACAGTAACCAAAACAGTGACCAAAACAGAAACCAAAACAGTGATTAAAACAGAAACCAAAACAGTGACAGTGACCGAAATAGTGACCGAAACTGTGTCAAAACAGTTACTCATATAGTGACCAAAACTGCGACATGAAAAGTGACCAAAACAATGACTAAAGCAGCGACCGAATCAGTGACTTAAACTGGGACTTAAGCATTGACATAAAAAGTGAAAAAAAAACAGTGACTAAACAGTGACCAAAACAGCGACTTTTTAGTGCCCGAGTTTTTAAAGGGACGAATGCCGGTCAAATAGTTCCCAAAAGATCGTAGGATCTGAAGTAGACCCGAACAACTTTCAGTACTTTCATATGCATCAAAAGAATGAGAAATAGTTTGATACTATGATTTCATAGTAGTTCAGAAATCAATGTTGATTTCCTAAAAAAATATTAACTAATGGTCAAATTGAGAAATTCAGCAACCTTTCGTTGGTTAGGGTGAGTACTGAGAACGTTCGTATTTTCCTTCAGCTGTTAAATTCCATATAAAAATTATTACTTGAAGAATTCGTCCCTTGCCTGATTATGTTGTTTGATACTTAAAAACAAAGCAATACACAAATGTATTTTGAAAATTGTCACCAGAGCTGGCTCGGTTGTTGTGGGTGGTGTGCCTTCTCCTCCTTCACGCGAAAAAGGAATATCTAGTAAATTTCTTGAAGGAAAATTCGCCCTAAAGGTGAGTAATGAGAACGTTCGAATTTTCCTTTAGCTGTCAAATTCGATATAAAAAAATTACTTTAAGAAATTTTTCCTTGCCTGATTTTGTTGCTTGAAACTCAAAATCAAAGCAATACACAAAAGTAATTTGAAAATTGTCACCAGAGCTGGCTCGGTTGTTGTGGGTGGTATGCATTCTGCTGACGAAGCGTATTCTTTTGGGCCGAAAAAGAATATCTAGTAAATTTCTTGAAGAAAAATTAGAACGTTCTGAGAACTCACCTTTAAAATGAAAAATTAAAAAAAAAATAATATTATACAGCACTATCGCTAACATCGATTTTCGATAAGGCAAAACAAAACAAAAACAAAATTTCTTTATCTTCCTTTGTCAGTATTGTAATTTCAAGTTATCCCTCGTAAAGAGCTTCGCTCGTACCGGGTGTTCCACGAAGCCTACTCTTTTTTATCAATATTGTGTAAAGCGGGTGGCTGATCCAAGGTTCGAACCAAAATTTTCTTCCAAAAACCTTGGTAAATGTTGGTTTGAACCAGCGAGCCGGAACACCGAAAAAATTTGTTGGGTTTGCAGCCCTGAGCAAAATATCCTAGTCAGAGCATTCCGGAACAGTAGAATTTCTGTTGATCTTTTTCCCAGTTACAATAAAATTTTGAACGAGAAAAAGGAAAGTTATCTAGAAATATAACTGTAAGTGTATCACACGCTGAAGTATAGCTTAAAATTTTATTGGATCACACCACAAAACTTATTATCGAGTTGCAGGATAATGTAATAAATGATGTTTTGTGTCATCCAATAAACCACCTTAAACTTATAGGAAAATGGGGTTTCGACGGAAGTTCTGGGTACAGTGAACACAAGCAGAAAGTGGAGAACAATAATTTGGAATAGAGCCACTCGTTTGTCACGTCATATTGTTCATATACTTCTACACTGTCAAAACTAAAAAAAAAACGATTTTTGAGTTAATGATGCAGAAATTATATTTATATCTAAATGTGGGTTTTAGCCACTTGGTTTGACTAAAGTCAAAGTGGTCGTGAGCCGGCTTAAGGTGATAGATTGATTATAATTCAGTAATCAGCAGAAATTCAACAAAGACTACATATGAACAGCAGCAGTGGTTGCGTAGACAGACTGTTACGGCTGCCACCAAGGCTAAGCCACGTTAGTACGCTTTCAATTGCTGTCACACCATCAAGCCATTTGCGAATTCCTATTTAAACAATGACCGGAAGAATTTAAACTTGAGAAATGCAAGAGCGCAAGATTATTAAAGCTTTTATTAAAGCTTCATTTGTAGGGTAGCCGAAAGGAATAAGCAATGGATTCCTTATATCGTGTTCTAAGTCTGGACAATTTTTAAATTACTTTAATAGTCTCCGAGTAGGATGAAACATATCTATCGGGGGTGTCCTGGAAATCTCTAGAGATTTAGACTTCGGTTGGTTTGCAAATCGCTAGTAAAATCCGTCGGTGTCCCAGAACTTCGAGAGATTTCGTTCAGTTCGAAAGTCTAGTCCGAAAGTCGAGTTCGAAAGGTGTGTGTATAGGATTATGGTCCTACTACAAAAACAGAGCTGATATATTGCGTGGGTTCGTGAATTCGCTATTGATTGCTTAATGTATTGGCTGGTTTGTGTATTGGTTGGCTTGCCAAAATCTCCCAACAAAATACAAGAACTTTGAAACCAACCGAAAGAGATTTCTAGGACACCGAGAATTGGTTTTGGGTTGGAATTTGGTTGGAAGAGATTTCTAGGACACCGCCGTATATATAAGTTCACAGGTTCATTTTCATGTTCCAGCAAGAGCGAAATATCTCAGTCGTGCTGCCGAGGATATTGTGCAAAGATCCTTGGCGATAAATAACTATGGCTAATGTAACGCCTTATCCTTAGCTCTGCCTTCAAAGTGCTTAATATGCAACGCGAAACCCACAGAAATGTACATTATTGAGAATTGTCACCTCTTCATCCAAATACATATAAGATTTTTCGAATATTTTTTACGTTTGTCATACAAACTTTAACTAAAGGTCTGGCAAATTAGATCCCTGGAAGGAAGAGCCCAGTTCATGGAAAGGAAAAAATTTAAACGGAATTTCGATTGAAAATGGGATTGATAGTCGACAAGCTAAAAAGTGGTGGGAATGGAGCATGGAATGATGGAATCACTGCCAGAGAATTTTTCAATAATCTTCTTCTCCTACTTATTTGGCCCGATATTTCAATCACAACCGTTTGACGGTCTCGGGCGCTGCAATTAATGACCGCCACTCGCCTCTGTCTTGTGCGAGCTGGCACCAGTTGGTCAGTTTAAGCCCCTCAATGTCTTTTAGCACCTTATTTTCCCAACTAAGTTTCGGGCGTCCTACCCTTCTTCCTTTCCCTAATTCGTTCGCCTTCCGCCTGTACTTTACTGGAGCTTCTTCATCCATACGAGTAACTTGTCCAAGCCAGTGCAGCCGCTGTTGTTTTATGCGTTTGACTAGATCAGTGTCCCCATAAAGCTCATACAGTTCGTGTTTCAGGAATGCTCGCTTAAATAACAGGCCTAGATAGAGACCTTATTGTGGCTCGGTATTGCAAATGCTCTGTTCAGGTTACTGTCTTTCGCTCCCTGTTTTCTATGTGTCCGTAACCAAACTGTTGAGAGTTTTTTGCGAGCTCTGATAACAATCGATGGTGTTCACTAGCGATGTTTTTTAACACTTCTGCGTGTGTATCAGCTGACTTTTACTTACAAACTTACAATTACTTTTACAATTCGAATTTTAAATTACATTTAATCGTTGCAAGTATTGTAATTTCTAATTAGATTATCCATCGTACAGAGCTTCGCTCGAACCGGGGTTTCCACGACGACCTCTCTTTTTCAAAAAGCCACGCAAAAGTATTAGAAGATGTTTTGGTTACGATCCAAAATGAGCATTTTTTCATCAATACCAAACCTCCAATACTTAATTACATTAATGGTATCCGTATTACTTCAAAGGACAGGAAATTTGTTCAATTTCGATGATTCTTCTATCATTAAAAGTTCTTAATTAAACTGAAAGATCATTGTTCCGCCAAATTGCATATAAACTTTTTCACCTTCTTTTTTTTTACAAAAACAGATCGACAAGAGGCCAAACTTCAGGTGACAGAGCAAACCACATCCTCACCTACACCCTCGGCAACAGAACGTAAAAGACGCCATCCCAATAAGGTAAGCTCTTCTCACGAAATACCCAAACACAATAGCTCAATTAATAGCATCCTTCTTCTTTCAAACTACCAACTGATTTTGTTAATAGATGTTTATTAGACCAAGTTTGCACTTGTTATGGCACGACAAGTCGTCGGGTCTTAATGAAAGTAAATGATCTTTTGAGTGAAGTTCAAATTGCATCTACCATATACAGAGAGCAAAAGCGAGACCAAGTCGATGCTTTTCCTGTGTGCCTGTTGTTGTTGTTGTTGTTCTTGGTCATGGTCACGTGATTCATGCAACAAGCTAGCAGCAAAGACAATTCAATTTGCTACAAAAACTCAACTCATCTTGGTCTTGGTCTACGTAGCGTGCTTTGAACTTACTTATGGCCATATACATGCATACCTACATGTATTTAGCTGCTGGGACTCCTCTTTTCTGCCTATATTCATTCATCCAAGTGTTGTGTTCCCTAACTCTCCAAAGTAAACACTTTGCTCTTACCCTACTTGGGGAGTCTCCATATAGTCTTAAAAAACAGTTTCAAGTGCTTTTGTGGGGTGCAGCACCGACTCCGTCTCCGACTCTGGACTCTTTTTTGGTTTCGCTAAATGATTTTGTGCGTTCAATGGAACACTGATTATGGTCGTCTGCTGCGTCTTGGTCTTCTCTCTGTTTTTGGTTCTATACTGCCTCTCTGGTGTGTTAGGTAAGTGCCGGCCGGTTAACCAGGCGGTCCTCCACTCAAGTTCATATACCACTAGACAATACCTTAATGGCACGCTGCCATGTTTCTCTCTCTCTTTCCCTGTTACGCTCTCCCTGCGCCCTCCACTGATTGTCATTCAATTCATTTATGTCTGGAAGTTCAAGTCGCGTATTCAAGTTTGAGGTTAAGAGCACTTACCTAGTGTTTTTTTCTTTTTGATTGGAAAATCATTCATTTGGAACTGATTTCTGTTACACATATGAATGTTCTAAATGTATGTAAGAAAGACCATATTTGTGTCAAAGTTGTTGATTAAATTTGTTTTTCTAACGGTTTTCGTTGACTAATTTAATTTGTACTTTATGCTTTGTTGGTTTTATAAGACTGTCAATTTGTAAAGATGAAAGTTGCAAGGCTGTGCGTTGAAATATGTAAAAATAGTTTGAATATTTGAGAAATGGTATGGAAAATAAACATACAAAAATATGAGAAATCAGTTATTCTCTAAGACCCCAATGGAAAGTTTTCTTTAAGCGGTTAGAAAGTTTCGTTTACTAATTATAGATAGGCAGAAAACTAGAAGATTCCAAAAACAAGATTCAGGTTGGGAATCTTAACAAATAGCTCAATTGTGGGGCTCTGTTATATGTAGAAAACCTTATATATAGTTTGTACCTAAAAGCGAAACTATGAGACTTCTAGGGAAAGCGCAAAGGCCATTTAATCCGCAAATAAGCTTGTGGGTAAATATCACTCCGTGATATATTAGGCGATTTTAAAGAGTGGGTTAAACTATAAGGCCCAATCTGTCAGGTGGATATTGGAATTCCATCCAAGCTCACGAAGTGCAAATAATCAGAATTGTTTTTGAACAAACTCTATACGATCTTGGTGTACTCTCTAATTGGTTGCCCAGAGACATAAACAATATTCGAGCTTAGGCCCGTCCGCACAAGGCTCGTATCGTTATCGTCGCGTCGAACGCGAAACATCTGATTCGGTAACGGACGCATGTGATTAAAGAGAGATCCACCCACAACTCGTGCGCAACACGTAATCGTCGCAACATGCGTGCAGCATGACGACTGTCATGTACTATTAAAGTGTACTATTAAATAAATAAATGTTGTCTTTTGGTAGAAAACTGCGAACTTTTATAAAAAATAAAAAACATAATCTATATCGTCTTTCAATTCCTCTGAACCCATAAAAAATCTTCAGTTACATTTTTGTAATATTTGGTTGCACCCAATTCTTTCGTTTGTGGCCGGGTGGCTCATCGGCTAGTGTGCGCGACCGCTGTGCAAGAGGTCGTGGGTTTGATCCCGCATCGGAACATCTAATGAAAAAGTTTTTTCTTTTGGCGCCAGCTTTGTAGTAATTAGCCAAGGAAAGTTTTTCAAACTGCCGTTTGGATTCTGCGTTAAACTGTAGGTCCCTTTCTCTTGTGCGAAAATTAGAAGCGCACAAGCCAAGAGATTGAGAGAGGCTCGGCTTTGGCCCTTTGGGGCTGTGTCAAGCCATTTTACATTTTTACAATTCTTTCGCTTGGAGATAACGAAATGAATTTACGCTTTGAACTCTGACGATTGAAAGCTACGTCGTGTGCAGACCACCATATGATTGATGTAACAATGACGCTTCGATTACGATACGTACCGTGTGCGGATGGTCTTAGGAATAATGAAAGATAAATAAAGAGATTTAGTGGAATATGAAGCCTAGAATGCTCTATGATTTGCTTACCATGTTCGAGACGTGTTAGTTAAAGTTCAGTTCAAAAATAGATGAGAGCTAACTGCGTGTTTAAGTTACATAATGAGTATAAGATAACTTGTCGATTCCTCCAATAAAATTTCATGACTGCATTTAGAGAAGTTTCAGCTCAGGAGGTTTGTTTTACACTAAGAGTATATGGCGTCCAGGTCGTTTTATAACTGCAGATGTTATTTAGTGTATAAAAAGAAAAGTTTGACAACATATAACAATACTAGCGGTAGGTCATTTTTTAATAGAATATACAAGTTAGAAAGTCGGTCAAGCCAGACTCTAATATACGATTTTGATGCTGCAGTAGCAGCTGAAAGCAGCGAAGTTTCTTTTGATCATAGCTTGACGACAGAGCTAGTAAATAACAATTGATCGTTTTTCCCTTTGCGGTCTGCTCAATAACAAAACCGAAAAAACTCATGCTCGCTTGCTCTCGCTCTGAGCAGAACACTTCGATTCTCTTTGTTTATGTTTTCAGTTGACTATTCTCAGTTGAGTTCTTTTTGTTTTGCTCGTTCAATAACCATTTATTGAGAGCGGTCTGACTGAGCGCTCGCACATTGAGTGTCAGCAACTGAGCAAAAAAATCAAAAACTCAGCCTGAACGGTCTTTTTTTTCAAGGTCTCTGTACCTCAAGGTCGCATAGCTGGCGGGTGGGCGTGAACGGTCTTAACTTCTTTAATTTGTCTTTTTGGCAATGAAACTTAAAACATAATTTCTCAATACTATAATTAAAATTTATCTTATTTTCGATTCAGATTTGCAAAATATCAGTAAGTTATGTATTGGTGCATGGCAAAATTTTTTTTTGTCGATTTTTTTGCATATTTTTATAGCTTGGATATTTGAGACAATCGTCCTAAATAGATTTTTTTAAATTCGAAATTCTTTAGAAGATACAGCCCTTTTAACGACCCAAAATGATCTGATTTGCCTAGCAACTGTGAGTCACCAGCCCACACAGACACCTCGCTCTCACATACACACACACAAACGCAAATGACTTTTTAAATTTTCACTCACAGCCATTCGGTCAGCGAGTGAACAGAGCAAAAGGGAATTAAAATTATTGGTTGTTCGCTGAGCAAAGAGCGAAATGTTCAAGAGCCGATGAGAACGGCTCATCTCTGACTCTTTGCTCAAAGGTCCGCAAATAACTCTTATTTTGAGACAACGAAAAGCGCTCAATTGTTATTTGCTAGCTCTGCTTTACGATCGTTCATCCGTTCTTTACAAATCCTTTGGCGGATCAATAATTAATCCTGATTACTAAATAAGTCTAAAGGGATCGAACTTTCTACCAGTAAAACTGTAGCAGATAATATGTTTTATCCCAATTGCGTGGTCGAGAGGGGGCGTGTCAAAAAGTTTAAATTTCTTATAAAGGGTGATTTTTTAGCTATTATCTTTTTGGCAACACTGGTTTGAGACGCTCACGCACGTTTCGTTTTTTGTTTCACTGTTAAACATCTTCAGTTTGGTCTATAATTTAACCATGAATCGTCTTACAAACGAACAACGCTTGCAAATTATTGAATTTAATTAACAAAATGCGCGCTCTGTTAAGAAAGTTCATCGCGCGCTTCTTCCATTTTATGGTCAGTTTAGTCGACCCACTGAAGCGGCTATTCGGGCTATTCTGACTAAATTTCGAACCAAATTTACTTTGTTGGACATTAAACCACCAACACGCTTACGTAGAGTGCGAACTGATGAAAATATCGCATCTGTATCGGCCAGTGTTAATGATGACCATCAATTATCGATTCGTCGCCGTTCGCAGCAATTGGGCCTCTGTTACTCAACAACGTGGAAAATTTGGAGAAAGGATTTAGGTGTGAAGCCTTTCAAAAATACAGCTGGTGCAAGAATTGAAGCCGATCGACCTACCGCAATGTAGAATTTTTCGATATGCAAAAATCTATTTTTCCTCCGATTGACATGAAATTCTGTTTGTAAGGATAGTTAGTGAAATGAATTGTTATTTTTGGCCGAAGATCCACTTTTTTACCGAAAAATTGTGTTCAGCGACGAAGCTCATTTTTTGCTCAATGGGTACGTAAATAAGCAGAACTGTCGCTTTTGGAGTGAATATCAGCCAGAAGCATTGCAAGAACTAGCAATGCATCCAGAAAAAGTCACAGTTTGATGCGTTGGGCGGTTGGGCTGGTGGCATCATTGGACCGTACTTCTTCAAAGATGATGCAAATCGTAACGTAACTGTGAATGGTGAGCGCTACCGTGAGATGATATCCATCTTTTTTTTGCCCAAAATGCAAGAGCTTAACTTGCATGACATGTAGTTTTTCGACCGGTCGTTCCTATGGCAGCTATATGCTATAGTCATCCGATCCGACTGGATGTGCAGCTTATTTGTATCAGAAGACTGCGTTCAAAGTTTGGTCAATATAGCTTAAACTGATGGAGAAGATAGCATCAAAACAGGTGGACGGAAGGCAAGTCATCTCCGCTCGTAATGCTGATCAAAAAAATATATATTCTTGATGATTTAAACCTTGAAAATCTGCGTGAAGGCGAAGGCGGTACATGTGATGCAGAAGAGGGAGAGAAAAATTACGTATAAACATCAAAGATATTATAAAGATATTTCTATATCTATCTAAATTCGTATAGGAATCTAAGAAGGATTTATTAATCTTAAGCTATGTTGATATATGTTGAAGTTCTTCTAAAAGATAATTTAAATGGTTGGTTTGTTGATATCCTCAGGTAATTTAACTGGGCTAGAAATTGAGATAGCACGGCAATGCGGGAAACGTTAGGCACTTTGGTGAAAACCAATATATTCTTCACTAACTTAAAGTTATGCCCAAAGGTTTGATTTGGATGGCTCGAGGTCATCCCTCTCATCCGAAAATAAAACGGCCGTTTGATTAATATTTTCCCAATATATTTGGAGCCCACATTGGGGTCCGTCTTCAGGGGGCTAACAAACAACAATAAAACAGATATTTGACAAGAATTCCATGAAACAATTTAAACAAAATTAATAAAACCTTTGCCCTAAGAATGCCCAAAAAACCAACAAAAAGTTAATAACTTAACTAACTTAAGGTTTGTTCCCAAAAAAATAAACAAATCCATTTGTTTAAATTTACATAATATTGTATTAGGTGGTATCATTAATCTTAACGGCTTTAACAAGCTCTTAAAGCCCATGTAGGTAGTTGAAGCAAATTTGCTACTGCTTGTCCATTATCTAAAATGTCCTATTAAAATCTGTGCAAAATTTATGCAAAACTGTTTACCCTACTTCCGAACGGCTTCCTCAAGCATGGCAATTACCATCTTATTTCCCCTTTTTCTTCCGTGCCCTCCCAGTTATAACACCGACAAACCCTAAATGCCACCTCCCCCATGTCTGTTTTGTTGTTCTCGTTCCCGCTGTACTGGTCAGACAAGGTTCGGCCATAACTCAAGTCACCAGGCGCTGTTAAAGTTTTTGGCATGAATGATTTTACTACAACTTGGCATAAATTATAATATAAAACCTTGGGCCAGTTAGTTAACTGAAGTGATCTGAGATGAAAAGCTGAAGATTGTACATATGTATCTCACTTCCGTTGCTCATTAAAATGCTAATTGATTTTATGGCGTTACATCAAGTATTAAATATGCTGTTATTTTTTTTATGTCATTTGTTTTAGGATGCTAATTTGGGTGGCATTACGATACCAGCAATGCCCTCTCAACAAGACGACGATGTGGCCTGTTGCAGTTCAGCTGCCAAACGCATTAAACTGGAACTGGATGAGGACTACATTGATGTGGGTATAACGTCATCGGCATCAAGTGTGGGCACCGATAGCAATAATCAAACACTGAGCCAGGAGGTTTACGTGCCAGGTGCCACATGTGTACAGCAATTGGAGAATGAATCCGATAATGAGGCTTTGGTGGTTGATGGTGATAGTCCTGCAGCTATGGGCAAAACTGAGGCACTGAGTAAGTTTATCTGCGAGTTTATTCTCATCGGACTTCTTAAAAGTACCCATCTAATGTACATACTACTTCCGCAAAAGTAGAGGAAAAGGAGGCCATTGTAAATCGCATTCTTATAACCTTTTCGACTACTTTGTTGGTAGACTGTTTGGCTTTCTACTTTGCAATTCTATAACCCGCATAGCAACCATTATAAATGACTATAAACATTTTCTAAACGAGTGTGGGCCCTCATAACTCCATTCCAAATACTCGTCGTCGTCGTAATCCCAATCACTTTATGATTAATAATTCAAATTATTTTGTAATCACCAATGAAAATGTGGTCTACCAACTTGGCTTTTGGTTGTCTGTTTGTTGGTTTTGAGCTTGCAAAAGTGCATGTGGGATGTGCAACAGAAAAACACTAACTAAAAATCGACGATTGCAACTTGTTTGCTCATGCGATTTGCATTTGCAAAAATGCTGGCAAAAAACCAACTTCAAGTTGTACATTTCAAATTTGTTTAACAATTAACCAATCGAAAGTACAAGACGTTGAAAAGTAGGCAACAACCAACCACCAGCTGAAAATCGAACCAGCAATCGCAACAAGTGCAACGTCAACAGCAGATGAAGGCAACGTTTTCGAGTCAACTCTGGTTGATGGCATCTTGGCTAGAGTTGGCCTGGTTGCTGGCCCGGTGACTTGGCTGTTCAAATTGTAGCACACACTGATTGGTCTCCAATTCGCCAGCTAATTTTGCCTATGTGTCCTCGCGCGCTGGTTAACTGTCGTTTGATAACATTTTCATTTTCGAGTAAAAACATTTCCCAGCCTCGTTGTCGTCGTGTACGCAACCCAATTTAATATAGTTGAAGAAGTTGATTATGTTCGTTTTGCTTGTCAGTCCGTTTTAGTTGCTTTGATTTTGTTTTTGTCCTATTTTGTTGTTTGGTTTAGCATTAAAATGCCGCACACAGGGGAAGAAAAAAAGAAATAGTAGCTCATAAATATTTTTTATATGCCATTTCTTTACTCTGGCTTTCAGGGCTTGGCTTAACAAAAGAAAACAACAAAAAAATAAATAAAAAACAACACAAATAAATATCTAATTTAATCAATGGCTTCACGTGTTGTGGCTACATAAATTACCGATTTCTGTTTTTCCTATGTTGTTGCTTTGATTTCGTAATTTTTCCTGACATTTATTTGCCGTTTATTACAAGCAAAATGAGAAATTGTCATGAATTCAACTAGAAAGAGTTGTTAAAACAAGAAAGAAATTAGACGTGCGATTAAACAGAGCTATTAGAAGAGGAGCAAATCAATCGATCGATGTAAAATTCTTTTCGGAATGGAAAGGGTAGAACGAATAGTTTGATTATGAACTTTCTAGGAAAAAAATCTATTCGTTCTTAAATTTGCAAGAATCGCTCTTGAAATCGAGATATTTTCGTTCTCAGTTTGGTGTTTTTGGTTGAGGGGAGTGAGGTAAGGAAACTGAGTGAAGAGAGCAAGCACATTTGAGAGAATAGCGTTGAGTCCGCTCTCACCTTTTCGATTTTTATGTTAGAAGGGTGTGTGCATGATACAATTATACAGGTACGGCGGATATGTAATTATGCTCTCAATTTGGTCCACATTTTTTCAGTCTGTTGCTGTCATTTCATGTGAAAGGTTGTCGCACTCTCCTCTCTCCGATGCCGGCGGAAAATTTAGGGGAGGGTTTTTGTTTGTACAGCTCATGATGAAATTAGTATCCGTCCGTAAAATCTCTCGCTAATTGTATGTTGACAAATGAGTGTGAGCCTACTAATTTCATGTGAGTGAGTGAAACGGCAAAATTTTCTGCGTTTATCCCTAAAACTGGCAGTGGGGTACATTCGCAGCCTACTGTTCCAATCGGTAGCTTTAAAATGTGTATTACCCTTGTTTCACTGGCACATTCTGGAGTCCATTCTCAAAAATTGATTATTTCTTGTTCCACTGATGAATGTCTATCACGGTTACACGCGAATGGTTAAAGTTGAATTCAAGTAAACAAATATCATCTGTTTGTATTGCTTTGATTTGCAATTACAAATTGAAAGTTTACTTTTCCTCTAATATTTCACCAAAATGGATTTACCTGCGTTGCTGCTGATTTGCGAGAAAAATCAAGAGTGCATATGTCAACTGCTAGAGTGCGAGGACCATTTCGATGCGTCGATTATTGAGTACCTACGGAAGAATAGAAAGCGAAAATCGCCTAGGCCATGGCAATTTGTAAGTTCATATATTTCTCCTCATACATTGTAGAAGAGATATCGCGTGTTTTGGGAACGAGATGTGCCTGAAAACTCAGACGCGTTTTTTGGGGAAAGCTTCCGCGTCGAGAGGGACAACTTTAACGTGCTTAAAAATTGTCTACAAGGAATAGCGAAGTAGCAAACGAACTTCCGGACGGCTATTCCATATGATAAGCGAACTACAATTGCCTTGTATACGCTTGGCTCCTCAGCCGAATATCGGACAATTGGCAGGTTGATCGGCGTGTCGACTTCCATGGTCGGTAAAATCCTAAATGTAATGGCCTGTTTTCGGGTTCTATTCATCTGATAAACAGAAATTTTTAAGTATAATTTATTTATAATAATAATTTATTATTGTTTGAAAAATAATTCAAGATTTGCCGCTTACCTTTCCCACTCACAAGCAGCTGTTCTATTGATGACACTTGGACTAATCGATAGAAAATCTAGCCTTTTAGCGGAAAAAAGCTAGAAGCGCCCGTGCGAATGTCAAATGTAGTAACAGTGATTTGATCATCCACAATGGATGACCTGCCGAACGGACATTTATCTCTTATGGGGAAATACACAGAAAGAATGAGGTCATTTAGCTCATCCAGTGACTGACCTACAGAATGTGCCAGTGGAACAAGAGCATATGACAGATTTTTCGATTTGGACCAAACCTACTTCCATTTTTTTCACCTCACGTAAGCGTTTAAGCAACGAACAAAGAATTCGTCCGTTACGAGCCTACTCTGTTGACAGCCTGCCAAGTACTGACAATAAGGGACTAATCGAGAGAGCTGCTCTCATGTCGGGACCAAGGCATATTTAACAAGGTGGCAGCAACGTTGACGTCGCCCTCTTTGCTGTTGCCTTACGATTCAGTCTCGATTCGCACGTTGCGAGCGAATTTTTTGAGTTTTTTTCATGTGTGTGTGTATACATGTGCATGCGAGTACAAATTTCTTTGAGTTTATTACTCTTTTGCTCGCTTCTTTCGATTGCTCTCATTTTTCGTAAGAAAACGCGACGTCGACGTTGCTGCCACCTTGTTAAATACGCCTTTGTCGGGACCACCTTATACTTATTACATCATGGCACAGCTCACTTTGTGGTTTCTGATGTTGATTTACATCAAGTATGTAATATGAAAATCATTTTTTTTACACTAAATTTGGCACGCGCAGACTCTCTCTCACTTACACACTTTTTCTAACATACTCTTTCAAGCTAGCTAATGCACAATTTTAATTGTGCGCCATACCTGTATAATTGTATCATGGTTGTGTGTGTTGAAACTACCAAGCGCAGAGCGCCATCGATTGCTTTAGAATTCTCAAGCAGCTATGGCATTACTGGCATGGAGATACGGCTGTTGAACTGACAGTTCACAGGCAAAGACTACTGCTGCTTTGTGGTGTTGTTTGTTCCTCGAGCCGGCTACTACTTGCAGAGTTTGAAAATGCGACCGAAACGAGTAGGAGAAAAATTTCAATTAAAATGTTTTTATTTTGGATGAGGAATGACGGCCATAAAACCCACTATAACAACAATCAATTAATTTCCTATTTACACAAAACAGAAAAAAACAACTGATTGTATTGATTGTTTTAGCCCCGTACGGAGATGCTGAGAATTTTCTTTGAGCCTATCTAATTACATTGCTCAGAGATTACGCTGGAAAAAATATTCAGAGAGAGTATGGAGATAGCTCAAATGCGCTCTGAGAATGAGCATGCCCTGCCTACTCGTTTTTGGCTAAACAGCTGATAAATTCTAGCAGGGGGTCATAGAAATTATGAACAATGTTTGATAATTGTCAGAGGATTAAAAAATGGAAGCAACAAAGACAAACAAACAATAAAAAAATCATGTGGAGAACTTCATGGAGGACGAACAAGTGTCGCAGATCAAAATTGAATCTGACCATTAAAATGCATTTCGTTGCTTACCGGCGCAACGGCCCCATTTGAGGCGGAGAGTTGTTTTCGGTATGCTACTCCGGTGGATGTGAGTGGTTTCCATATCCTCAAAATTCTGGACCACCCACCCATTTACACACCACCTGAGCCGCAACTTTCAGAGCCCATTATAGTGGCGCCTCCTCAGACGGCCGTTCTGTCCACGCCAGCTGTGGTGACTTCCTTTGGTCTCGACGCCCTTGTTGTGGCCAATCCTTATTTAACCAGGGGCCACCTACTAACCACCTTTAAATCCATATGCATAAAGTTGTTCCTGCTCTTATACACCCGGTATGCTTCATCTACAGTCTATCGACTATGGACTCACCTTAATGTGATACCCGGCTAACTCCAATTCCGTCAAAAAATCCATGGCATTGCCTATGATCTCTGAATTCCACTTAGTGACTTCATTTTCAATTTTATAAACCATTTTATTTTACAATTTTTAGCCCTTCTATTTTTTTAAAACAAACCACATCTGGCTTTTTTTGAGAATTATGAGACCATTCTCGCTGCTAGAAAATTCTCAGCACCTCCGTACTAGGCTTTAATTGCAATATCGGCGCCCTTTCTTTTGAATCTGTGAAGCTTTTGATTCAAGAGTGAAAGATCTTACTCTAGAACCTGATGAGGTCTTGCTACAAGACATTCTTAAGCACTTCAAGAATTCAACTTCATCAGTCAACTAAAAATAAAGTTTTAAGCCGAGCTGCTGCGAGCCGAACGAAGTTAACCCCTTCAAGCAGTTCTCGTAAGAAAGTTTTGTCTGTTTCACTTTTCGAGAACCATGAAGTAGAAAACACGAGAAGAGCAAAATCAATGGTGCTGTTCAGAGAGTAAGCGACTATTCTTTTCAAGTTGTACCTGTCATTTTGATGAGCAGACAGCACAGAAAAATTGGTTGACCATATTTGGCGAGATCTGCTTTTTAGTCATTTCCAGTACTTAAAATAAGTAATCTTAAAACAATCAAAACACAAGCTTCAAAAATATGTTGGGCCATATAAATAGAGACGATCTGGACGGCTAAGTTTTAAAATTTTCAATTTTATATTCTAGGATTAAAAAAAAGTACTTCTCTCTGTGTAAAATTCCAAACTAAGTTATCTAAAATAATGTTTCAATTCTCTGAAAACATTGCAACTTTGTAAGAGCCATCTAGCCTGAGCTTCACTAACATTTCCAATTAACTCTTTCTCAAGCACACACTTCAGCCACACTTACTTAAAGCATTTACTCTTTATGCTTTACTTTACTGCATTCCATGGCAAACGCCACTAAACACTTGATGTAGTCCGTAACAACAGGCATTCACGGCAGATAGAGATTCTCTTCCTACCTACTTACACTTTATAAAACATTTTTGCACATTTAATTTTATGCAGCAGGATTTTTATAATACTTTTTTTTTTGCTTACACTTTTCCGCTATTTGCTGTAAACAATTTACCACCGAGACGAGGGAAGTGAAAAAAATGTGGGTTAATAGCAGAAGGCAGACAAGCAACAAGTCCAACAAATCATCTTGGCCATTCAAATGGCCCGCTTCTGCGTGTTGGCTGGCAATTGTCTCGCAGATTGTATAACAAATGTTGACTAAACAATGTTTTAATTGATTTCGTTTTCAAATTGAACACGTGCCAAACGAAAGATACTTTCACAAGCAAAACTTTATGTAATACTATGTTTTGGTCCACACCCAAATCGTACATATTCATGAGATATAGATCCTTGTCCACCACTTTGTCAGAATAATGAAATCGAAACACTTGTAAACACACAAAACACACAAATCGCCCAGTTAGAAAAAAAGACACAATGTATCTCATCGAATACATGTTAGCCATGAGATACAATTATGTACAAAATCTTAACAGCAAATCAAAACTGCGAACAAAAACGCTGATTGGCCACAAAAATTCACACAGAAACAAATAATTACAAAATGCAACAACAACAGCAGCAACGGCAACAAATGCCAATCAAAAGGCATATGAAAAAATGTGCGTTTTGTGGAGCTATTGAGAAAAATTAACAATAAATTGCATAGGCTCGGTTTGCTAATGGTGTGTGAGTTGCTGCTGCTGCTGCTGTTGGTTTTCTTGATTCGATTCTCTTAGCTGGCGCATAAATTTACACCTTATTGGCCCCCATAGCACCCATAGCAAGTACGTGCCTGGCGAGTCGTAGATGGGATTTTGATTTAAAACTTTATAATTAAAGTGGTTTTGACTTAAATTGGTTAATCATATTTAGTCAAACAACAACCTAGACAAACTGTATATCAATCGAATTGTAAAAGAATTTGTTTTGGGCATTGATGAATAATTTGAATTTAAATGCAAGAATTTATACAATTTACATGATATTGATAGTGAGAGGTAATCACAGGTAAAATATTTGGAATTTGGCTATGGCTGATTTCTAATTGAGCTTCGTCTTGCTTAATAAAAAGAAGTTAGTTTCATATCTTTTGCCTCGAACGCTTTTGTGTTATGTGAGTCAATTGAGGTATCGAATATCAAAGTGCAACACACACAGATTTATGATTAATTTCAAGAACTCACTCGTCACTAGAACAAACATTGGTTTTAAATGAAATCGTTTTTAAATTAAGTAATTATCAATTAGATTTGCTATCTGATAGATCAGTTGGATTGTGCATTTGATTGATTGATTTGTGAGTCGTTAAGGGTAGTTTCTACCTTTGCAAAAAAGGTTAAATTTTTCTTTTTGCTTAAATGTACAATTGCGGTTTTAAAAAGTCTATTCATGCCAGCAATGCCATAACTGCTTGGGAATTCCAAAGCAACATGAGTGCATAAATCGATGGCGTTTCCCCTTTTCAGTGTTGCCAACTTTTGATGCTCAAAAATGTCAAAATTGACTGTTAAACTTAGCTAGAAAAGGTAAAATATCAGCAATGCTCCCTTTTTCTCATACGCAAAAACTGTGTGATTTGATCGCCAAATCGTAAAAGTTAGCGCTTCGACATTCGGAAATCGCAAAGTTATGAAGTTTTTAAACCGGTGACATCAGAGACCGTGAAATGGAAAGTAAATGGAAATTATAGGTTGATCAAGCAAACATCACACGGAACTATTTATATGTTCAATTTGCGATTTGACCATGATATATATCCATATATGACTATCGATAGGCGCTCATCAGCTGTTTTTGTTATGTGAAGTGACGCAAAACAAGTTGGGAATGAAACATTATCGATAGCAAAAACTGGAAAACTTGGCACCTGATCTTCGCTTACATGGAGTGCCGTCTACCCAAGGGGAAGATTTCAAGGCCATGTTTCATCTACTTTGCAACTTACACCGCCGCCTCTAATCAACGATATTTTCAAAATGAGACCTTTAAGAAACGCACTTACTATTGTGGATCCCATCATTGTTATCAATTTCAGCCACATCAGAGAAAAAATTATATTTCTGCGTGCGATCGGCAATTACAGGTGAGGGACCAAGAACCAACTAAACTTAGGACTCTTAGGTTCAACTCCATTGCCCCAATTTACATTAATGAGCAGCTTTTACATAAAGCGAGGGGAGAGCAATGATGTTATCTGCATTTAGTGCATGCAAAAGCTCAGAGAGCTAGATGGCGAGATGCACTCAGGCCCGGAGCAGAGTTCTGCACTCTCTCCAAGTCAAACGGATGACGTTTCCGAAACGTGGTTTGTGTCTGATGTCAGTAATTCGTTAATTAGTTGTGAGGGATATGAGGTTTTTCGGTCTGATCGAGTTGGTCATGCTGGGGGAGTGACCATCTATGTCAGAAGGGGCCTAAAGGTCAAGGTCGTTTGCAAACAAGAGGTGGAAAGTAAACTTGAATACCTCTTTCTAGATGTAGTCAATAGTACAATCCCTAACAAAATGCTAATAGGATGCGTTCCCTTGATCGTTCTCTTGATTACTTGGTTTACTTGGTCATACACGATATATTGACTTAAAGCCATCTTTCGACTGATTTTGCATCCCTTGGTCTGAAACTGGCTAATACTTACTTAATTACTTAATTGATGATCCAAACAAAACTCTACTTTATAACCAGGTATTTGTTCGAGCGTTCTCCAAGCACGACCTTTTTTTCCTTACCTTCAAAAAGTCCTCGAGACGGACGACTATTCCTTTAAATACCGAGACTATAAACATATTGACTATTTTTCACTAGAATACGACTTTAATTTATGTAACTGGGACATCATATACTCGCTCCCTCATGTTGAGGATCAACTGGATCAATTCCACCTTAACTTTGAATATTTTTACGACAAATATGTGCCACTCAAACTTGGATGAATGAAAATATAAAACGGCACATTCGGTTACGTGATGAGGCTTATAAAGATGGAAAAGATACAGGACTCCAGAATTCCACCAGTCATTCATTAAATACTGAGCCGATGTCAATAAACTATGCAAGTCATCTAAAGGAGCATTCTATTTTGAGAAATTCAACAACCCAAAATCATCGAAACAGTTCTGGAAATACATAAAAAATTTTGGGGTATGAAAAACAGCGACCTGAAAAGCTTAATGATATAGAAGCTAATGAACTTATTCGGACCTTCGTGCAATCTCATTCTCTAGTACCTGAAGTGCTATCAAACTCGTACCAAAATTCTGGACCGTATAATAGTTGTAATAATTGTTTTAATTTCTCCTGTGTAAGCCTGTGTAACTTCTTAGAGACTATTCTAAAAAATAAATCAATTACTGCTGGTCTTGATAATATCGATCAGAAGTTCTTAAAAATGCTGATTCCAAAAACTCAGTCATTTAACGCACATTAGAAAAAAAGTCGACAAAAGCCATGCTGGTTTCCTAACACTACTGGACTCTATGTGGCCGGGTGGCTACGGCCGCTGTGCAAGAGGACGTGGGTTCGATCCCGCCTCGGAACATCTAATGAAAAGTTTTTTCTTTGAATAAACTTTACACCCGGTCACCCCTCTCTGCTGTTGGCGCCAGCTTTGTAGTAATTAGCCATGAAAAGCTTCTGAAGCTGCCATTCGGATTCGGCGTTAAACTGTAGGTCCCTTTCTCTTGTGCGAAAATTAGAAGCGCACAAGCCAAGAGATTGAGAGAAGCTCGGTTTAGGCCCATTGGGGCTGTGTCAACGTGACAAGCCTTGGGGCTGTGTGAACTTGACAAGCCATTTTACTTTACTTACTGGACTGCAGCAAGTCATTTGACACCGTAGATCACCGAAGAATTCTATGCACAAAACTCGAAAGACTATAATTTTAACCTCTTCACAGACCTCGTCATTTTTAATAACAAATCGTGGAGTTCCTCAAGGCTCAGTTCTTGGGCCCTTATTATTTTCAATTTATTAAGTGAACTATCGAATGTACTCTCAAAATGCGATGTCCAAATGTATGCTGACGATTTACAAATCAATATGAGTCGTACGGTTAGTGGAATATCTGAATGTATACATTTTTTGAATAGCGAACTAGAATTAGTTGGCGAATGGGCTAGGAAAAATGGACTCAACATCAACCCGTCAAAGTCCAAGTGCATTGTCATTTATAAAAAAAAGCTCAACACAAGCAACTTTCTGAAACCTAGGTATTACTCTTAATTATAAACTTACATGAAGCGATCAAATTAATTGCGCCATCGGTTAAAATACAGTCACCTTCGCCAGCTTAGACTCATCCGAGACTTCAGGCCAACAAAGACTAAGCTCACCATTGTAAAAGCGTATCTTATTCCAGCATTGTTTTATGGGATTGAAGTTTTTGGAAAAAGTGATGCTATAATCAAGCAAAAACTTAACGGAGCTCTTAATAATATTGCGAGATTTGTTTTAAATAAGAAGCCTACTGACCATATCTCGACATACGCAGCACAAATCTTTGACATAAACCAGAATTCCTGGATAGATTTGTGAACATTAATACCAATTCACAAAATAATTACAACCAGGTAACTAGCCTATCTCTACGAATTGTTAAGCTTTGCAGGCTCCAGAAGAATATAAATAGGTTATCTTGTAGGGGTGTACCTCTATTTAAACGAAACATATTAACTATTTTTTAAAACTAATTAATTATAATCTAATAATAAATATCGAAAATCTAATTACACAGTTCAACAAATATTGGGCACATGGGGGCCGGAGAATTAAATTGGCACCGCTCTACAGAGGTTTTCAAGGTGAACACAAGTCAACAAGTCACACAGTATTTAAGATATCAATGGTCAAAGTTGTTTAAACTGCCTTGAATGGCACTTTTCAAATAGTTATTAATAAGCCATCTCAAACGGAATGATGCGAATGAAAATTTAGATGCATAGAGTGGTCTTTACTCTATGGAGGACAACAAACCCAATCACGGGTTGTTGGGAAGAAAACCGTAAATAAATTTAAAAAGAGGATGTACTTTTTGTATGTTTCGAGCGAACAAACGAACTTGATTTTGTTTTAGGCTCATTCTAAATTCTAAAGTTAGTTTCTGACTGTTTTATTATTGTTAGTAATAAATATGCCGCGAATATGCTTTAATTTACCGAACTCCTTTTGTTACCTATGCGCAAAAGGCAAATGGTCAATTTAGACAAATTGTGGGCACCACATTTAATTTGTACTTGGTTCAGTCGAAAACTTCAGCTTTCCGTCGAAGGAAAAAAGTAGGGTTGTCGAAAATAATATCGTTTGTATGAAAATATCGATATAATATCGATATTTTTCATACAAACGATATATTTTCGACATCCCTAGAAAAAAGATAATGATGCCCTTCGTTGTCCCAGCACGTTGGGGAGAGCAGAGTGATCATTTAACAGATTGTTTCTTTTGTTTATCTGAAGTACCGGGGTATTCGAAAAGAAACAAAAATCGCTTCAAATTTCCCACCGTATCGTCTATGGATCTGCCATCATCATATTCATCATCTTGTCAAGGTAATCAAGGCTCTACAGTTTTTTATCCATCAAACGATGCGGAAATTCTTGGGGAAGAAATCAAAGAATTGGATTTTTTTCCCGAACGCTTAGCAGACACAAGTGATGAACATGGAGAAAGATTTCATCAGAACGTGTCCGAAATGGAAAAAAGATACCTGGCAAAAAACTCCATAAACATGCTAGGCACTGATATTCGAAGACAATGTGAACTACAAGAGAAATTCAAACAGGATTTCTTTTCAAACTTGTAGTCTCAAAAAAAAAAAAAAAAAAGAACATTGATCAAAATATAGCACAATAAATAAAAATTTGTATCATTATATTATTTTGAAACTATATTTTATTATTATTGCATTTGAATAGAAAATAGGTCGCAGGTGGATGAGTAAATACATTTTGAATTAGATTTAGTATTTCCTTATTCACTATCTTTAAAAAAGGGCATCTGGTCAAGAGACAATGCGGTGAGAAATTTGAAACGAAACTTTAAATAAGCCAAAGAAACAATCTGTTAAATGATCACTCTGCTCTCTTTAACGTGCTAGGACAATGGAATCTTTATGTTTTCGACGGCATCCACTAAAAAAAAGAAAGTGGTACGATTTGTCCAGATTTACTTTTACAAATTTACTCCCCAAGACCTTTTTTTGTAAGCCATTTGATCAGTTTGGTTTATGGTCTTTCTCTGTGGCTTTGGTGTGTATCTTGCGCACACATAGCAGAAGAAGTCCGGCGAGCTTAAGCACTCTCAAGGCATACCAGTGATTTGGTTTATTGCTCTCCATAGAGTAAAGATCACTCTATTCATCTAAATTTTCACATGCATCATTCCGTTTTAGATGGCTTTTTAATAAATTTTTGAAAAGTGCCATTTTAGGCACTTTTAATAACTTTGACCAATGATTTCTCAAAAACTTGACGTGAAATTCTGAAAATAGACTTGAGTTCAGCTTGAAAACCTCCGTTGAGCCTTGTCGATTTTATTCTCCAGCCCGTAAGTGCCCAATATTTGTTGAACTGTGTTATTGTTTAACACTATTAAAATTAAATAGTTTGTAATAAGAATTCTTGTGTCAAAATGTTAATTGTTAAGTTAGGTACAAAAACATCTCTTCCAATGCCCAATATTGTGCTATTGTGACTAATTGTTAGTTAAGTAACTCCGTTTACTTCAGCGTTAGGAAGAAGGTTAATAAATACAAATTTTGGAGCGCTCTAAATTGAAATCGTACGAATGGGCTTAAATCGCGATTCGCAAAATTAACCAAATAGCTTTAAAAAAGTCATTGGATCCCAAATCAGAGCAGCAAGTCTGATGACAACTAACTGGTCTTATACCGACTCTTAAAAGGCAACCTACCTACTCAATTTTTTTTGGAAATATATTTTGTGCTCTCCTTTTTAAGGGATAATAATCGAAATTCTGTTTAATTCCATGGTCGTCGGGGGTGTAGTTTCACATTTTGTTTTGTTTTTTTTTAACCCAGTTCTTCATCGAAACACCTAAAAAAGAACAGCTGCGCCTTGGGCACTTCAGAGGGGGTTGCATCATTAACTAAATGTACCGTAAAATTGCTTGTATTTCCGCTTGGCGTTTCCAGTCCAGCGTAGCCGCCGCATATGTGGTGTCAATTTCACACATGTTATGAGTACTCTGCGGTTACCCAGATTGATGATGAATAATTTTGTCCTTAACCCAACAAGAGAGTGCTGCGGTTGGTTCCAAACAGGAAATGCCCATGAAAACTCTAAACTTCAACAGTTAGGCCAAGTAGGAAAATTCTGTCTTAGGCATAATTTAAAATTCTTGCGGCAAACGCAAAATCAAACTCAAAAATCGTGGTAAGATCGAGGGGGACTGGGACTGGGGACTGGCGACAACAAATCATGACAACGACCGCAAACAAAATGCCAACAACAGCAACAACATCGGCGGCGGCGGCGGCATTTGCTGCAACACGCTGAGGCTGCCCCTGTCCACCGCTGCTGCTGCTGCTGATGATGACGACGATGATAATGAAGATGGGCGACAATGCCAGCCAGCAGCAGGCCAGGAGACGCGACGCGATGTTAGAAAGGTATACAACATACAAACACTGAAGCATACGACAATCACAAGGCAAAAAGTGCGATCAATTGCAATGCGCACCGAATTTCAATCAGGGTATTGAACAACCAACCAGGAACGAAGCCAAGTCGAGGCTATCTTCGATAATGGATGGCCAATGCGATTCGATGAAATACAGTTGCAGCAATGTCTAACAAAAGTGTAGGCAATTCAAAAGACGCGACTACGAAAGGAATTGGGTTATGACCTCGAATGCGTGTCGCCATTGGATAAAAGGTATTTGTTAAGGAATATTTCTTCTAAACTTATAAGAAAACTCTGAGCCATCACGCGTGTGTTTACATAGAAGTTTATACTATAAATGGAGCAAAAGATGAAGAAGCAAGAGTTGCAAAAATACTCGTATAAGCACTCAGATCGCCTACATCTCAGGCAGCTTCTCATATATTTTTGTGCTTCTCAGATTGACTATTACACTTGTCTGATATCTCATATGGAAAACTCATAGTAGGTATCAGACAAGTAAAAATAAAGCTCAAGTAATATTGTAAAGGTCGCCAAAATTTGTCAAATTAACTTTTGCTGAATACTTTATTGGGCAAAGTTTTTTCAAGATGGTAAGTAGCGATGTCTAAGTCTTCAAGCCCCAGGTATTTTAGTTGGTAGTTGTATACTATACTCCATCTGCAGATTTATCATATATTTGCATTAGCTGCCAATTTCGATCAGGAGTTTGTTTTTGGCAACTGAAAAGTTTAGTCACGTTTTTTTGCGCTCTTCGATTTTTGCTAAACTTTGAGCAAAAGCAACGTCGCATTAGTATCGCTCAGGAGTGGTTGATTGACGTCAACGACGATCCGGGTTTGCTCAAATGGGTCATAACTGGTGACGAAACGTGGGTATTTGGTTATGACATCGAAACCAAGGCCAAATCATCCCAATTATTCACCAGATTCGGCTCCCTGCGACTTTTTCCTATTCCCAAAACTGAAGAGACCAATGAGAGGAAAGCGTTTTGCCACAATTAATGAGATCAAGTCAGAATGGAAGAACGAGCTGATGGCCACACCGAAAAGCGCATTTCAGAAGTGCTTCGATGATTCCAAAAAGCGTTGGCAAAAGTGTATTATATCCCAGGGCGATTACTTTGAAGGGGACAAAATGGATATTAATGAATAAATAAGAACTTTTCAAAAATATTCAAAATTCACCTTTTCCTTTAAACCCACCTCGTGTTTTGTTTTTTAAGCGTCATTCAATGGACCTTACCTAAAATTTTTGTATAATTAAGTTACTTAATATGGCAACAGGACCTAAAACTGTAAAGAACCCTCAAAACAACGCATGTTTATTCAATTTTTTTTTGAACCTGAGAATCTGGGAGAAAAACAAAATTGATTTGCTTAGCCAAAAAAACATAAGGAATGTTTGTTAGCTCGTTTAATTATGGCCCTGTTTGCTACTTGTCAGCAGACTCCAATTTTCGGTCAATGTAGGGTGCTTCATTAATAAATTTGTCGTTTACTTGTTACCTGTCTTTCGGAGGTAATATAACAAAATATGCAGTTACTTTTGCTTTGCACTTTAGTTTTTCTAGGTCCTATTTTAAAGTTATGGAATACCAATTGCATTTAAACGATGCCTAGAAATTGGGCCCATAAGCCAGATATGGAGAACGCCAGACTGTTTGGAGGCTCGAAACAGTCAACTATTGCGAAAGTGGATCGTCAAAACAAAATAGGAAGCTGAGATAGCCAAAAAAGACAAAAAAAAATGCCAATTCAATTGAATTATTCATTATTTATGACAAATTTTTTCTCTACAACCGTCAAAATAAATAACTTTAATTAAAAATCCAAATCAAAAAACGGTTGTCTTTACGACAGATTTCTTTGGCTAAACTTTTGACTTGGAAAAATCAGCAGCTTTGGTCTTTGAAAGAAAGCTATAGCTGCAGCTGGGTTGTGAGTGGGTTGGTGGTGCTGGATTAGCGGTGACCAAACAATGACCGAACAGTGACCAAAACAGTGACCGAAATAGTGGCCGAAACTGCGATCAAAACAATGACTTATAGCCTATTTCCACTATAGCAAATATGTACATATTCTCACATTTTCTCACATACCCAAAAATATGCAACATTTTTTCCATAGAAAAAAAATGTACATATTTAATATATGTGTCCATTCGCCACGAGTGATAACAGTGTTGTAAAAGAAAATACTAGATTATTTGGTATTAACGTCACAAAAAAATCAACCCTGATGTTATCGATGTCACAAAAAGTCAACCCTGGTTTAAAATTTATTTGAAATGATAATTGAAGGTAAGGGCTAGCTTCATAATATTTTTCTTAATATTAATAAATTTGATTTCAAATGGCTCCAAAACGTAAGTCAGTGTCTTGAAAGGACTCCATAAAGTCATGCTCATGGATCTGTGGGAGAAGAATTTTTTTCGCGGGACACCCATTTATTTGGAAGGATGGTTGCCAAATTAATTGAATGAAAAGACGTTCGCAAAAAAATTAGACATTTAAAGCGCAAATACAAGCAAATACGAGATAAGTAGGGATTTTTTTATACAGGTCTGAACTAAAAACGCAAGGAGTTTCAGACAGTGCTCTATCAAAATGAGAGCCGTAAAGTCAGCGCAGCCATTATCCTCTATCTCAAACAGTGTGTTGAGGTAAAGTGACTCGTGTGGCTTACTGGGCTCACATGGGAATTCAGTTTGCCTGTAGAACGCAAACGGGACCAGGCCAAGATGACACCGTTTTTAAAGGCTATGGTGGCTGCCACAACAGAGTAGATGGAGGTACTTGACCGACAAGCAACTGCTCGCTTGGAGATTAAGGAGCGCATGGTTCTCCATGCCACTATAGAATTTTAGTCTAATACGTTCAAACTATAAAAGAAAATGTTAAGAAAAGCATAGAAGCTAGTAATTGTTTTATTTTATTTGATGTTGAGTCTTTAGGAATTTTTTCTTTAATTTTATTTGGCAAACACAAATCAAACTTGTAATTTGTTTGTCTTTTGCCACTTTTATTTGAGAAAGTACTTAAGCAATAATTATAAAATAATGTCTCATACCAAATGCAACTGCATTTATTGTTTTGAGCTACATAGAACTTAGTGCAAAGATGTAATGCATAATAACTCAAATTTGAATTGTCAGCTGCCATTCACATGTTTACGAATCTGTAAAATATGTACATATCATATGGAAACGCTCAGAAAAAAAATATGTACATATCGAAATATGTGATCATAGTGGAAATAGGCTATAAAACAGTGAGGGACCAAATCAGTGACCGAAACAGTGAGGGACCAAATCAGTGACCGAAACAGTGACTAAAACAGTGGCCAAAACAGCGACTTAATTGTGCCCGACTTTTGAAAGGAAGAATTGTTTAAATAGTATCGTTCAGAACACAATGAAAATGAGCAGACGATCATAACATCGGAAGTAGTCCTGACCAATTTCTAAAACATTCAACTGCTTCAGAAGAGTGCGACGACTATGCCATCAATACATTACATAAGTTTGTACTATCTGCGCTTAAACAATCGTAGAACTATTTGGGAACCCTTATTTGAAAGCTAAGAAATAGTTTGATACTATGATTTCGTAGTACATAGTAAAAAATCAACGTTGCATTCCTAAAAAAATGTCAATAAATGTTAAAATTGGGAAATTCAGCAAACAATTTCTTTGGTTAAAATGGAAAAATTATAAAAATATATATCGCTATTACCTACAGCGAATTTTGATGGGGCAAAACAAAAAAAAATTACATTGTATTCGTTTGCAAATATTGTAATTTCATGTCATCCTTTGTTAAGAGCTTCGCCTGTTCCGGGTGTTCCACGACGCCAAATTTTTTTTATAGCCTTGCAGAGGGTCTGCATGACGAGCTGAGTTGATGTATCCGTATGTCTGTTTCTATGCTATATTCTCCGTCAATCTGAAATCTATATATATAAAACTGTTTAATCTGACTGACTGACTGACTGATTGGTGACCATCGCACAGCCTAAACGGTAAGAGCTAGAGGGCTGAAATTCGGACAGGAGTTTCCTTATGTGGTGAAAGTGCGTATTAAGACGGGGTTTTGGAAAATTCCAGCGTCGGAAAACTTTGTATGGGGAAAATTTTATTTTTCATCCGATCGACTTGAAATTCGGTTTGTAAGGATAGTAAGTGAAATGAGTTGAAATGTAATTTTTTGAGTTGGAAATTTGGGTCGGAAAACTCATGGAAAACTCAGCAGCCAAAAACCGATTTTCATCCGATTGGCTTTAAACTTGGTTTGTAAGGATAGTATACAAAATAACGATGGCGTAAAAACGATAACGATAACGATAGTGATAACGATAGCGATAACAATAACGACAACGATAGTGATAACGATAACGGTAACGATAACGATCGCGATAGCGATAGCAATAGCGATAACGGTAATGCTACCCAAAGCCGGTCGGAAAAGAAAAACTACATCGAGACTGACGGCGGCGTAGCGAAGCGCGCCGGGATATATGCTAGTCTTGTATAAATGCTGCAAGGGTGTACAAACTTTGGCCGAGCCGAAGCTAACTTGGCTTCATTTTTTAGTTTCATCTTAATTCATAGTTCAACTCAATCATGTCCTTAGCTAGTATATCGACTGGAAACATACTTCTGGGGACGATTGCCGCATCATCACAAATCAGAGCTCGCAAATAACTAACACTTTCAGCATGTCGGCATAAAACAGTTTGGTTACGGGCACAACGCCGCGTAACTTAAGCCGCAAAGAGCGCTCTTTTGTTTCTGTTTCTCTCATGTATTTCACTGACCGTTTTGCCGAGAGCAAACTTCTAAAGTGTCTTTTGCGTATGTATGCGTGGATGTGAGTGCAGAGCACCCTTGTCAGTGAGTTTCCTAAATTGGACAATTATTTTTCCATTTATTTGGCATTAAATGCAGACTATACGCAGCCTACCAATCAAACAAAAAAAAGCACAAAAAAAAAACTTTTCGCCGACAATTGTTGTGTTCCGCTCAGAACACCTTACAGAGAACGCAAGAGGAGGGAACAAGTGTTCTGCTCAGTGAGAGACCGTGAGTGCTGCTTTTGTTTCCGACTGAGGCTGATCGAATTAAATACGTATTAACGCTTACTTGCTAGCTGTCCCAAACTCTCTGAAATCACGATTTGAGTCGGAAAGGGTGCGAAAATTTCCATCTTAGTGTTCAGCAACGCTGCCAGTTCTGGGTTCTCCAATATTGTGGAGCATTCTTGAGAGCACACTCGACGCTTTTAAGCTGGAATTATCTGCAGTCTTATGTCCTGCTAGCTCGGGGGTATCACCCACAAGCTATTTACCAAAGGTAATGTACACTTAAAAAAAAAATCAATCCATACGGTATAACATCAATCCGAAACAGGATTGAAAACAGGGTAATTCCGGATATTCTTAAGCCGATCCGAAAAAAGATTGATTTGATCCCATTTTTGTTCAATCCTGAAAAGATCAAACTTATCCCGCGGTGATCCCATAAAGATAAAATTTAAAAAAAAAAATCGAGCTCAATTTAAGCCCAAAACAGGTTCACTTTAAGCATGTTTGAGATCAATTTACTCCCAGAAATATTGCTCTACCTTTCCTCCTCCATTTTCGACCCACTGACAAAATAAAGAAATATAAAAATTATTGTAGTGTTGTCAACTCACAACCTTGCAGCTTGCACTGAACCATAGGACATGATTGTTGCCACATGTCTAAAATGCTATTTATACTTTTTCGAAAGGATTGCGCCTTAAAAGATTGAATTGAGTAGAATATCCCGTTAATCCAAATTGAATTTTTAAGCTCGTGCCGGGATTAATCTAAGAAAAGGGTTGTATATTAGGTCGGCTCAAATTGTATGGATGAGAAAAAATTAACAAAGCGTATAGCAGAAACGTAATCTACGGTAAATTCCAAGACATTTTCCTCAAGAATCCATAGGTCTAAAATAAATTCCTAGGACGCGTCTAGCGAGGACAAAATAATATACATTAACCACTTCAACATATATTTGGTCAAGGCTGACACTCGAATGAAATTGGGGCTCGCTCAGTCGTTTAAAAATTAGACCCGCACTATTGTCTATAATATCCTCAGATATCCAAATCGATATCCAAAATCAAAATTAAAACAAGAAAGTCGGTCAATCCCGACTATATACTCTGTACCAACGAAAGTATAGGCCGAGTATGAATTTTGATGCTGCAGTAACAACTGAAAGCAGCAAGCACTCTTTTGCTCATAACTTGACTATCGTTCACCCGATCATTACCAATCCTTTGGCGGATCGATAAATAATTGAGTTTTTAACTCATACATGGCAATCCTCTATCTCTTTTTATCTCTGAGATCTGTTCGTTCATACGGACAGACGGACATGGCATATCGACACGCCTGTTGATGCTGGTAAAGAAAATATATACTTTATAAGATCGGAGATGCTTTCATCTGTCTGCTACATACATGTGCTCAAACTCATTATATTCTGTTTACCTCTGGTACAGATTACATATAAACACTTATATGAGTGTTTAATTAAGCGCCAAGAGTTTTTATTTACGAGTTGAATCGTAACACACTTTGTTTTCACATATAGAAATATTCATAATCCGCCCTGGACACGGGCTTAGATAGATATATTAAACGTATCTGATGCAAACGCCAGCCGCGAGGTGTAAACTTCTGTCGCTTAGGTGGCTTCTCATCCCACCATGCCGTCTTTTTGTCGGGTATAGGACAATGTGGAATTGGTGGCCTTTCTCTTGGCTTAGCCAGACTCAGAATGCGCGGTGTTGCGCGACCATTGAGAGCTTCTTTACGTATGGGAAATCGCAAGTTCGCCCAATACTCGTCTCTCACCTCATCATTGGGAAAACAACAGGGCATCTTTGGAGGCTCAAAGGGTCGCCCCTTATCACGATGGGGCGGCTTACCCCAGACTATGGCCGGCGAGTATGCTGGTTGGTCACGTATAGGCTCAAATTTTTTGGTGATCATGCGTGGATAGGGCGTAGATAGTCTCTCCAACATCTCCATGGGATCCATGTCATCGCTGTCTCTTTCCCTTTTTTTGCCACATGGCAAATAGTCTGCCTCGCAGGGTGGCGGCTCGATGGGTTTTTCTTTTCTTACAACGGGTACAGCATTGATTTCAGCCCAAGCGAAGAATTGTTTCCATTGTTTCTTTTTCATGGGTCCTTTCTTTTGCCAGGGCGTCAAAATCTGTTCCTCCTTGGGTTTAACCCGCTCTACAGGCTTCGAGTTACGTTCACACCATTCCACCCAGGAAGGTGGAGGCTTCTCATCATCCTGTGCAGCACCATCACCGGGGGGATGAAGGTAATCAAGACCGCCAGTTTCTATGTTGTGTGTTACGCTCATTTTAGTTAGGGCCCAAAATATCACGAATAATTTTGATTACTTTTTTTGTTTTACTTGAACTTGTAATTTAGTATTTTGTGTGTTACGTGAACGCTACGACTCTGTGAGATCGAATGAGTTTTTGAATAGAGAAAAGTCAGCTCAGGTTTTGTCTGGCCTACTTTTGCCCACAATTCTTAAATTTGACTTGTGTAAATTCAAAGACAAAAACAAACTCTATTCCAGACCTTTATTTTATTTCTCTCGCTTTTCAATTGAACGACGTTTCCCTATAAAATCAATTATCCGAGTCCAGAATCCTTTTTGCAGTTCGGTTAGTTTCCAGTTTCGGTTAGTTGACTTAGAGGATGGAGTCAATCAATTAGGTTCTTATACACATACACATACTCGTAGCTAAATTTTGGTATCCCAACCAATGCTCTGGGAGTTGGCTTAGCCAAATATTGCAAACGCTGAAGATGAGCTTGCCATTGTCTGGGAGACATTTTCCTACGCTTGGGTGGGTTATCCTCGAATTTCACAGGCAGTGGGCAGTGTGGTTTGACTGGGAGGGTGCGTGGGCGAGACAACTCACAGATGTGTCGCGAGGGCTTGGCTTGTCTGGCTCCCTTCGAGATGGGAAAACGCACAGTGGCCCAAAACTCAGCCTTTAGATCATCATGCTGAAAGCAGCAAGGCACTTTGGGTTTCTGCACGGGTCTACCCCTCTCGGGTCCCGGTGGATTTCGACGACTGATATTTGGTCGGTAGGGAAATTCTTGCTTAGGCGGTGGAGCGTACTTATCGCGTTGCCAGCGTGGTTGACTCAACCTAGCAAGGTTGTCCCTCGACCTCGAGCGGCTTCGAGAGCTGCGAGAGCTGCGAGAGCTTCCGCCGCCAGTCCACCTACTTCGAACAGTACTTGGACTTTTTGATGATTTTTCCATTGGAGTTTTCTTGGGCCTTGGCAAACCACCAGGTTGGGGCGCTTCATGAGGAACTGCGTTCACCAAACACCATTTGTGAAAGTTCACCCACTCTTCACGTTGCATAGGCCCTGGCTTTTGCCAACGAGTTGGTTCTGGCTTAGAAGGTGCACAGTATAGCGGTTTTGGCCTAGCATTATGTTCCACCCATTCATTCCATCGTGCCCAACGGAATTTGGACATGCTTAGTAAATTTATTTGTACGACACGTCGTAGTGGGCCGAATATTTTAAAGCTTACGCTTAAATTTATAATTACTTTTAACGAAATTCTTTACATGAGTCTTACAGATTTGTCCACGTTCATGTTTGATCATTGTGATTGGCAGAACGGAGGAGGACAAGTTTAAAAGAAACTTTTGCCATTTAGTAGATTTTGTACAACAGGTAATTTAATGTGTAAAGTAAACAATTGAAGCCAGGATTGCTAGGTTTAACTAAGCAAAAATAGTAAGCCCGACTTAAATATACTTTAGAGCAAAGGTGCCCAAAACCATCTTATGGCCGCTTAGACACCAATACAAATGAAGAAAATATTTCGGAACGACAACAACCACAAGAAATAAAACAAAAATTTATTGCCTTGTGCTGTGCTCGAGGCTGTCTGATGCACACAGAATCATTCGTCGCTATTAACAAAATCTACGCTGAAGACCACGCAGAGGAGAAAAAGAGCAAGAATGTATTTGTTCCAATTGTGCTTTTGTGGTCAAGCCCGACTATAATATACTCTGTACCAAAGAAAGTGAATTCTCGGTATAAATTTTGATGCATTACCGATCTTTTGGCGGATTGTGGCAAAATTGCAGGTTCCGACAAAGCTAATTAGTTTTAGGCTTTCGACCTAGAATTTATTATAAGTCAACTAAGATGCATACCGTTTCTGAACCGAACCGAACCGCTTTTTTCAGCTGGTGAACCGAACCGCTAACCGAACCGGCGACTCTTCGAAAATGCTGAACCGAACCGAAATCCACAAATGATAACGGTTCTGTATGGTTCAGTTCACTGACGAGTCTCAAGACGCAAAAATTTTAAGTCCTTATTGATGCCGGACTTATGTAGCACCCAACCATTTTGAAACGCGCAATTGTCTACTGACCTCTGAATATGCCTGTCATAAGTTAACATTCCTTCTTTGGAAGTTGCTAATCGATTTATTTGTCGAGCTTCTTCACCTTAATCCAACTTTAGCCAGGAGTACAGCTATTAAAGTGATATCATTATGGACGAAGCAAGCACATCCAATTATTCAAACTTTTTAATTCTCTTGGAATTCAGTATCGAAATGGTCGGTTATCGAAATGGTCGAAAAGTCATTACATTATCACTTTACCGAAATCATTCATCATTATATTACAAATGAATATTGTAGCATAAGGTCGGGGAAAAGACACTATAGGTGAGCTTTAATAAAAGATTTTCGGTATAAGATATTTTCTTTGTCTCTATCTTTAAAGAACTAGCTAGACCAAATAGAGTTGGTTTAAAAAAAAAACCCGGGGCTTAATACCTCTTAAAAACAGAACTAGTACTTTAAATGTGTTCGATACAACTTTATTTTTCATCAAATAGTATGTCCCACCCAGGTTTATAGTTTTTCAAACTTCTGCAGCTTCAAAATTCCAAAAAAAATTACTTTCTGAACAAGTTTAAGGATATTTTTGAATGTTAGACTTTAGAATGGGCTTAAAGGGTTAAGGATAGGTGGAATGAAGGGTAACCTTAAAACAAAAAGAATTTTTGGACTTGCCGCAACTTCAAAAGTCTAAAAAATGACCTATACTCAACAAAAGACTTGAAGAGTTGACATAGGGTGAAATTAATGGTGATCCATTAAAATAATGGAGTTTCGAACACGTTATCGGACTGCTTTTACTTCAAAACCGGAAAAATATCTTTTCGTGCAGATTTTAGAGCAAAGTGGGACTTTATACTTAAGAAATGGCTTAGGGCTTGAGACTCGGCAAAATTAATAACGATCCTTTAACAGAAATGATTTTTGACAACTTTTGGACTGGTTTACCATCGAAAGTCTGAAAAGAAATAGATTTTCGAACTGATTTAAGCAAAGTTCGGAACGTTATCCTTAAGGGTTTATGTTCGGCGGGAATTATGGCGATCCCAGAAAAAGATTTTGTCATTTAAAAAATACTGCTTGAACTGAAGGATGGGCTTTAAGGGTTCAGATCTTACAGATTTTCGGCATCCAAGGACATAAAGTGCGTTGCGAATTCCATTCGGCGCAGATTTTAGGGAAGATCGGGGTTATTTACAGAAACTGGCTTTCATTATAATAAATAAGGACTGAACCGAACCGAAACCGCGGTTCAGTTGGCTTCAAAAACCATGTAATAAACCGAACCGGTGCACAGTGGGAAAAACGGCCAGATTAGATATTTGCGCCAATATCTTTTTGTAATCGATTACTAATATATCTGATAGGCCCAAACCACTTTTGTTTTTCTTTTGACCTCAATACTCGAACAGCTGGGAGTCATCAAACTATCATATAATTGCACCAGCTGCATACATAAGCTTTCCCGCCTTTTTTGTGTGCCTGCTGCTTATTTACGCGAAATTGGTAAAATTCAGAGAAAAATTAAATTAAGTGTTTATAACTCACTTCAAAGGTAAGTATTAAGTAAAATATATGTGTTGGTGACTTGTCATTGTGTTTCGTGTCGTATACTTGTGGTTGTTTAAGGTGATATTTTAACTTATAATTTTTACTAGGACATTCAACTTTCGTAGAGCTAAACATTCTTCGTTCGACAGCGTTCGCTTTAATTGTTGTTCCTAAAAATTGTATAATGAGTTGTGATGTGAAATTTCCAAATTGTGGAACCACCTTCGTCCACTTACTGAAAAAAATTTTTTTTTAACGAAAATGTCAGTGTCCAGGCGTGTGTTTTATTTTTGGTATGGCGAATGGAAGTTGACGCTTCTAAAAGAAATATTGCTGTGGATTCATATGTATTTACCAATATTTTTGCTAGGTCCAAGTATAGCAATAGTCAATGCGTTGAAATTTCTAAGCGAATCCAAAGTTTCACTTCAAAATTGGCAATGAAATGGAGAGAAATCCATTATGACTTAAATAAATTTGAGAAAAACAACAAAGACTGGTTTGATAGTGAAATTATTTTGATAAACTCAAGTTCAAGGACTGGGAGACCACCAATGAGTTTTAGTGACTGTCAAGAAACCACAAAGAAAAAGAAAATATCTGACATCGCCACAGAAATTCCGTGCGAAGAGCTCATGTCTGCGGCTAGCACTAGCTTATACAAGGCTGGCAAAAGAAATGCATCAACGGTGGTATCTTCCCTGTCTACAGCAGAGGAAGCTTTAGCTTTATATATTGATGGTGGTTACACAAAACGGGCTTATATGGACTTGGTGAGTGGTACCAAACAGAGGAATGCAAACATATTTCCCACATATACGGTCTGCAAGGAATCTGTGCTACCCCAATGGGCTACAACTTACCGACCATTCTTTCGAGGTACCTTTGCAATGCCTGGTTGATCACACAGTTTCCAGAATTTTTAGTGCACATAGCCAAGAACTTAAAATATCGGCAAATAACAATATTGAAGATATAACGGCCATATAGAAATGGGGTTGTGATGGAAGTAGTGGCCACGCAACTTATCGGCAAAATTTTGATGATATTGATGCTTGCATGATCGACCAACATATGTTTGCGGTATGCTTGGTACCAGTACAAATAGTTTCTGGATCTAATATACTCTGGAAAAATATGAAACCTTCAACTACTCGTTATTGCAGGCCATTAAAACTACTTTGTCAAAAGGAAACAGCAGACTTGGTACGCGATGAAGTAAATAACGTCAAAAACCAAATTGCCCAAATACTGCCAACCGTATTAGAAAACTTCACAGTTCATCATCAATTTCATATGACTATGATCGATGGAAAGGTATTTAGTGTTGTCGCGGAATCATCATCCCAAAAACGTGGAATTTGCGATGTATCACCCAAAAATATGAACGACTTAAAAATGATAAAAAACTTACCTTGCAAAGAGAATTTAAATGAATGTGGATTATCAACAGTAAACGCGTGGATTTGCTACTATGAATGTATTCTGCATATCGCCTACAGAATTCCAATTCAAAAATCGCAAGTCCGCAGTTCGGATAAAGCGATTTTTAATGGAAAAAAAGAAATACAAAACAAACTGAGACAAATATGTCTATATTGGTTAATATCCCTATTCCTGGATCAGGACCTCATGCATTCGCTTTTTATTTCTTCTGATCCTTTCATTACAATGCTATCAAAAGGTTCAGCGAAGTCTACAAGAAACTACGAACTTTTAAACAATGATGTAATACGTCTTCTTTTGATAAGCAATGAGCATTATATTCATCTGACCTGAAAGTTGCTCAGATACTGAATAAGTTCAATAAATTACAAATAAAAAAATTTAAATTTTTTCGCTTATTAAAAAAATTTTTTTTTATTTGTTTATACTAATTGTGTTTTTATCTGTAAAAAAAAATTAATCCGACAAAAATCGGATCATTTTTCAAAGAGTTATTAATAAATCGGAGCTAATCTGGCCGTTTTTCCCACTGTGCGGTGGTTCAAAAACTATGTGAACCACTGAACCGAACCAGTCCTTGTTTCCAATCTGTTTGCATCCCAAAATTATACTATTTACCAGAGGTACACAGAGTATATTAAGTTTGTGCAAAAGTATGTTGCAGCCAGAAGGAAGCATCTCCGACCCTATAAAGTATATATATTTTTAATCAGCTTCAACAGCCGAGTCGATATAGCAATGTCCGCCTGTCCGTCCGTCTGTCTGTCCGTAAAAACGCACAGATCTCAGAGATGGTAAGAGATAGAGGTTCGAAGTGTATGGGGCAAAAACTTCTCATACTTGCAGGCAGATCAAGTTTATTTTCAGTTTTTGCCACGCCCCCTCCCGCCCTCGCAATTTAGAAAAACCCTCATATCTCTGTCAGTTGTATAGATAGAAGTAGAGTATGTTATAGTCGGGCTTGACCGACTTTCTTTCTTGTTTTAATATTCGGGGGTGTCCTGGAAATCTCTAGAGATTTAGGCTTCGGTTGGTTTGCAAATCGCTAGTGAAATCCGTCGGTGTCCCAGAACTTCGAGAGATTTCGTTCAGTTCGAAAGTCTAGTCCGAAAGTCGAGTTCGAAAGGTGTGTGTATAGGATTATGGTCCTACTACAAAAACAGAGCTGATATATTGCGTGGGTTCGTGAATTCGCTATTGATTGCTTAATGTATTGGCTGGTTTGTGTATTGGTTGGTTTGCCAAAATCTCCCAACAAAATACGAGAGGTTTGAAACCAACCGAAAGAGATTTCTAGGACACCGAGAATTGGTTTTGGGTTGGAATTTGATTGGAAGAGATTTCTGGGACACCGCCGATTATGAATAAGAGCAACCCTATACAGCCTATTTACCGCAGACATGCCCACTGCTCTCTACATAACCTTAGAAGAACACATAGAAGAACCGACACTGCAATAATGGCACGAGATAAGTGCAACAGATGCACTTCAGGAATATCTCAAAAGGTTTGAAAACTGGGCTAGCCGTTGAATCATCTACATTAACCCTGAGAAATGAATCTTTGTTACGCACACTCTCAGAAGAGATACACTGCTCGACAGCATTTTCCCCCATACACCAAACCAACTTATTTGAAAGTATTTTGGCCCGCTGATCTGTCGAATAGTTATCGAGATATTATCGATAAACTTTTTTTTTAGATTTTTTCAAAAGTTGCCTTCACTCTCATAACTTTTTGTTTCTGCACCTATTGAAAAGTTTAAGGGCAATTTAAAAAGAAGAAATCTGGCGAAAAGTTTCGTTTTCAGACATAAATGTGATAGGGTGAGGGCTTTTAATGCTATGGGCCCAAATGTTGAAAAAAATACCTACTTTTTTTCAAAATTTAAAAACAAATATTGTTTTTTTTTTTAATTTGAACTCCATCTCGCGGTTTTTTGACTGACGAGTACCATCTCTTAGGGACTTGCAATAGCCCATCATGCGGAAAAATAAACTTCAAACGCGAAAAACCTCATTCAAAGTTTAAAGCAAATCCGATGCAAAACTGGCAAACAGATTAATTTTAACTAAAATTATTCTTATAAATTGAATGGTCCTATTTCTTGCCTTACGATAATATCAAAACTGTATTGTACACCAAACGGTTGAGCTTAAGAACTAAAAGATTTCTTATGAAAACTCCATTTTCGTCAGGTTGGTCTTAAGGCTGCTTGCAGATGTAAACATCTGATTTTTACCAACTTTGGCAACTTTTAAATTGCTGCGTTTAAAAACGCTTGCATTGTTATCAAAAAGATTTTTTTAACTTAGAGAGCAAATCTCGTCCAAAAACCGGCCATAAATCACAAATTTTTGAAGAAGTTGAATTGAGAACATTAACTTGACCTGTAGACAGTTTTAATACCCTTGCAAAGGGAATTTTAGTTTTGCCAAGAAGTTTGCAACGCATAAAAACATTAATTTCCGAATAATAAACTATATATATTCTTGATAAAGGTGACGAGCTGAGGCGATTAAGATTTGTGCGTCCGTCTGTGTGTCCGTCTATTTGATTCTACTGAAGTTAGTCTCTAACTTTTGAAGCTATCGAGTTGAAATTTCGTACAGAGTCTTCTTTTTACTGCACGCTGCTAATATGTTGGAACTGACCGGATCGTACCATCTCAGAGATGGTACGAGATAGTGGTTTGACATGTATGGGACAAATGCTTCTTATACTTGCAGGTAAGAGGTGTATATGGAAAGAGGTGTATAGGGGTAAGCGACTCAACTATACCTCTTTCCTACAATCGAAAGCTTTTTAAAAAACTTCATAATGATTGCTTCGCCGTGTCTAACTTTTCCTTCTTAAAATGATTGTTCTGACTCTTAGCTTCTTTTTAAAACATATTGAATTTTAATACGGTAGAGACATGGTACTGGAAAATAAAATTTTGCAAAACTATTGTGGCCGGGTGGCTCAGCGACCGCTGTGCAAGAGGTCGTGGGTTCGATCGCCTCGGAACATCTTATGAAAAGTTTTTTGTTTGAATAAACTTTACACCCGGTCACCCCTCTCTGCTCTTGGCACCAGCTTTGTAGTTTTTAGCCATGCAAAAGCTACCTTAAACTGCCGTTCGGATTCGGCGTTAAACTGTAGGCCCCTTTCCAAGCCAAGAGATTGAGAGTAGCTCGGCTTTGGCCGTTTGGGGCTGTGTCAACCCATTTTACATTTTACAAAACTTTTTATAGTAAGCATTTCGGTCTTGTAATCAAAATCGAAAATGGAAACAGGTCAGATTTGGAAATATGCACCCATACGCGTAAAGTTTAGATCAACAGGCTTTCGATTGGATCGGATTTACGTACACTAAGTGTGATTTGTCTAAGTAGGCCTTTCCAGAACCCCAAACTAAACTTCACTTAGTTCTTTACTCATTCTAAACTTTTTATTCGATGCGTAAACAAGTCTCGCTTTTTTATAACTAACAAATTTTAAGTAAATTTTTTTGGAAAATTTGAAATATTTTATCAAATTTTAACAATGAGCAATAATATTTCTGAAGGCCGTCCTTCCATTGCCGCTGATACTCATTCGCATGGTGGAGATCAGGGCAAGAAAAACGCTTCTCAGTTGGAATGGTGCATTCGTAATGCCAAACCCTTGATTCGCTTCAGACCCAAGGTAGAACGAGAGCTAACACCCTGGCAGAAGAAGGGACCCATGAAGAAAAAGGACTGGATACGCTTTTTCCAATGGGCCGAGAAAAATGCCAGACCCCGTGAAGAGCCAGAGCAGACCAAGAAACCTGAAATTCCTTGTGAAGCGGACTATTTGCCCTGCGGTAAAAAAGTAGCCAAAATGGAAGAGGGGGATTTGTTGGAGAAAATCGAGCTACTCGCCAAGCCACTTGAACGCAAGGTCACACCCAAATATCAGTATATAAAACAAAGTCATGCCTATTCGCCGGTGATTGTGTGGGGCCAACCACCGCATCATGACAAGGGGCGTCCCTTTAATCCACCCCAGCTGCCATGTTGCTTTCACAATGAAGAACTAGAGAATAATTTTTGGTCTAATCTGCGCTTTCCCATACGTAAAGCAGCTCTCAACGGTCACGCTTCACAGCGTATTTTAAGTTTGGCAAAACCAAAACAAATGCCACCATTTCCACATTGTGTCGAACACGAGAAATGGGTGGATTGGAAGGATCAGAAGCCACCTAAGCGACAGAAGTTTACAACTCAAGGCTGGCGTATGCATCAGATACGTTTGATTTATCTAGCCAAACCGGTATCTCGGCTGGAATATATATACTTTTATATGTGAAAAAGGATTCGCCATATACCATTGACTGAGGACCAGAACAAAAATTTATGTATTCGAAACGCAGAAGTTACTTTCGTATGACATAAATTTTGATATTTTTGAATAAATGAAGGTATGATTTAACTAAAAGTAAGGCCCATTTTTTGATACGTTTTAACTACAGACAAGGTACATTTTGAATCAAGCAATTACTCTCTAGCACTCCCAGCATTTACTCTGCAAAAACTTTTTTATTGCTTAGTCTCTGAGAACATTGCATCCATACCGATAAATGGTTGGAAGAACTTGGTTTATCCTTCTTAAGATGAGAAATCTAAAATATCATTACATAAATTGGTAATTTTCTAGTCTTGACCCGTTTAAAAAAAAAAAAAAACCAAAAAAAAGAGGCCGATTTATGATGAATTTAGGGAAAATCATTTTTTGGGGGTCTTCACTGGTCTTTTTTTTTAAAAAAAGTTTTAAAGTTTCGATGCAAAATGCAATTTTGCAAGGCTAACTTGATCACTTTTTTAAAAATTCTGTAAATTTTTGTCGTTTACCAACACTAAGTGAAACGGTTTCCATACAAAAATTGTGAATAATGTGTAAAAAATGAAAATGAAAATAAAATTCTTCTTTGGATAAAATTTGGTGGTCCTGAAAAGGACCGATTTAGTCCCAAGTCATAAAAGGAAGGTCAGGTTAAAAGCAGGGGTCATCATCAATCATCACCAATCGTCAAAATCTTATATAATATTCATAGCAAGGTCAGGAATGTAAGCAAAGGGTCGTCATCAATCACCGCCAATCGTCAAAATCATAAAACAGTTTCAAAGCAAAGTCAGGAGTGAAAGCTTTGGGTCATCATCAGCACCAGTCGTCAGCATCATCTTCTTCCTACAGGATAGTGGAGATGTAAAGGGTACTGCTTACCAAATTTCTAGAGACTCCCAACTAAGATTCAAAGAAAATGTAGTCGAAAGTGATGTTTTGAGGACTGTGATAGAAAACAGTCCGCGCCGCAGGCGAAAATTTTTTTTTTAAATAAAATCGCGCGATTGGACATCTTCGTTTATTTCGGATTCCTTCTGGGGTTCATAAAGCCTTCCAATGGCCATGAAAAGCTCATGAATCCTCTCCCTATGGTCCGGAAATTTCCTTAAAAATTGGAACTTCGCCAAATAGCCAATCTAATGAGCCTTTTTTCGGCCAAAGTGTGGAATATCGCCCTGCATGTCGCGCCACAGTCTTTCTATGTTTTGGGTGTGCGCACGCGTCTCGGGATCCACAAAGTGCTTTGAGTGGTTGACTGTTTGGTGCTGGAAGCCTTCTTCATGCAAACAGTCGTACGCTTTCCAGCAGTCCGACATTATTGTCGTCCCATCCGCAATGCGCTCCCTTATAATATTTAGCAATGTGACTTTATCCCGTTTTTCCACTGGAAGAATGAAAAAGTCGCCACTTTCCCTCTCAATTCCTCCAAAGACCCATTGACCTTCGACCACTCGTCCACAGTTGTATTTCCTTTTCCCGACTTTAGCCTCGTCTATTTCTACAACTTTTCCAGGCCCTCCAATTTTGTCACGGCTATGTGAAATGCTCCAGTCAATGTAAACTTCTCTTAGGAAGCTTTTCCAGTCCGTAATAGACTGGCGAGACCATCCCAGTTCGCTCAGTAGGAAATTCGTTTCTCCCTTCAGGCGGATGCAGTCGAGCATAATGAAATTTGAAATTTCCTGAATTGTAAATTTTGATCCTGCGAAGAAAGTGTTTACTCGCACACTCTCCTGAAAATTGCATTGAACCTTGACCCGTTTCTTTTTTCCATGCTGCTGGGAATGAGTTGCGTAGCAACGGAAAGAGAATCTTGTGTCGTCCCTCGAATTGAGCTTACACATGGCACCGCACCTTGGACATTTCTTTTCCGAAAGAATGATGTTTTGTTCTCTGATAAATACGAACAAATCATTCTCCCTGCTCATGAGTTGATGAAACTCCGTCGAAGAAAAAGAACATCCTGAACACGACATTTTCACAAAATTTAGCACAGTTACAGTTACTTTTTTGACGTATCGTGTTACAAGTAGTGTTTGTATACGGCAAATGTACATACCAGACAGAAAGTAGTGTTGGATAACGTTTAAATTTTTTAAAAAAGTGATCAAGTTAGCCTTGCAAAATTGCATTTTGCATCGAAACTTTAAAACTTTTTTAAAAAAAAAGACCAGTGAAGACCCCCAAAAAATGATTTTCCCTAAATTCATCATAAATCGGCCTCTGTTTTTGGTTTTTTTTTTGAACAAACGGGTCAAGACTAGAAAATTACCCATAAATTCTCAAAATCATTAAAGTGATTCTTTCAATAAGTATTTTGCTCTACGTTTTATAATTTCCATTTCCATTTTTTACAAATGTTTTTAAATCTTTTTTAGGCCTCAACGTATCCTCTGCCAAACCAAACAAATTTCACACCGATAAGAATTTTCAATTTATTTTCTTTTAACAGTAGCTCAAGACACCAAAAAAAATTAAAAGGAAATTGTAATCGAAGCGCCCAAATCTGCGACTCCAGGCCCCCATAAGCCACTTAGTCATGGCAGACACTAAAGCCGCCTCACAGTCAGAGGTGAGGCAGCGCAGCAGACGCAGATGAGATTGTGCCTCTGCCTGCCAGTTTCCTTCTCGTCGTCGTCGTTGACTTATCAGGCGTAACAAACATGCGTCACATTGACTTTGGCTCGGGGGCCTAGGATCAAGGTTCACAAATGATCATCAGTCAAATCAATTAGATAATTGAATGAATGATTTGTAAAATCCGATTATGCTCGGCCAGCTTCTTAGGCTTGAAGTTCTTTCCTTTACTTGATGTGTGTGAGTGTGTGTGTTTGTAAGATATTTCTCTCTTCCTTTATGTTGTATTTTTTTCGCTTTGCCTGTCCTGTTAATCGCCAATATGAAAGGTCACACAGAATACTTCTGTACAAATGCTTAGCTCCAAGAATAATCGTAATGACACTTAAAGCTGTAAAAAGTATATTTTTTATATCACACAAAGATCTCTTAAGCATGACTTAATTTTACCTATACAAAAATCTTTAGAAACACAATCATTAGATTTCAGCACAAGTACAACATAATTATATGAGCTGGCCAACTTTTTGTGACAAGAAAATTGAAATACACATGTATTTCGTATGCGAACACTCACTTTTCGAAGACTTCGGCTATCTTTGCACACACGGCTTTCATTTGACCAGAAAAGAGCAACAGCAAAGAAAAAAATTTGACACAAACTACACACAGCCCGAGTCAACCGAAACTAAAAAACTGAAGACGGTCAAACAGACGAACACACAGACAGCAGACACATAAAAAAACGTGAATCCACATTGAAAATTCGCGATAAACTTTCAACTTGACACTTGTCTGGCCGTTACGCATCTTTGTGTTTTGTCTTTGTGTACGGAGTTTCGGTTCGAAGACCGGTTCAATTACATTTCGGAGTTTTTGGTTCGAGCCATAGCTTGCAAATAAGTATTAACACTTTTTTCAATGCGACCAGCCTCAGTGAAAAACAGAAACAAACGCAGCACATACCGTCTCTCACTGAGCGGAACACTTCTTCTCTCAGCAGTTATGTTCAACTATTTATTCGCCAACTGGGTAATATAAATAGGATTTGCAAATGGCTTGTTGGTGTGACAGCAACTGAAAGTGTACTGACGAAGGCTTTACCATGGTGGCAGCCGAAACGGCCGTCTACACAGCCACAGCTACTGTTCATGTTCAAATGTATTCTCTGTTGAATTTTCTGGTTGATTATTGAACTATAATCAAACCTCGACTTTGAGCCTGCTAACATTCACTTTGACTAAAATCAAAACAGGTCGTTAAACCCATATTCACTAAAATTTATATTTAACCGGTTTAAAAACGGTAACCAAAATGATGTCTCTGTAACCAAATCGTAACCGGTCCGAAATAAAAAGAGATACCGTATTCGAAACCATAACGGAAACATTTACCAATGATAGCTACTTATATTAGGGAGCTCTCGGTAAGATTACCGAATTCGTGCAAAGAATCGAGGCTTTAACCAGGTCCGAACCCCCCGAATCTGAACCCAACCCGGACATCTTTTTAAACAAAAGGTTCGGTTTAAAAAAGAACTTAACTCAGTTTTATAAATTCTGTATTTGACGAGTTCCAGAATAAAATAAAGAAAATTGCAATACTAACTTACAAAATTGTTGTATGTGGAAGGTTGAGGCTACATTCCAAAAATATTTGACTTCGAGAAGATTTCAAATGCATCGTCAACAGCTATTTTGCAAAATGGCAAACAAATCCTCACTCATTTAATAATTAACTTAAGTTGCCTTTACACTTGTCATAAATCTCTAAAGAGCATCTCTGTGTAACTAGATAGATTATTCCATCCCATCCCCCTGTTAAGGGCCATAAGCACCTCTTCTTCGGTTAGAGTACATGTCTTGAAATATAGGCAACGAAATTCATTTAGAATGGGACAACGTCCTACAAAATGATGCACGTCCTCCTGCTCATTCAAATTACATAGAGAGTATTTGCCCCCGTTTTTAATTCTTCTTGGGCAGCTGTTTAGCCATAGGATATCTCCTCTGGCCTTCATTATCAAAGTTATCTAGTTTTGCTTGAAAGACTCATTGCAGTATTTGGCCCTATTGCTAAATCTAGGTGTTTATAAACACTTGAAGCACTTCCAGACGCCTTGTTCAAGTGTTGCATGCGGTTTGCATCTTTTACTCAACTAGCATGCGAGTGGTTGTCTCCCAGTGATATGCCAACATACGCGAATATTTCTTTAAGCCTCGCAAACCATCCCAAATTATTTTTCATCATTTTATCGACTGTGATATGCTGCAGTCTATAATCTTTACACTCATACTAGCTGAATACATATCATCAATTTAGAAACCTTTGCGGGAAAGCCTCCAACCATTCCCCAAAGTTTCATCAAAATCGAACCTTTTGCAAACTTCGCGGTTTTTGGAACTTTTTCCGCTCATTTCTTCTACTCTTAAACCTTCCCGGGCAGCGTTACCGAAACCTTGAAATTTTGCAATTTTCGCGGTTTTAGGACTATTTTCCGCAAATTTCTTCAACTAAGAATCCTTTCCGGGCAAACGTTCAACCATTCCCCAAAGTTTCATTGCAAACGGTTGAACGGTATTAATTTGCAAATTTCTCGGATTTTGGACCGTTTCACAGATATATAGACGTAGCCTGAAATAAACATTCTGTGAAAAATTCGTGAAGATCGGATCAGTGGTTTAGACTCCCATAAGGTACTAATATATAATATTTCACTTTTTTATATCTATGTATAAATATTTTTCTTGCCAAGTACTTAAGATGAAGTGTCAGACTATAGATTTGATCGTCTAGCCCTGCGTTGATTCCCAATATATAGACTGTGTAACTGCAAAGCATCTATCTATCTCTAAGTATTTAGATAATGTAGACTTCTTTCATTAAATTGGAGAGGTTCTATTTGATAAGAATTTCTCTCTAGAGAATTTTGACAACCAACTATTTAGTGGTATATGAAAAGAGTAAAGGCAGCTTAAGAAAGTCATTAACTTCCACTTACATGAAATTTTTTTAATAAAAAAAACGTCGAAAACGTTTTTTTTTTATGTTTTGACCTATTCAAATGATTCCTTAAGTACCTCAATCTCCCCTCGTTGATCACTCATTATATTATCCGTAGAAACGATCAGTTTAAATTAGGCTGGTTACGCAACTCCCAAATCTTAAGCAAATACTCTCTTGTGCTTTAATAAAAACGAACAGAGAAGCTCGGCTTTTCTCTACGGCCAGTTAAAATCTCATTTACTTGAATTATTTTCGTTTTCATAAACTCGGAAAAATATCAAGAACTTTGGACTTAAATTAAGTAATTATATAAATAAAGTACTTAATTCAAGTACATAATTCTTATTTGAAGAAGAATTTTTTCCAAACTCAAAACAATTAATTTATGACTGTTTCCAATTATATTAAGTACATTTCGAACTATTTTAAAATTGTTTTGATCATATACGAGGATGTATTAATATTCAAGGCCTATACCCAGGAACAATAAATTTTATTTTTGACACAGTACTTCATATGAACAGAACACCATTGCACAGCTGTTAAAACTAAAAGCTTTTGAACAACTGTCTTATTCATACGAAGTATTGTGACACAAACAAAATTTATGGTTCCTTGACAAAGGCCTTTAAGGTGAGTACCGAGAACTTTGGATTTTTCCTTTGAGGAATTTACTAGATATTCCTTTTTCGTGTAAGGAGGCCCAAAAGAATACGCTTCGACCGCATAATGCAAGCCACCCACAACCGCCCAGCCAGCTCTGGTGACAATTTTCAAAGTACTTTTGTGTCTTTAAGTAATTTTTATACTCTGTACCAGAGGTACATAAAAGTGTACGTCCGTCTGTCTGTCTGTCCGTATGAACAAACAGATGGAAAGAGATAGCTGTTTGGCATGTATGGAACACATGTTTCTTATACTTGCAGGCAGATCAAGTCTATTTTCAATTTCGGCCACGCCCCCGCAATCTCGAAAAAACCTCATATCTCCTACAGTTTTATAGATAGACGGTTCGAACCTGGACAGGTCGCAACGGCGATGGGCAGCACTTCACAGGTACAGAGTATGTTATAGTCAGGCTAGACCGACTGTGTTTTATGTTTTATATGGAATCCCAGCCCATTAAATTTGTTGAAATGAGCTAACTGCATTGAACCAATGGTTTGAATGTATGTAAGGGCCACGAATCAACCAAAGACTAAGATCGTTTTACTGTAGGTTTTACTAACACGTTTCAGTGTTAGCTGGAAGTTTTAGGAACAAATTCATTTAAAACGAGAGCGTAAGTTAAGGTCGGTCCTGCCCGACTTCGTTATACCCGTTACTCTGGGAAATTAATGCTGTGTAGCCTTCTCTTATGTTAGTTAACATTAATGAGAACACTTAAACATTACGTAAGCAAATAGCGCATGCGGCGCAAAAAAGTATGTAACGTTTTTTATTACTTTTATAACTCTGTCATTTTTATAGATATTTGGCACACACACTACACTGCAAAATATGAGGAGTTCAAAATTGTAGGAGTTATTAATTTTTAATAGTGGGGGCGAAAGGCGCGTGGCCAAAATTCGAAAGGCTGCGATGTTCAAGAAGTGCGAGTGTATTGGTGTGCGATATTAAAGCGACACAGGGCAGCGAGTGAAGTCTCTGCTAACGCTCATATGCACGACTTTGGCATGCGCTCGGCTAGTATGTGTGTAAATAGCCGATTGCGCTCGGCCCCTGGGGGCTATAGAGGAACATCGCTGCTTTAAGGAGCTTGCATTTTAAGTCTATTTTGTACTCAACCCAAGTTATTTTGTACTAGAACTAAAGACGCGACTTTTTAAATATTTTCGGCTCACTTAATTTAAGTGTTACCAAGGACAATTTATAATAGAACATTTGAGTTCAAAACGCTATAAATTCTATCCCGATTGATCTAGAACTTTGCCAGTCGTTTCTTTCTAAGTGTTCCTCCTACCTATCTCCAGGAAAGAGAACTGGCAACCTAGCTCGCTTTCTATGTTCGTGCGGGAATCGTTTTGTCAACAGACTCTGACTCTATAGAGAAGTTCACAATGAATAGCAAAAAAGTATCTCTGCCTTCATTTCTGCACTGCTAAGGCAATCTACCCAGTAAAGCAGGTTGCTTTTTACCCTATTACATATTCATTGCACTTGTCTACCTCCTTCGTTTCGTTTTTGGTTACCAATGACAGGCAAAATATGCTAAAAAGCAAAACTTTAGTCAAGTTTGTTGTTGATTTTGATGGTTTGCTGCAATGCCGCGACATTTGACCGAAATACATGCCAAAAAATTGCCTTGGATTGAATAATATTGATAAAACTTATCGCCAAAAAAAAAAAAAGAAGAAGCAGCCGATGGCAGTTCAATAATATTGCATTGCAACAGTAAAAGTAAACCAAAGTTCTCATTAAAAAGGAACCAAAGTCAAGCAAAAGTTGCAGACACAATTCCTCTGGCGACTGACGACGATAATCAGTTTGACTGACGAGACTATGTCGATCATGACTTTGCCTCAGATGAGATGATCGTGATGGTGATGATGATCAAGTTGCTACTGCACTTGTGTATTGCATACCAAAATAGCAAAGCGCCGGGCAATGTCGCCAACCAGAACAACTACAAGAACAACATCAACGCAAGCAACATTGTTGCCGTCGCGACTGCTGCTGCTGCTGCTGGTTGTTTGTTGTGCCTCCTGATTGCATTTTTCTTTTTCTATGAATGTTGTTGACTTTGTTTTATTTATGCAATTTACAGTTAGGCTGCGCGGCAGTCATTGGCAGAAAAGGGAGAAAATACATTCGAGATTTACGAAATAAAATATGCACATTCTTTTTTTGGTGTTGGGAAAGCACGATACAAGATACTAAAAGTCGTTGGGTTGATAGTTAGTTTTGGGTTAGGTTCTTAGGTCGAGATTGTATTGCTTGGGGGTATCAAAATTCAAACACATACTTTTTAATGAAAGTGTATAACTCATCGATCACTGCATTGTCTTCTTCTATGTTATTTAAGTTTTTCAATATTTTTTTTAAAGCTGCCACTTTTACCCTCCCTTTCTTGATGCGTCTAAGCAACTCGTTTGCTCCCTTACCTACTGCTACCTCTTTTAAGATCCTCATCAACCAAAAGGCATTTCTCTTCACCCCCGCATTAATTACAGTTGTTGAAATAAAATTTCATTGCCATAAAATTGAGATAAATGTGTAACAAAAAAAATTATGCCACAATAAGAAGTCATTTGAGTTTTGTTTTTTATGTTTGTTTCTCTTCTTTTTTTTTTGGTACTTTTGTGCCAGCTGCTTTCGGGAACCCCCAATTAATCAATAGAAACCCATAATTCTTATTTGCAGACTTCCTCAGTGACATGAGCGGCATTTCGCCGATGCGGCGACGTCACCATCCACGCGGCACAAAACGTGGACGTCCGCGCGGCAGCACCAGGCGAGGCGGTGGCCATGGCTCGATGCAGCGCGTGCTGACGCCAACGCTGGCTACATCACCCCTGCCACAACAGGAAGCGGGCAGCGGAGTGGAGGTTGTACCCATCAATGAGGAAGGTAAGTGTACTTACACTGTAGAAAAAAATAAGTACACAAATTTAACAAAAAAGTACACAAAAATCTCAGTTTAAAATAATTTTCTCAAGTGCAAAAGCACTTTATTTTCGGTTGCTCATCTTTACCCAAGCCATGCCAACGCTTTAGTTCTTTCGTTTGATTCAAGTATCACTTGTCACTAATCGCTTGTCATAATCACGTTTATCGTTGCCTTTCCGGGCGAGGGCAACCCAAAAAAATGAACCTCTTCTTTATTTTTGTGGTTGTGCTTCCCTCCCTCATTCCATATAGATTCGATTACTTGCCCGCATTTCCATGAGCCACTTTGTGGTACGTGACAATTTTGGCGCACTTTAAAAGCGTTTCTCTTTATTTAACGGTGTCTTTTATTTCTACCCTCACTCCCCAAAAATATTTGTTGGGGTTTCTTTTCCGTCCTTCCCCCTTTTTTTTTTTTGGTTGCGGCAAGTCAAGACAAATATTTGTTTAAAGATTTAAATCTGACTGCGTTATCGCCCCTTATTTAAGGTATGCCGGAGTGCTTCATCAGTGTTGGGTTATTGGGTTTGATGTTGGGTTAAACAGATTCCCGATGTCCACACTATGCTTATGACAGTGCCAATGCCAATTTTTAAGAAGAAAATCATTTGTCAAACAATAAAAGCCACAAGAAAGTGATTAAGAAAACTCGGAAGTTACTGGGTGCTACACAAAAACATCGATGATGATAGATACCTAGATAGATAGATAAAAAATTTACCTAATCAAATTTACTACATTATTTGAAAGCCGGAACTAGCTGAAACCCGCGGTGCGCTGCTACGCTCCTTAAGACACCCTATTCATTTCCCATATATCCATCTCGTTACCCGATTCAACACGAAATTAGTTTTTTGATAAAAAATTAGGCTGACCAAATCTAAAGAAAAGAATAGAACAATGATTGTATTCAATTTAAGGTGGTACGATACACAGTGCGAGTGCATCCCTCTCCCACACACCCCAAAATACCAACCACTATTACACATCCATCTGGGTCGGCAGTTCCGGTGGCTTCCAAAATTCTTCTTCATAAAAACCCAACAAAAAAAACTAAAAAAAAAAACCAAAACAAACAAATAAACAAAATTTAAACTTTTGTTGTCCCTTTGTTGCCAACAAAACCCCAATAAATATTTATTTATTAATTAATACCGGACAAAAACAAGTTTTACACGGCTTGCAAACCCTTCGGAACCAACACAGCAAAACAAAACCCGCAAAGCGATACAGTTGGGAAAAAACCTTGCCCCAAAAAAATTTACTATTGAAGAGAATAAACTAAAAGATATTTTTGGAAGAAACTCATCCCACAACCCCACATCCACCCAGCCCCTCAAACATACATATTTACCAAACACACACAACTTCCCTACTTTTTCTACAAAGAAAAAGTAATTTACCGCCGAAAATTTTTTTGCACGAAAATACTTCTTAATTCGCGGTGTTTCGAAGGAAACAATTTCCCCAATTGTGCTAATACTAACCAATTCTTCAAAAATAACAGTCACGCAATGAATTCACAATCTCCCCTTTTCTTGGAGTCCGAGCCAAACCAGAATCTAAGTGCAACGAAAGCTGAAAGGCCAAAAAATGCTGATCTCAATACTGAGAATTATGAACCGGAATTTAGTTATTTCGTCCATATCAGCAATATTTGATTTTTTTTGCTCATTATAATAAATAAAAATATTTTGTCAATTCATTGAACCCAATTTCTACGAAAGAATATAAAGACTGAAGATACCCTGAATGTTTTCATACGACTATCACTACTGTGGATGGAACCCGTCAGGAGGCTCAGTACCGAATCAGTACTAAAATTAGCGCTGATTTGGAAAAGTTGGTACTAAAAACATGGCTTTCTTTGCTTGCTTTCCTTGCTTGACTTTCGCTTTCGCTCATGATTAGTGAAACTCAACTAAAATCACTTATGAACTAAAACAATTTCTAATGATTATTCCTTTAATTCTCACTCGGAAATTCACTTCCAAGACTTATGACTCAGGGAAGTTCTTTAGCAAAGGTTTCAAACCAATTTAAAATGCGCTATTTTGCTCTTCGTCTTAAGAATATAAAAATTGTAGAAATAGCTAAACATAAATTTAAAGTTGCCAGATTTATAGCTAATAGCATTTCCGAAAATTTATAAGCATTTCCACTTTCAAAATGCTAGATCTAGCAACTAAATAACTAAAATGGCAACACTGATAAGCATGACATTTCCAGATTGATGCCGCAAACTTTCAGCGCCTGACGATGCGACTTCTTTATGGTCATCTCCTATGCAAGTTTCACTGGGAACTAAATACGCTTAAACTTGAACTGCAAATCGGTTGACAATTACGATGACTTTCGACATGAGATGAATTCATTCGCAACTGTTGATTTCGGGAAGTGTTTGACAAAGTGTTGCTAACAGGATTTTCGGTAATTGGCAGGCTTAACGAAAGCTTCTTTGCTAAATGTGCAGTTCTTTTACCTTCCACCAGTGCTGCAGCAATTCAGGTAGATGCGAGAGCTAAAGCAATGCTTAATTCATTTGCAGTTCAAAACGTAGCGCAGTAGGCGGTCATTCCATTTGACAGCTCAGTATCATTTGCATATTTTTCGTTAATTTGCTTTTTATTCTCTGTACCAAAGGTACTCAGAGTATATTAAGTTTGTGCAAAAGTATGTAAAAGGCAAAAGGAAGCATCTCCGACCTTCTGGCCATATTTAGTAATCAGGATTATTTATCGATCCGCCAAAGGAATGATAAAAACCGGATGCACGATCGTCGAGTTATAAGGAAATCAAACAATTATGGGCAACACCGGTCGCAACGGTGATGGGCAGCACTTCAAACACCTTAACACAAACTTTGGGGATACAGAATATATTAAAGTCGGGCTTGATCAACTTTCTTACTTGTTTTACATTGTCTTTTTTAAAGGTAAATTGTTGAGTAGTGGAAGCTTTATGCGCAGTCATTATATAAACATAGGATTATTTACAGTTCGATATTTGTTACGAAGCCAAAAAAGAGGTCATGCTTAATGGTGGGCGTTCTTAGAATACATCGCGAAACGAAATGTCGCAGATTGAACGTTTTGATTCATGATTGATAAACGGCTCTCCAAAAACCCCTAGTTTAGACGTCCAGAAATTGCTCGAAAATCTTCACCCGAAAATATGCATTTGTGCACATAACTTTTTATAATTTTTCTGTCTGTTTTCAATCCGATTGTGTTTTGGCATAGTTTTAACATTCACTAGGCTGAGAATTGGCATTTTAAGAATAAATACTGTATGCTCTTTAGATTTTTAAATATTTGAGATTTTTAACAATGAAATAAAGAAATCCAAAGACAATTACTGAAGTTTAAAGCCGAAGACATATCCGAAGTTAAAAAGATAACGAATGATAATCAAATCAGGGCCGCAAGCCTCCTAAAAACCGGAGGGGCTCACTCCGGGTATCAAACGCTCGAAATTTTTTGGGTTCGGGCTTAAAAAGCGGCTTCAGAAGGTCCTTGGTTCAGGTTCAGGTTCGAATCAGATTATCATAATTTTTTTTAACATGTTATTCGTAGAAATTTCTTGATGGTTTTAATATAATATTTGAGCTTAGATTAAGTTAATTATTAATATGTCTTCCAGTTGTTTTTCATCTATACTGGCTCTTTGGATGGATAAAACACACCTTAGAAAAAGCGCGGTCGTCACGAACAGCTACGAGTGCCGTCCCAGATATGGTCGACCTAGCACAGTAGTGTTAGAAAATGTTCACAAAAAATATTAAAAAGGGGAAGTACCGACTATTAAAAGCTTAAGTTTGAAGTTTGGTGCCTTTACCTTGCACAGTTTTTTTTTTCGATTTCAATAGAGAACGCTTGTTATTGATTTGCAAACATGGACAAAATTGGTCATCGTTATGTGATACAATACTGTCATATAAAAGGTCTTAGTCCAACCAATATTAAAAAGGAGCTGGATTCTACCTTACGTAATTCTGATCTCTCGATTACAACAATAAAATATTGGGTGACTGAGTTTAAGCGAGGTCGTTTGAGCTGCGAAGATGAACATCGTAATGGGCGTCCAAATGAGGTGACCACTTCAGAAATGGTGGCCAAAATTAAAAAAATGTGTATTGAGTGACCGGCGATTGAAAGTTCGTGAGTTAGCTGAATGTGTAGGCATTTCAAAAAGTGCTGTACATCGCATATTGACCGAAAAATTGGACATGAAAAAGTAATGCGCAAGATGGGTGCCGCGTTTGCTGTTCCATCATGACAATGGCTAAAATTAATGAATTAAAACTTGAATTGCTACCTCACGCCCCTTATTCGCCAGACTTAATTTCCTCTGATTATTTCTTATTTCCAAACTTGAAAAAATGGCTCGGAGGAAAAAGATTTGGCAACAATGAAGAGGTGGAGTCCGAGGTTAATGCCTATTTTGAACAGCTTCACAGTTCTTATTATAAAAAAGGTATCGAAGCTATTGAACATCGCTGGGAAAAGTGTATCAACATAAAAAAGATCCTATGTTGAAAAAAAAAAAAAAAAAAATTTTTGTGTTTTAGTAGTTAGGTCGGCCATTTCTAGGACGGCTCTCGTACATTTGTACAAACTTATTATACTCTGTGTCAGGGATGCAAACCGGTTCTGAACCGAACCGCGAACCGAATCAGCTACCTTTCAGAAATGCTGAACCGAACCAAAAACCACAAAGAAAAATGGTTCGGTTCGGTTCAGTCCATTGATGAGTTTTAAAACGTGGATCGTTTCTCTCTAGCCAATGATACTTATTAATTTCGTTTTCCTAAGCTAATTTTAATTCGACCCTCTACAAAGAGGATCACTAATAGACCGAATTGATCCTCAGGAGATTTTACATTTTCTTTACAACACATCTCTTAATTTACCTGCCATGAGTCTGCATTCTTCTCTTGAAAGTTGATAATTGATTTGTCGTCCTCTATTGGACAATAATCTCAATTTTCTATAGTACTTCCTTACCTTAAATTAATCTTAGCTTCTCATACGATTAATAGGGAGGGTGTCTAAGATGTATAATATGTATTCTTTTCTAGCCGACATTCTCCGTTATCGAAGTGCATTCCTTCAACTAATAGACAAATTTTTGAAATTCTTATTTGGATCTTAAAGATATTCAAATGGTTTTTAGGAATTCAAACACTGAACCGGACCAAGACCACGGATCAGTTTGCTCTAAAAACCATGTAATGAACATAAACGGCGGTTCAGAAACTGTGTGAACCACTGCATCCCTGCTCTGTGTACCTATGGTACAGAGTATAAAAAGGTTATTAACTAATATTTAGTTCAAATGGATACCAACTATCCTGTTTTAATTCTCTGTGCAGTTGGCAGAGCTAAAAATAGAACTAATGGGATCTTGCATTTTTACAGCTCTCAAGCTCTTTTTATACCCTGTTCCCATTGAAAATGGGAAAAGGGGGATCATGAAGCTGTGCAAAAGTATGTAACAGGTAGAAGGAAACACTTGCGACCCTATAAAGTATATATATTCTTGATCAGCATCAACAGCCGAGTCGATTTAGCCATGTCCGTCGGTCCGTCCGTCCGTCTGTCCGTATGAACGCGTGTTTCTAGAGCTAGAGCCACAAATTTTTGAATGTAGGTAGGTGTATACCCGATTCAATACGAGTTTGTTTCAGATTTGGAAAATTCTTCCCCCTCCCCCCTTTAAGCGCCAAAAACTGTCTGAGCCACAAATTTTAAGTTAGACCTTCCAAACCTTTATATATATCACGTAAGGCCCAATATCTATCTATTCTGAAAAGATCAATAAGATAGGACAAAAAACACCGAAGTTATAAACGAATCAATTTTGCTTTTGGGAGAGAGGGGGGCCTTGCATTGTCAGTTACCGCGTTTGCGCGTGCGTGTGTGCGTATATTAGAGTGTGTGTGTGAGTGTGAATGGAAACACAAGAAGTCAAGGGAACAGAGTATTTTGTAGTCGGAGCACTCGACTACACCTCCCTTACTTGTTCTACTTGCAAACTGCTTGATGGTCTGTCTGAGTAACCTGCTGTACAAAATCTTTGTTCATTTCTGTTGATTATTGAATTATAATCAATCCTTGACCATGAGACGGCTAACAAACCCTTTGACTTTAATCAAAACAGGTCGCTAAAACCCCATATACATTTGCAGTAATATTTCCCAGAGTCTCATTATTGCAGTCGCATTTCTTCCATCCCTCCAGCCATGCTGCCATTTTCGTATTCGCAAATATTATACGATTTGAATCCGGTTTTTGACCAAATTTGCTCTCCAAATCGCAAAACTTTTGCAAATGCGGAAATGGGAGCTTGGCTGGATATCTCAGTAATAAAAAAATGTTATTTTTTCCAAACCTTCTAAAATAAATGGAAGTGAAAGCGAGAAAGCAAAACTAACTTCGTCTGTGCCGAAGTATAAATACACTTGAAACTTTTCTGACCAATAACTTAATTTATAAGCTTCATGTCTTTTGTCATTGGGAAATTATAAATTAGCTACAAGAAGTGACCATCCGATTTTCGCGGATCCGAAATATGTGCAGTGTGCAGCTAAAAGATGGAACTTTGCCAAATTTCAGCTTGATAGCATCAAAACTGAGGGACTAGTTTGCGCAGAAACAGACAGACGGACGGACAAAGCTTAATAGACTCAGCTTGTCATGCTGATCAAGAATATATATACTTTATGTGGTCGGAGATGATTCCTTCTATGCGTTCCAAACTTCTGGGCAAAATTATAATACACTTTTCAAGTGTATAAAAATATGGCAAACAAATGTGACAAATTTTCAGTTAAATTTTACGCAGACAAATGATAATTGCATTAATCGGCTTAAATGCTCAGACGGCAGGCAAACACGCGACAGGAACACGTACCACATACCATTTTTGCCCAAATGGAGACATAATCGCAATGACAAATACGCAACGTTGCATAAATGCCACTTAACCATGACGTAGTAAACGCGGCAGAAGTGGGAGGAGAAAATAAAACCACAATTGCATACATTGTGAGAGCAAACAAGGATTTGGCAGGACATAATGGCCAAACGTGTGGCGACAAATGCCAAGGGCATTAGTGACAATGTTGCCCTGATCCATCGTTCAGTTTTTGCCATCAATTTGATTAAAACTTCTTCCTAATTGCTTGAATTTGAATATAACTTTGTTTCAAACATGTCTTTTCTCCTAGAACACGGCTTGTCCAGTCCCAGCCAGACAGTAACCGGATCAACCGGATCGGCCATCAAACGTGGACCGGGACGACCACGCTCCAAGACTGCGGCACCCATCAGTCGCGGAACGCGGGGTGCACCACGTGCCCGTCGACCCATAGGCCCATTGCTGGTACCATTGGGACGCAGTCCAGATGCCACACCACCCAGCAGCAGCCCGGCCACCAGTCGGGCACCCAGTCCCAATACCAGCAACACAGCACTTGACTGAGCCAAAATGGAATGGAAGAGAATTTTGTAATTAGTCTTAAAGAAAATAAAGGAAATTTAATAAAGGAATAATGTTTTGCTGAACTGAAGCTGATCTTAATATTCACGATTTTGGCTTATCGAAATAACGAAAATTGCATAAGTTTGAGAGTTTTTCAGTCTATGCAAAGCTGGGGACAGCAGCTTTAAAGATTAAGTGCAAAATGTGTAAGTTTTACTTCATAATTGATTTTGTTGATGCTTGATCGAAACTCAGATATTGATACAGAAAATGTGATTCTCCCCTCATCTAGACTCAACTTTCCCAAGCTGTATATGAGTGATATCTTACTTATTTAAAGAAATTTTAATCTTCAACAAAATTAAAACAAAATCATAAATTAATAAACTTGTATAACCATTTCCGTTGACACTTGCCACGTTAGTCCAAGTTTTTCGATTCCCCCCCTCTTCTAGTTCATTCACGCATCGTCTGCCAAAATAATCATCCTCTGGGGCAAATGAGAGGTGTCATAAAAAAACCCCGTGTGTTTCTCTATTTGTAATCAACACCCCACGCACTAAAGAAACTCCCGATTCCGGACATTAAGTGTGCATGACATTAAATTAGCGCAACAATCAAGCACAAAACCAAATAAAAAACTTGTAATTAAATTAAGAAACAAAAAAGCAACCAACACTTTGGTGAGAAAACCTACAACCTAAGGGGAAATTTTCAGTTGGGTAATTAGTTACACCGCATGATTTTTATAATAATACTGAGATGTCTACAAAATTCTTCAGTTGTGTAACAAAACAAAATTATATATGCATAAGTTTTGTACAGATTATAAAAGAATACATTTTCATAACGGTTGAATTATGCTAAGGCAAATGCTGTCTCATAAACTAAGCAGGACACGCTTTTGTACCATAACTCAAAATACGTAAAAATAAACACAGACAAAGCAAAGCAAACTTGTTGTGCAAGAATGTATGGGTTTTTTAGTGGTATGCTTGGGGCATATTAGCTTTAGGAGAATCGATTAAATGATCTTCTTACGATCAAGCTTGTCAAAAATTAACACACTACAGCGACGATTCTCAATTACCTAGAAATTGTTTCTATTTTGTTACTATTTTGTAAATAGGTTGTTCAGATTTTAAATAGACAGTAGTCGGAATTGTTATCGATCCAACAAGTTTGATAGCGATAGTGAAGTTACTAGCAAGTCAAGATTCGCAGCCGCAGTGCAGGCAGCTACCGATATACCAAAACGAGTTAATTTAAAAAGAGCTATTTTTATATATTTTGATACCGAATAAATTTTGCTAAAAAAGTGTGAATGTGGGGCCTGCTCAAAAAGTTCTCGGCCTCAAAAGAAGGGCTTTCTAAAAAAGGTATGTTGATGGTTCACACCTTTCCGGGAGTCACCATTATCGGAAAGCAAAACGCCTGACGGGAAACTGTTTAAATGCCTCTATGTCCCGAAGCAGAATCATGAAAAAACAAGTAAGAAAGTGATGCCCATCATCGTTTCGACCGGTTTCCTTATAATACGACTATCGTTCATCCGATCCTTACCATTCCTTTGGCGGATCGATAAATAATCCTGATTACAAAATATGTCCAAAAGGTACGAACCTTCTTTCTGCAAAGCTTTGGGAGATATAACATTTTTTGAACTTTCAGATTCGGGAGGGGGCGTGGCAAAAATTTAAAATTCACTTGATCTGCCTGCAAGTATAAGAAGTTTTTGTCGCAAACATGTCAAACCTCTACATCTTACCATCTCTGAGATCTGATTGTTCACCTGGACAGACAGACGGACGGACAGACGGACATGGCTAAAACGACTCGGCTGTTCATGCTGATCTTAATTCCCTATAAGAGCTCGGACTATTATAACTAAGAATACCAAATTTCACGCTCTTTTTATTCTCTGTACCACAGGTACACAGAGTATATAAAGTTTGTGCAAAAGTATGTTACAGGCAGAAGAAAGCATCTCTGACCCCATAAAGTATATATATTTTTGATTAGTATCAGCATTACGTTCTTAAAAGTATACCAAACGTTCTAAATCCAAAACAAATTAGGAAAACTCGTTCTTAGATTGGGTCTTTAAAATTAATGACCGACCAGTGCGACATAATGATAATCGCATGGAACAAAATGTATTTAAAGTTTAGAATCAATTATGTTATATTATTACCAAAAAACGTGGCTAAGGGTATGGTTTAAGTATTTAAAAAAAATATTAATCAGTTGAACTTGTATAGTAAACTGTATGAGAACTAGAGCTGTAAAAATATGGATATTACTATCGTGGTATCGAATAATTGGATTCCTGTAGCGCTATCGATTGTAATTTTTCACTATCAATAGTTGGGCAAGAATATTAAATACATTATTCAAAGTATGAAGATATATCAATAGCTAACATTGCGCTTAGCTGAGGATTTACTGGTGTTGGCGGGTCTGAGATGGATAAATAAATAAATATTCTGCTAGCTTTTACTGATTTTAAATTAAGATTTATATTTTACAAGAGCGTCAATGTAGTTTTTAAGTATATGTTACACTTTGCTTTAAAAACCACACTGTAAAAAAACAAAAAAGGATAAATTTGCATACAAATTGTCCATACTTTGGAGATCGATCGCGAACTTATATCTTATGGAATGATAAAGATTTAAATCACATTTAAGAGATTAAGGTAAGTACTAAACCATGAACAAATCCAATTTGTAAAAATATCCTTTTTTCTTGCATATATACAAGGATAAAATATGGCCAAATTAGTGGTTTTATGTCTAGTTTACAGGAAATCCAAGAGAGATATGGAATTTCTAAAGGCAGGTTCGGGTTCAGCATGAAAAACTTCTCTAGAATCAATCATTCTTTTAGCATTTAAAGTCCTGTGTTGAGAATAAATCAATTGATAAATCTGTGTCAAAATACTGATGCCACTTCGAATTATATTTTCTAACCCAAGCATCTGATTGTGGACTACTTATGTTTTATTGAATGTTTAATATTACACAAGTATTCGACAAAAATTTCAAAGTATTAGGATTTTTTTGTTTAAAGGATGTAATGGATAATATAGTATATGCAAAATTTATTGTATGTTTTCTGCTCTAATGTTTTTAATTAAACAAATGGAGTTCCTATCTTTATTTTCTGTTTTTCATTCATTTAGGGTCGATTTCTCATGTTCCTGTTTTTGCAAATCCAGGTGGATATTGCTCATGCTCTAAATGGGGAGTGCAAATTCTCCAAGTCCACTTGGATTTGCAAAAACAGAAACATGAGAAAACGGCACTGAATTGAACTTAGAGAAACCAATACTATCGGTAGTATCGAATATTTGTTCGAAAACTATCGAAAATATCGAATGGCGTCACTATCGATAAACAAGAATTTATAAAACCATAAGTGAAATGAAATGAAATAAGTAAATGAGTTAGAAAAAGAGGCAAAACAAAATATTATTTTGATGATTTTTCCTTTTTAGAGAAAGAAATCTCTATAAAATCTAAGAGAACACACTAAAGGAAAAATATAAGGGCTTATGTCCATTATATTATGACGTTTTGGACGAAAAAAGGATTCTTTGACCACGCTGCATTTTAAAAAAGAGAGGGAGCTGAAGTCGAGTGCCCCGACTCCAAAATACCCTGTTCCCTTCATTTTATGTGTTTTGGCAGCTGACGATGCAGTACCCCCTCTCAATAGAGCATACGTTTCATACATATCTTCGGTGTTTTTGGTCCGATCTTAATGTGCTTTCCAGAATAGACAGATAAAAGGCCTTTCTTGCTATACATATGTTAAGACACGAGGCTCTAACTTAAAAATTATGTCTTTGACAGTTTTTTGCGGTTAATTGGTAAAAAATTTTCAAATCTGAAACCAACTTGATCTGGTTATGGTATTCACCTACCTACATGCAAAATTTTGTGTCTCTATCCCTTATAGTCTCTGAGATCGACGCGTTCATACAGACAGACGGACATGGTTATATCGACTCGGCTTTTGACGCTGATCAAGAATATGTATACTTTATGTGGTCGGAAATGTTTCCTTCTCCCTGATACATACATTTTCACAACTTTATGATCTCTCTTTTCCCATTTTTAATGAGAACGGGGTATAAAAATATATACTATACTGAAAGCATTTCAAATAAAAACGAGAAAGCAAAGCTAACTTCGTCTGTGCCAAAGTTTAAATACACTTGAAACTTTTGTGACCACTGACTTAATTTTGTGACCAATGACTTAATTTATAAGTATTATTTCTTGTGTAATTGGAACACTAAAAAAAAATTTTATGGCAGCTTCAAGAAGTGACCATTCGATTTTCGCGTTTCTGACATATGCAGTGCAGTGTTCAGCTAAAAGATATCCCTGTGCAAAATTTTAGCTCGATAGCTTCAAAACTGAGAGACTAGTTTGCGTAGAAACAGACAGACGGACGGACAAAGCTTAATCGACTCAGCTACAAAGCTTGTTGTTAGACGGGTGCCAAAATGCTCATTTACCATTGGTAAATAGTTCCAACAAACGACTTTTATTATAGTTTGGACGCTATGAATCCCGAGCTGGTTGTGGTGGAGTGCATACGTCCATTTGTTCAGTCGTTTGTTCAATTAAAGACCCTAGTTCTAGTCTCTGGGACAAGGTAAAGAGTTAATTAATGATTTATTTTTTTATGTATTAGCCCAATTTTCTAATGATTTAATAAATTTTGTGCCAATATTTTAACTAATAACCGAAACCCAAACGGAATAGGTTTATAACCGTTACCCGTACCGTAAATCATATTCCATAACTTTGTTATAACCTTAACCGGAATAAAGCGATCGGCTTAAAGCGGTTACCCTTACAGTAACCGTTATTCGTTTCGGTTTTAGTCTCTCGCTCTCACTCAATGTCCCTGTCTCAGACCTACCATTCTCCATCTGCTATCCTTCGCCAAAATTATAAGGATTTTGTGCAGGTGAGTTTTACAAGCGATCCCCTTATAGAATTAGGAATACGCGCTTCGACATTGTACATTCTTGGTCCAGATTGTTTTAATTTCACGTTTATCCTGTCCAGGCCTCTCGAAAGGGGATTCCGGGCCCGGGGGGGAGGGGGGGTTAATTTATTTAAGTTTATTTAAGTTTTCGCCAAAAATCTGGGCTCCGGGCCCCTCTCAGAAGTCCGGGCCACCCCGGTCCCATCCCCTTCTCGACGGGCCTGATCCTGCCCTTTCCTAGTTCGATTTCTTGGTTAATTAGAACCTAAGAACCTTTTCCCGAAACTGTTGGAACAGAAACTTAGTTACCACAACTCAAACATATTCAATGTCTTTTAAAAACCATTTGATCAAATGAATAATTTCATAAATTCGGTATACAAACTAATGAGGACTATGAACTATGACAGGAAAATATGAATTAAACCATTGATCGCCTGCTAACTCTTGACTGACTTAGGTATCAGTAGGAGATTTTTTCTATCAGATAAAAACTCACCCAGCTCATGGTCAGTCAGTCACTCAGTTGGTATCTTGTCATAAACTGCCCTGTACTTAGAGTCCAACTAACTTCAAGGTTCCAGTAAGGGTACTCAAACTTTGTCATTGTCATTTGTACATTTCGAATTTCGAATTGAATTTGTGCTGTGTGGTTTGTCAACAGATGGAGGCTTCGTTTGGCATTGACTCTCCCGGCATCTTTAGTCTTTTCAATATGACAATTCTTAATATTCTGCTGCCGATTGCAAGTGGTTCCTGCAACTTTTTTCTGTTGTTGTTGTTGTGTGTTGTCAGCCAGTTGGCGACGACTGGCCAACTTGGACTGTCATAAAGCTGCACGTTTTACGCTACAGTTGGAGAATCTTAGCAATTTTAAAAGTGTGCATTTATGCCAAGTGGCATCTGTTGGCGGCGTCGGGCGGCCTCAGGCTCAGAGTTGTGGTTGCCTCCTCGTCAAGCAAGTGCGTTTATTAATTAGCAGCCATCCTGAAATCCCAACTCCACACAGGCGCAGGCGCAGTCGCAGACACACACACACACACATACAGTTGCAATTGAAGATTTTTTCTTCAATTAAAAATCACAAACAGCATTTCAAATTGTTGTCCAGGAAAAGAAAATTGTTTAAAAGTTGGCAACAGGTTAACCAGTTGGTTACTTCAACTCCTGTTAAGAGTTGTTGGGGTCGTGGCCATTCCGAAGAATGGTTGGAGTGAGCGTGTGTGGCAGGTGTGGCCAGGGTTAGTTGGTTAATTTAGCATTTAAATTGATTAATATTTGGCATTAGCATTAATTTGAATGTGAAATTGTGGGAAAGTCGATGTGTGCAGCTTTAGCAAAGTTTAGTTGGTCTTGAGGCCTTCAGCCATTTCCTTAACCATGACACGCAGCCATCTGCTTCCGCTTACGCACAGCAGGCCCAGGTCTAATCCCAATCCCCGTCCATTCTTGTGATTTAATCCAGCGCAACTAATAAGCCACAAGACTGCTGCTGACTTAAATCCTTTTCTTCTCTTCTGTTCCACGCATAATTGCTGCTACCAAAATATGTGCTCTCCCGAATCCTTGAGACCATAAATCAAGACAATAGTATAACCAAGGTACACGCCCCGAGTGCACACATTGCGTGGCCACACCTTGAAAAAATAAGCAAAAGGATTAAATGTTCTTCTTTCTTGAAAGAAACTCAACTCCTTTTTTTATTATTTTTAATTGTCTAAGGATTAAATCCTTGCCCGCCTGCCTACGCAAACGGGAAAAGCGGGAAGATGTATGCCTTGGCATGCCGGAGCAGCATCTTCTGGCTCATCCTTTCATCCTGGTCGCTTTCATAAAAAACACAGCCTGCTCTAGTTCTCCCTCCTGCTCTCCATTCATCTGGCACTCTATTTTTGGGAAATTAAATTGTCTACTCCTACGATTCGTCGGCGAGGGTTCGAGTTTCGTCTTCGACCTTTGGCATCCCTCCAACAACTATCTATCATCCTCGGCTACCTTTCGTGATGATGAATGTGCGCGTTTGGCGTTTCTAATTCAATTCATCTTAGACAAAGTCACCGTTGGCGCATGGATATAATAATGGTTTTTTCTTCAGCCACTCAGCCCATAGGATTTTAGTCCAGGCGGAGAGTAAACTTTTTAGCTGAAGTGGCAGCTGCTGTCCTTTGATTGTTTTTTGTTTGTTTTTTAATGCGGCTGTTGTCATTGTTTACAGAGAAATTCCTAAGCATTCATGCGGAAGTAAGCAACAGATCTGAGAATTGGAAATTAATCAAAAACTTTAGTGAGATGAAGGCCAGTCGTCCGGGAATAAGAACTTGATCGATTTATTGGTAAACAGTAGATTAAAACCTTCGCACAGTTGTCGAAATGGACAATTTGTCGTGCGTAAACTATAAATTAGTGTTAATAAAGAGACACATAGTTTTGTCCATACTCCAAATTTATGCACGATCGAGGATTTGTCATATGACCCCATATGGAAGATCGGTCAGGAACTCTTATTTCGTACCTTTAATGCTGAAGAGAAGAGAAAGAAAATCAATCAGAATGTTTATAAATTTTTAATGCCTTCTTGTTAGGCCGAATAATTATGGGAAAGCCATTGACCGCGGATACGTCTTAGGTTTTCTATCGGCAAGCTCCAATTTTGGCATACTTTTTCCAGTATTTAGACAGCTATCTCAATAATGGCTTTTGTAATGCAGCTGTTCAGGGTTGCAATTGTGGCTGGCTTGCCCCTGTACACGAGACTTACGAAACCCTACAAAAAACAGTCTAGTGGGGTCAAGTCACATGATCTTGGCAACCGATAGACTAGTCCAAAAGTGAAATTATTTGCTCACCAAACTCGCCTTTCAATTGACCCATGATTTCGCGTGCCAAGTGAAACCATGGCACCGTCTTGTTGAAACCACATGTCAACCAAAACCACCATTTTGGGTAAAAAAGGTGGTAGTCAGCCGCTGGAACATAAATTGCACCAAGCAGTAAATTTTTCAGGGTGCATTGGCAGCTATTGAACTGCCACTGTCTGCTCTTCAGACCAAATTCGGCAATTCTGTGTGTTGACGAATCTATTGAACCAAAAATGAGCTTTGTCGTTGAAGACAATTGACACAGCCCCAAAGGGGCTTGTGCGCTTCTAATTTTCGCACAAGAGAAAGGCACCTACAGTTTAACGCCGAATCCGAACGGCAGTTTGAGATGCTTTTGCATGGCTAATTACTACAAAGCTGGCGCCAATAGCAGAGATGCTGTACCGGGTATAAAGTTTATTCAAAGAAAAAACTTTTCATTAGATGTTCCGAGGCGGGATCGAACCCACGACCTCTTGCACAGCGGTCGCAAACACTAGCCGCTGAGCCACCCGGCCACGAAGGTAAAAGGTACGAACCATCTATCTTCAAATCTGTGGGAGATATGAAGTTTTTTCAAAATTGCGTGGGCGGAAGGAAGCGTGTCCAAAATTGAAAATAAACTTGATCTGCCTGCAAGTATAAACGGCACTGTTCCAAATTTCGAGTCGGTTTTTGTGGTAAACGTTGCTTTTTTAAGATAAAGTCCACAACTTTATATGAAAAGTAAGATCAGGTCTGCTTTCTTTGACGAATTGAATTCAGTTGGCAATGAGCAATCGGTTTCAGCTGCTTACGCAATTCCGATTTTCGTCAAGCCTAATCTAGTAACCGTTGAAATTTTTGTCACCTTCCATATAATATTGTTAAGTTTGAACTCTACATGCAAGAGTTTACACGAATTCGGAATTCGGAGCAGGGCCGAATAAGTATTTGCCCCATACATGGCGAACCTCCATCTCTTACCATCTCTAGGAACTGTTTGTTTATACGGACTGACAGAAGTACATGGCTATATCTAATCGGCTGTTGATGCTGATCAAGAATATGTATACTTTATAGGGTCGGAGAAGCTTCCTTCTGGCTGTTACATACTTTTGCACAAACTTATTATACTCTGTGTACCCCTGGTACAGAGTATAAAAATTCATAAAAGGCCACTACCAAAATATATCAAACCAAATCTGGAACAACAGAAACGCACGTTTTAAAGAAATAAACCGAAACAAAATACGCCTCTCTAACTATGCACCATTTAAATTTGACGATACCATTCCCGCCTTGACCTCACCAACACCCTGAGACTCCGTTTTGGGCACACGCAACTTTCGCATAAGCATATATTTGACAAAGTCAGTGTGGCACATGCCGCACAGTCTAACACACGCCGAAAGCTGAACGTTGAGAAGCTGCAATCACAACGGACATCCGAAGCCTACTCAGCAACTCACCCAGTTGCTCAGGGAAAGCCCACCTGGCCCTTCTGGTGTAGGCGAACAGTGGAAGCATATTTCACACTCTATGAGTACGGCTGCCAAGGAGATTCTCGGATTTGCCGAAAACTCCCGAAAACAGTCATGGTACGATGATGAGTGCCGCCACGCTACTGCAGAGAAAGACGTTGCATACAGGAGAACTCTGCAGACTGGAGCAACGCGGGCTGTTAAGGAGCGATACCAGGAGAAAAGGAGAGAGGAGAAGCGCCTTTTCAGAAGGAAGAAAAATGAGCAGGAAAGGCGCATGAGGGAGGAAGTCGAAGTGCTATTCGGAAGAATGAGACTCGAAAACTCTACCAAACGATTAGGCAACTATCCGAAGGTTTTAAGCGCAGAGTCACACTATTGAAGGACGACCACGGAAATCTGGTCAGAAATCTACAAGTGGCACTAGACAAATGGAGAAACTATTTCTCCAACCTGCTGGAAGGTGATGCCGCCTCTGGGGAAGTAGCGACACCACCAATCGACAACATAGAGATAGACCCGCCGGACCATAATGAAGTCTTGTTAGCCATAAAAAGGCTAAAAAAAATAACAAATCTGCTGGCGCTGATGAGCTGCCCGCTGAATTGTTCAAGGCTGGCGGTGAGGAGCTGGTAAGGTGCATGCACCAACTCCTATGCAGAATATGGTCCGAAGAAAGCATGCCCGAAGATTGGAATCTAAGTGTACTCTGTCCAATATTTAAAAAAGGAGACCCTGCAGTTTGCGCCAATTACCGCGGGATCAGTCTCCTTCCCATCGCATATAAGGTTCTATCATGCATCTAGTGACGTCTAAAGCCGAGAATAAGTGAACTGATTGAACCTTATCAGTGTGGCTTTAGACCTGGCAAATCCACCACGGACCAGATATTCACATTGCGACAAATCCTGGAGAAGACCCGAGAGAGAAATATCGACACCCACCACCTTTTTGTTGACTACAAAGCCGCCTTTGACACGCCGATACCTTTGGTATTCCAGCAAAGTACGTTCGACTTTGCATGATGACGTTGAGAAGTACACAAAGCTCCGTCTAAATAGGAAAAGACCGCTCCGAGCCTTTCGATACCAAAAGAGGTTTTAGGCAGGGTGATACCTTATCGTGCGACTTCTTTAATCTGCTGATGGAGTACCTACTGCGCCAGTGCCCAAAATGCTAACAGAATGGGCACCATCTTTACCAGAGATAACATGCTACTTGCTTATGCCGATGATATTGCTATCATCGGCAAAGACGTTCTCAGAGATAGAGAAGCTGTCAAAACTTATGGGCTTGGCGGTAAATGAGGATAAGACGAAGTACCTACAATCAACGCGCAGTGAGTCTACTCTTGGACAATCTGTTGCAATGGGAGAGTACAACTTCAAGGTTGTTAAGGAATTTGTCTACCTCGGAACGACGATAACCAGCGACAACAACACCTGTCTGGAAATCCGAAGAAGAATTACTCTTGCAAACCGATGTTACTACGGGCTCAGTAAGGAGTTCAAGAGCAAAGCCCTTTCTCGGAAAACGAAAATTGCGCTATACAAGTCGCTTATCATCTCAGTCCTGCTATACGGCGCAGAAGCATGGACAATGTCATCAACGGATGAGGCGGCAATTGGCGTGCTCGAGAGAAAAGTTCTTCGGAGGATTTATGGACCTCTAAACGTTGGCGACGAATTTCGCATCCAAATGAATCACGAACTGTACGAGCTCTATGGGGACACTAAGCTTGTCCAGCGCATAAAACAACAGCGGCTGCGCTGGATAGGACATGTTACCCGTATGGATGATAACGTTCCAGCAAAACGCGTGTACAGTCGACATGCGAAGGAGTTAGGAGGCAAGCCCGGGCCGGGTCGACCGAAGCGGAGATGGCGCGGCCAGGTGCAGGGAGATATTGCGGAGCTGGGTGTGTCCTCCTGGTGGGATGTCGCTCGGGACAGAGGCGCGTGGCGGGCATTAGTGGCAGCGGCCGAGACCGTAAAACGGTTGTGATGATTCTAATACCATTCAATGGCCAAAGAAGAAGAAGAAGATGTATTTGACTAAGCTCCCACCACAAATGGCACAATTTCTTACACTAGCACTATTTATTAAACACATCCTTTCAGAATGTACACACTTTTATAACACATGACCATGACCACTCAGAATTTGAGTAAGCCAATGGTCAACTTCCCCATGTTTCCTTTCTAGCCACTTCTTTATTTGGGGAATGAGGCGGTAGCTCCAGCGACCCTTCGATGACGTAACACACTTGATTTGCCTCTGCCTAATGCTTTCGCTCCTAGCGTTCTCCTGTGTCGTACTTTTAGGCTGATCTGTAGGAGTAGCCTCGGTTGTACCTCTGGCTTTCAGAGCGAGGAGCTTTAAAGGAACCATTCCTGCAGTCACAAGTGCTGCTTCGTCTGAAATGGTGCGGAAAACACTCAGCGCATATAGCCGGTAAGTAGCGCGAATGCTTCTACTGTAGCTTGGCACCCTCATCGCTTTATACCAGATCTTCACAGCATAAAGGATGGCAGACTTGAGGACGCTCCTGTTTCGGTCCCCTGGTGATCAGCATAATTCTTCTGAGTGCATTTCCTACATTCTGCGCTATTTTACTCACAGCTTGGAGGTGCTCGCGATAGGTGAGTCGCGTGTCAAGCACGAGGTACTGAATTGCTCTCTTTAATGTTATTATTTAGGAGCCTACCAGAATTTTCGCCGTCTCTACGATCTTTTTGCTGCTTGCAAGGACAGCTATTGCCTATGTGAAGCACCGAGGTGTTACCAAGTCTCGTTGCAACTCACCGGAGGAATCTGCTTTGCCACTCCTGAATGACGATGACTGATAGGCCATCGTCATCATCATGGGAAAAATCTACTTGGACTGGCGCTTCGATGTCAAAAGCTATAGTGTTGCCATATGGGTCCCTTTGAATATGGCCAAAACTGTACCCTAAAAACCATACCAAAACCTTAAGCCACGCGTGAATTCATTTTCAAGTAAAACTGCATTTGTAAATAATTTATGTTTTCATCGAAGTTCGTTCCCCATATTTTCATTAGCATATTTCCAGTTGCTTGTCGATTTTTTGTTTTTATTTATCCGCACTAAATCTGGCTGGTCACATGTTGACTATGCCAAAAATGTCCATACATTAAATCTACTTTGTCAGAACACACCGCCAGTTGATCATCAAAGTCAAAACTTGCCATGAACATCGCATCAAAGTCAAATGAAAACAATTTTAATGTAAATATTTGAAACATTCCCGGTAAGTAAAAAGGGATTCGCTATATGTACTTCACATAATGAGCTCTTTGGCTTGGTTAATGATACTTTCGGGGCCCCCAGGTCCTAGTCTAGAGAGTCAGTTAAAAATAGTGCAGACAGAGCTGAAAAGTTGCAGAAAAAGCGGCTGGAGCCAGTGGAAAACACGTTGCCTGCTTTAATGCATCAATTAAATTTTTTAATTATTGTTGTTGCTGTTGTTTGTGGTTTTTTGTTCCTGCTTCTCCTGTCAGCGACATGCTGTGCTCTTTTTTTGTTGTTGTTTTTGTTGTTGTGGTGGTGCTTGGGGCATCTTTTAGTCAGCTTCGTGTTTAGTTTTTGAAAGCCGAGAGGAGGCAAGTCAACTTGTCCACGGTTGCGTTGTGTGTTTATTGATATGTTTTCATTATTGAATTAGTTGTTGTTGCTGCCTTTTTATCCACGGCAACATAGTTAACAAAAAGTCAATTAAGTTAACAACTTGTTGTGGACAGAGTGGGGCTGGGAAAGATCCTGATCTCTGCTGTGCATAGCGGAGTTAGATTAAGCTCTGTTTTCGAGAGGTAAGTTTCTTCCTTACTTTTGGCAACCATTCAAAATACTTTCCTTACTTCTTCATCAATATTTTTCAGTAGCCCCAAAATTACGCACGTTTCCCTTTCAAGAGGCGTTTTCAATTATAGCAGACCCTGCAATCCTGTGCATCGACAAAACCTTTCACAAGCCGCAGCTTTTTTTTGGCCTTTTTGTTTTTTTTTTTTGGTTTTGGTTGGTCGTGTGACTTTTAACGCACATTTTCAGGCACTTTAACGCCGCCGAACGTGGCCGTTGCTTCGCATTGACATAACACCTCATAATTTGCGTTGCACGTTGAAGGCTATAGCCACGCCCCAACCTCCCCAAGCTGATGACGGCGTACGCACTGGACTTTCGCCTTGAGAATTCTGAAATTACTACGCCACACTGCACACTGGGCCAGCGGGCCGAAATTTTGGCCAAATGGGACCACTGTTTTGTTATAAAACGACTGTCGGAAATTATTTACAATACCTACGCTGTAGCTCAGCTGCACCGGTGCGGCACTAACGAACCCCCTAGCTCTTCGTAGTGAGCACTCGCCACCAGACCAACCACCAGCCATGTATTTGCCTAACGAATTTTGTACGGGAATGTCCGGAAAACGTACCGGTCGGTACGACCCTGCATTACCAGTCGTTAGTGGTGATGGGTGCGCACTGGTTTCCTGTCGTTAACGACGCGACTGACGCTCAGTGATGCATCAGGTCGTTAGGTAGTGCCTTGACACCAGCTGAACTACAGGGTAGTACTCGCAATTGTTTTGGCTCACGGATATTTGGTCATAAAATCAATACGAAGGACTGTTTTTCAAAACTTTTTCTTCTTTTTATTCGGTTACTCAGTTGCTACAAACCGTAAAAAAACTTTTTCGAAATGGCCGCATTGTGCCTTTCAGCAACGCCGAAGTCTCTCTGACCACTCATCGATCGCAGGGCGCACATATGGCATTGGGAAATTGTCCACTGCTCGGACAAGGGCGAGCTTCGAAATCTCAATATTTGGCTGTCGAGTAGAGCAAGCCATGAGCTTGAGAACGGACCACAGTTTGTTGTCCAGTGGATTCAGGTCTGGGCCACCAGCAGGCCAATCATCCGTAGAAATGAAGTTCAGTTTTTTAGGCATAATGGCGTTGAAATAATGTCGTGTTGAGAGGCTTCACAACCTTTTTCAAAATATATTCATGTAATTGAAAACAAAACAAACACTTGGCAGTGTGACCATAATTTGTAATGGTTTCTAACATCTGGCCACACGGACCAAAACAAAAGAACTGCCCCTTTTGGTATTTTTTCTTTGGCAGCTCCTTTGTTGAGGTGTATACTAAGCTTAAACTCATTAAGCTTTTAGCCAGTCAAGGTTGCGGAGCAACGAGTTTTTCGCTGGGTATGAGCTAAAGCATTTAGGTTGTCTGAGAACTGGCTCAAGCTGAGAGACCAGCTAAAAAGTTTAGCAACCGTTTTGATACTTTTTATACTCTGTACCAGAGGTTCACAGACTATAATAAGTTTGTGCAAAAGTATGTAACAGCCAGAAGGAAGCACCATCCGACCCTATAAAGAACATATATTCTTGATCAGCATCAACAGCCGAGTCGATATAGCCATGTCCGTCTGTCCGTCCGTATGAACAAACAGATCTTAGAGATGGTAAGAGATAGAGGTTTGACATGTATGGGACAAAAACTTCTTATACTTGCAGGCAGATCAAGTTTATTTTCAATTTTGGCCACGCCCCCTCCCGCCCCCGCAAATTGGAAAAAAAAGTCATATCTCCCACAGTTTTATTGATAGAAGATTTGTTTCTCTTGGACATAAATAGTAATCAGGATTATTTATCAATCCGATAATGGAATGGTAAAGATCGGGCGAGCGATAGTCGAGTTATAAAAAAAACATACAAATTTATGGGCAGCACCGGCCGCAACGACGATGGGCAGCACTTCACATAGCTTAACGCAAACTTTGACAGGTACAGAGTGTATTATAGTCGGGCTTGACCGACTTTCTTTCTTGTTTTTATATGAAGTTGACACCCAGCTAAATCGATTTATCTTGTCATACACAGATCTGCTCAAAGAAAGATATTTGAAAGGAGATTTGGTTGATCCAAATGAGTGTTTTAACGGTTTCTTTACCGGGGACGATTCACGATCCACAGTATACTCCGGCATTAGGTTTTTTATACTTTAGGTTTTAGGCTTTAGGTTTTAAGGATAGGTTTAGTTTTAGGTCAACCTCGTGAGTTTCAGCCAGTCATTGGGCGTATTTAGCAGATAAATCCGATTTACGATTTCTGATTTATGATTGCCGATTTTACCTGCTGAATACAGTGATTGCCGATTGCGATTGATAAATTTGACGAACATGATTGCTGAGATGGAATCATATAAAATGATTTATTGGTGAGACCGTTTACCGATTGAACGGCCAACTGTTTTCAATTTGGCTGCTAAGTAAGCAGGAATCTTTCTCGTCTGTTGGCGATCGATTCGACATTCCAACAAGTTCAGGCCACCAAATATTTTACAACATAGCAGGGTCTCTATCGAAGCTAATGCCTACATATGTGAATTGGCCAAATGACTCCCAGCAAGCTTTTACTGCACAAATATTTAAGCAAAAATCGCGTGGAATCCCAGAAGCGATTGGGGCAATTGATGGAAGCACTTCAAAAAATCATTTTTTTTTATCTTGTTCAGCTCCTTCGATGCCGTCTTTATCTCGTCAAGCGTAGCGTAACGTCGTCCTTTCATGGGCCTCTTCAGTTTAGGGAACAAGAAAAAGTCACAGGGGGCCAGATCTGGGGAATACGGTGGCTGCGGCATCATTAGTGTGTTGTTTTTTGCCAAAAAAGTCGCGCACAAGCAACGATGTGTGAGCAGGGGCGTTATCGTGGTGCAAAAGCCAATTTTTGTTCTTCCACAAATCCGGGCGTTTCTGGCGTGATTGCTTCGTGCAAATTGCGCATAACTTGCAGGTAATATTCCTTATTGACCGTTCTTCCCTGTGGCAAGAACTCATGAACTGTCAGCAAAACTTTCACATTCGACCGAACTTGGCGCGCTTTTTTCGGTCTTGGTTCGTGCGGCAGCTTCCATTGAGATGATTGAGCTTTGGTTTCCACGTCATAACCATAAACCCACGATTCGTCACCAGTTATGACCCTCTGGAGCAAATTTGGGTCGTCGCGGACAGAGTTTAACATCTCATTAGCAATGTTCATGCGATGCTGTTTTTGGTCGCAATTGAGCAATTTTGGTACGAATTTCGCGGCGACCAGTCTCATGCCCAAATCATTGATAAAAATCGAATGGCACGAGCCAATCGATATGTTTAGGTCCTCAGCAACTTCTCTAACGGTGATTCGACGATTGGCCAATACCATTTTCTCCACTTCATTAATTTTTTCGTCTGTTGTTGAAGTGCTCGGGCGTCCGGCACGCTCTTCGTCGTTCACATCTTCTCGGCCTTCTGAGAACATTTTTGTACCACCGATAAACGTTGCTTCGGTCCAAGGTAGCTTCTCCGTATGCCACAGTCAACATTCGGAATGCATCCGCGCACTTAATTTCGTTTTTCACACAAAATTTGATACAGGTTCTTCGATCCATTTTTTTGAATAGGTAAAAATCGAAGACGATCCAAAACACGTGCAAGCAAAGCAGCTGTCAACAATTAAGTGAACATTCAAAATGGCCGAGCTTGTCGGCATAAGTGAGAGACATGAGTACCAACATAACGCCACAAAAAAATCGAAATTCGAAAATTCAAAATTCGCGATACTTTTTGAACACACCTCGTATCTATTAGGCAACCTGTTGGAAACGCCGCAGATTACTACAACAGAAAACAAGGTCAATCGGTTATTCTTCAAGGCGTGTGCTCCGAAAGTACTGCCTGTTGTCCTTATATAAGTCCAAAAGGCGCCTTACCGCGCTAGGAGTCCACTTGATATCCTCGGATAAAAGGATTATTCATTGATTAAAAACCCAATAAGTTTTAAATTAATAATGCTTACTTACTCTCAACGCGTGCATCCATTTTCAAATGTATTTAATACTAAAGCCTAAATATTTTATGGTGTGAATGTATTTTTGACCAAATATACTAAAGCCAGAAAATAACCAAAACTTAGCAATCATTATCATTCAGCAGAGAACTATATGCAATCGCAAATCGTAAATCAGAAATCGTAAATCGGATTTATCTGCTGAATACGCCCATTGAATTTGATCATTTACCTTGACATTTGCGTAGTTTTTACATATTTTACTGGAATTGGCTCAACGAGCAGGAGTCATTTAGCGAAACGCCTTCTGATGATTGGATTGGTATCCATGAAACAGCTGTAAAGGTTTGTCCACGCTCTTTCTGGTTTGTCAATGCATAAGTTGTTTATTGTTGTGAAAAAACGCAACTTCTTGACCTCGAGCCAGCGAACTCGTTACTAAATAATCATATTTTACTGGTTTGTGGATGGCCTTGTATAAAAGGAGTTTGTTTCTGGTCTTGAGTTTTGAGTCTCGTCCGAACAGCCTGTACATTTATCTATTTTAAATGCCTTGAAAAAAATGATTCCAAAATGACAAAAAAAATTTTAAATCCGGTGGGTGAAAACATGATCTTCCCTTAAAAAAGCCAATGCCTAAAATCTTAAGCAGGGAGGTGCTAATTATTCTTTACTGCAGATTTGAAGCTTCAAACGCTACAACGTCATCAGAAGCCTCGATCGTGCTATAAATTAATTTTAAAGTATTCATTAATGATTACCAAGTGCTCTGGTCTTTAATCAATGATTCATTTTGTTGACCTAAAATAGAAGTGAGTTTCCTCAAAAAACATTTGGAGTTTAGACCAGTGTGCACAGATTGCCTTCATTGGCCAAGGAAGCTGTATAAAGAAAGTGTCGTCGTTGTGGGACCAGGTTGGGGGCCTATTGTCATTGTTGCCACCTTTAAAGCGCCTACTGGCGCTCATGTCTCACCACACCCCAGACAGTTTTACATGGCCCCGGGTGAGTGACCAACGCACAGAGAATTCGCTCGCACTTTCTTTTGCGCGTGTCCAGGTGAAGTTTTCGCTGATGTTCACACTTTACGAAAGTTGGTTTTCAGAGCCGTGAGGTGCGAAAACGGTTTTCAGCATTGTCGCCCGAAGTGTGGCCATCCTCATCCTCATCATCATCGTCATGGCCATCACTGCGAGTATCGAGCGCAATTGCCTTTTGTTGTGGCACATAAGTGTATATAATTTGCATGGAAATTGCCCTGGACACGCATCGAACATAATGTTATGCACTTAATGCTTAATTTATACAGATTTTTATTTTTATGTGGCTTTTGTTGGGTTTGGTTTTGTTTGGTTGGCAGGGAAAGGGAAATGTCCCAACTGCAATTGGCGGTAAAAACAAAAGACTTAAGCAACGAACTTGATGTGGGCCATTTCGTTTTCCTAAAGTCTCTTCTTGCCTGCAAATATTTAATTGTTCATAAATATTTTATCATATAAATTATGTATTTTATGCATTCCCAAGCCAAAAACAACAATTTTTCTTTGCAATAACTGCCAAAAGGCATTAGCTTGGAGACGCTCTAATAAGCACTAGCCAAAAAAAAGAAAATACAAGACCATACAAAGCAAAGTAATTACAGTGGGGAGAATTAAAAGAAATGGGAGGAAATGAAAGGCTTACTTTTTAACAAAATCTTTGTTTGTTTTGTCAGATATAAGCATTAATTGAAAGCGGTTTATTAGCAACCATCAAATTAAAAAAATTCATTTAACGCCCCCAATATTAAAAGTTGCAGTCAAAGTTTCATGACTTAAAGCCACATGGTGTCATTTTCGCACTAGATAAATCATAAATCGTAGTCGTATAGATGGGCTTTAAAGAGGTGTCGTATCCAAAATGAATGGGACATTTGTATTTTCGCGCGGATGCCACAGAGTTTCAAGGGCGACCAAAAAATAGGGACCAATACCCGTGTAATGGTAATGTGCTATCGATTCGAGTAGATTCATAAGATAGCTAAAACAGTTGTTATCAGTCAGTAAAAGCGAAGTCAGTCAGTCAGCGAAGGAGAACAAATACAATCGAGCAACGATTTCAAAGCATATTTAAATTCTGGCCATGAACTTTGCCGTTCGGGTTCGGTAAAAAACTGTTGCAAAAATTAAATATAAGCACGGCTTGGCACTTTGGGTCTCTTATAGGCAAAAACGTTATATATATAAAGGAGTTTGACCTGACTGATTCATTAACAGATTGGCAAACTAGGCACAGGCTGAAGAGATGGAAGGCTGAAATTTTGACAGTATTTTCCTTATGTGGTAAAAGAGGTGACAAACTGGTGTCTTAGAAAATTCCACTCCCAAGGAGGAAAATCTCCGGAAAAGTTTGTATAGGCATCAATTACATCAATTTCACTTGAAAAGATTATTACTATTTTGCTCAGAAGTTTGTCGGTTTGTAAACAAAAAACGTGCAATATTTGGACAAATTGCTTCCCGATTTCTGAAAATCTGCCCAAAAAGAAAATGGCCAAAAGAAATAGCATGGAATAAACTATTTCTCATTCGATTGACTTGAATTTCGATTTGTAAGAGTTCATTGTCATTTAAAAAAATCCTTCCAATCTAAATGAAATTGGGGTTTTTAATTCTATCGGAAATCTAAAAACCGATTTTATGGGGAATTTCCTGTACCTACACAGAAATAAAATGGCGAGATAAGATCAAACTCAAAAAGATTGATTTGATCTCGACCTTCGGATTGAAATTTCAAGCACGAGTCGCTAGGCTTGAAAGGCTTGAAACAATCCTGAAAAGCGTGTTTCATACCGAAAAGGCTAATTTCAATCTTGAATCAGAACTTGAAAATCAAATAATCCTGATTCGAGAATGAATTGAGAACGGATGCCCCATGTCAAGGCGAAAGAAACTGAGGGGAAGAAAGTCTCTCACCAATACTATGAGGCTAAATGGGTTCATACACATACGCAAAGGCTTCTATCAAATTAGTATTCAATAAGATTCCGTGCAATTCCCAAACACTCATAGCAATGCTGTCATGAGGAGATAGCTAAAGTCTATTAAAGATAGAACCCCCAGTATACAAACATCTAATGACCTCCGAAAATGTCTTTCAATGAGTCGCAAGGTGCTTTTGTGAGAAGCTCATTTTGGGGTAACATATAGTTTCAACAAGTATGGGCACTGTAATCGAGTGCCCCGACTCTAAAATACTCTATACCCTTTAATGCGTATGTTTTCATTCATTCTCTAGACCAAAGGCTGGCAAAAAAACCACATTCACATTTTTGCATTAGTGTAGTGTAAGATCCATGTTGGATCACGTAGGCTTTTAATAGTTACTATACACATTTTGTGTATTAATCTAGTTGTCCTGCCATCAATTGGAATTCATTTTTTCCGGATTAACACGCTGTGTCCATTGAGCCGTTAGAAACGCGACCAAATTTGTGAAAATAGTAGAGTCTTTGGGCTTTATGCTAAAGTGGTTTTAATTAAAATTCCATCAACGCTCTGGCTTGCACACGACGATTAAATTTGATAAATTTGCCATAAACTGAGAAAAAATGCTCTTGAAAGGCCAATTTGGACACTTTCGGGTTCGCTAATGTTGATTTTTTTAGGCTGCATTGTCATGTGTTCTATCCCATAAGACTCAAAAATCTAGAAAGTATTGCTCGGTGTGACCTCCATAATTTTTCGAAGTCCAAAAATTCATCAAAATGAATTTTCCGCTATATCTTGAAAACTATAGCTGATGGCGCCAAACCGAGACCAGTTTTGGAATCAGTGGACAAAACTGGATCAGAATTTTGCAAGAGATCGGTTTAAAAAATATAATTAACTCGTAGATGCTATTCGGCATACTGCCTACGAGACTTTTTAAATCCATTGGATTCATGTTCGGGGAGCACGAGGGCCACTCCAAAAAAGAAACATTATTGCCTTTAAGCCAAGAAACCGTCACACGGCTGACGTGCATTGATGCGTTGTCCTGTTGAAATATGAAATTTTTAACGCCTACGACCGCGACGAAAAGGAAAGAAGTTCATTTTCGATATTTCCACGTACTCCCTGGAGTTCATATGAGTGCTTGAAAATGCCAGCTCCAAGCATTCAGACTCGCAGAACGCAGCCCATACCATCAACGATCCTCCTCCGAAATTTATCTTAGAAAAGTATAGGGGTTCTTTCCTTAAAGCCCTCCAATAGTGCGAAAAGCCATCAGGACCGTCCAAATTAAATTTTTCTCATCCGAGAAAATTAATACTTGCATTGCTCTTTAGAAACATTTTGTACCTTTGTCCAGTCAGTTGCCATGTTATTCCTGGCGAATTTTATCCGGTCTTCTTTATGGCGGTCCAGTAACCTTGAAGTCATCTTCATTTTTTGTCGCACAATGGTTTCAGATTTTTTTAAAGCCCGTACAACGTTCCAACGGGACACTTTTAGGCCACATTTAGCCGCTAACTCATTAGCGGTCTTTACTGAATTGCTTGCAGCACTCACTATTCGGCGCTGGTCACGCTGACTTATCTTCGGCTTATGTCCTCCGTGTTTTTTTCCCATATTCATTTTGATTTTTCCAAAAATTGCGCACAACCAATTTTTCTGGCAATTTCTCGAAATGAGCAATTCTCATTTTAGAGCGCCAGAATTTGACCTTTCTCGACATCAGAAAGCACTGGTCCACTTGGCGTATTTAATAAGGAGTTAGAAATAGTTACTTAACCAAGTTATTATCAAGAAGATCACCGGCATCCAGACACAGAATTAGAAATTAAATTGTGCGGCCATAATTATGCACCATGCACAAAATGAAAATGAAAATAGAGTGTCATCTATTTTCTCTCATTTTTAACGCTCTTTTAAACGGTAGTACCAAATTTTTTTTAGCTCCACTCTTTCTAGGCGTACACTGAAAAAACTAGGTGCGGCCATAATTTTGCACCAGAGTTTAGAGATGGCAAGATTAGAGTTACTAAGTGATTGTCCCTCTCTTAATCCATGGATCTAGGTTTATTTGAAAAGCTGAAGGCTATTTCAAGTTTATGAAAGAACTTTGCATAATTCGATATCATTTTCCGGAGATGTTGATCTCAACCTTCTTTAAAGCACACTGTCATTTCAGTTCTTGAAATAAAAACCAAATCTGTTCGACTCCTTAGGGAAATCTATTTTTATACCCTTGCTGAGGATATTGAATTGTTTTCTTTCAAAATTCCTTGTGACAACAGTTGATAACTTTAGTCACGATCAACAAATTTTCAAATATTTTAGGTATCATATTCCAAAAGTATTTTATTATTATTTGAGGTTATTGCTTTTCCATAAACTGAACCACTGATCACTGATTTAGGTCCTATGATCATTTAGATCAGCGATGTCCAAAATTTGAAAAGGCAGCCACGCGTGGTTGGCAAGTTTGGTGATTGTGTGTGAGTTTGGACACCACTGATTTAGATATAAGCATTTACTTACGTTCTATAGGACACATGATTAGTAGATTGGCTAAAGAGGCTAAACAAACGCCAAATCAAAGATAGACTTTATAACGGGTGACAACTAAAAATCTGCACAAAATTTTAAATGCCGCCATAACCACAATTCTCAACGGATCTTTAAGAAAGTTGGACAGTTTATTTACGACTACATATACAAAAGAATTGCATCAATGGATTTGGTGGAAAGGACCGTTATCAGCCACTCGACGGAGCTTCCGGAAAATGTTTCCGCAGGCGTCCTGTAAGACCTTGGGGTCGTATTTCCAGATACATAAGCGCATTCTGGTGGTCAGTTCTTTGATATTTTTGGCCTTCCAGTTGTTTTTGTAAACTGCAGCACTCAGACTTTCAAAAAAACCTTCAATTGGACGACACTGCGGCAAGCCTGTTGGGTTCCGTTGGTACAAAAGGGATGTCTTTGCTGCTTAGGAAACTCGTCGTAATTTTAGCGTAATGAGAAAAAGCTTTGTCAGGTCAGAAAACATAATTATTGTCGAAATGATTTTCCCTTAAGGGTGAGCACTGAGAACGTTCAAAATTTCCTTTAGCTGTCAAATTCCATATAAAAAAATTACGTAAAGATATATTTCCTTGCCTGATTTTGTTGTTTGAAACTCAGAAACAAAGAAACACACAAAAGTATTTTGTAAATTGTCAGCAGAGCTGGCTCGGCTGTTGTGGGTGCTGTGCATTTTAAGGTCGAAGCGTATTTTTTTGGACCACTTTCACGAGAAAAGGAATATCTAGTAAATTTCTTGATAGAAAATTCGAACGTTCTCAGTACTCACCTTAAAAAAGAAATCAAAACCTTCTTTAAACACTCGCTTAAGTACACTTCCCTGTTGACTGCAATGCCACTTGGCTTGAACTACGACTTCAATATGCCCCTCTCAGAGATTGCTTTGTAAAGCATAACTTTGGGCTAAAACTTTTGCTTTCACATCAGCAGGTGTTGACGATACATCGGAGGTGTAAAAAACACAATTCCCGGCACATGGCTGCGACTCAGACCTAAGTAACTTTTATCGTCTAAATTTTAGACTCTAAAACAAAGAGTTTGCCACGATATTGGTTGCACATCCACCGACATTGAGATTTGACAGTTTGTATTTGTTCAGGTGTGTAACTTGGTGGTCTGGCAACAATATTATTTTTTTCCAGCACTTTACTGGTGAGTTGTTGGCTGCAATTAAATTTTCTGGCTACATCTCGTTGACTTATTTGGTCATTGTTGTTAAAAAGTTGGGTTAGCTTTCTGACAGCTTGGCCGGTCATAATGTTTGCAGTCCCTCTTGGGTAAAATGATTTACTGTAAACACTTTACCTTTGTCAGCGTGCATTTTGTAGAATTTTACAAGACGTTCTTGCTCGGACGGCATGATGGTGAATACTTGTCAAAAATTTTGTCAGGGGGGCATGAAAACGTGTTGACAGGAGAACAAAGAGAAAGAAATGGCATCCCGAAAGCTTTTTTGTAAAGCAGCGATGTTCAAGAAAAGCGTTGCCAAAAAGTGAGGGTGTATTGTTGTGCGATATCAAAGCGACTCAGCCCAGCTTTGAACTGCCCTGCTTGACGTCTGGGCATCGAGTGCAAGCAAAGAGAGCGCTGCTTACGCTCATAAGACCGACTTCGGCATGCGCTCGGCTTGTGTGCGTGTAAATAGCCGATTGCGCTCGTCCCCTGGGGGCTATGGAGGAACATCGCTGATGTAAAGCTCAGCTAGGGTCGCGCTCTCTAAATTATGTGCAGATTTTTAGTTGTCACCCGTTAGGTATTTAAAGCCTTAATATTGTAGGAATTTTTAATAAAAAATCAAAGTTCTTTTACCTTTTAATATTAATAATTTTGTTAGTTTTTTTTAGAATCATTTTGGCATATGACTCGATTGTCCAAATACTAAAAATTTCATGCCCGAAAATGTTAATAAATTAATTATTATTGCCTTTATAATTAGCCCTTTTTCTGGTGGCCCACGGACACGCAACGTTTCCTCTCTTAATGAAATTGAAATGTTCACAAACAAAATTTCACATGTGTAAATTGTTTACATTATTTATTATTTTAATTATTTCTGCAGAAATCAAATTGCATTGCATGTTTGGGCCCTGGTGGCGCCAACTTGACGTGAGCTCAACTTGGGTGGAGTTGGAGTATGAGGACTTTGACAGTTCATTTGTACGTGCTTAGCAAGGGCAATAAATCTCCCAAAGATGCCACCGCGCATGGCAATTAATTATGAATTTTGTAAATGAATGAATGTGCCTAGGAAGTACACTAATTGGCCGGCCTAATTTGATCTTAACTATCGCGGCTCTTCTCTTAGGTATTTAATATGCAAATTTTTATTTTGGACTCTTAATGTCTTGAACCAGATGCTCAACGTAGATATCGAAATGGACTTGGGCATGACTTGGCAAAGTGGCATGAACTAAATTAAAATGTTAAAACGCAATTTTTGGGTTTTCTCAGTTCACACGAAAACAAAAAATTGAAATACAAAAATTTTTATACAATTAAATTTGCAACTCTTTTTTTCTCCAGTTTTATTGCCCCTTTGTTGAGTTGACATTCACATTTTTATTTGGCGTAATTATATAGGCCACAATGTTGTCCCTGCCTTTGGACGTGTGTGAAAGGGTTGCCGAACATACACAAGACTTGAAGTCACCACCTGCAACGTGTCCTGCTCAATGGGCATGCTCAGTTGGATCGCTGCTTGGTGTATAATTAAACTTGAAAGCAAATTTGTCAGGTTACTGTGATGACCCAAGATCAACAGGATGCGATATGTTGATTATACATAGAGAGTGGAGAGTGCTTAAGTAATGTGCTTTGAGATTGGGGAAGCTTAGAACATTCAATATTATATGAATAAGAGGCCAAACAGAAGATTTGCTAGCTTCGTTTTCCAAAAAAATCAATTTGGGCGAAGAAATGTTGAAGAGATAAAGTCAGAAGTTATATCAGAAGAAGCCGAGATTGACAATGGAGTACTTTTAAGATGTATTATATTCTGTATGGCAAAAGTTCTTTGCCAATTGGCAAAGTATCATAAATAGTGACAACATGGAGATTTTATTGAAGTCATCAAAAAAATTTAAAACGCACGCCTTCAACTCAAAGCCTCCCGAAAACACAAACAACAAACCAAATCTCAATTTATTTAAGATTCCATAAAAATAATACCCCAAGCACTTAGAAAGCTCAAAGACAGTAGCCCTGACCAGGTCTTCCTCAACTCAGCTCTTCCTCCTGCTGTTTTGTTGTTATTGACTTCACTGCCGCGACTGCTGCAGCAGCTGGACAAGAGTTGGCGTCATCATTGTGAACCTCGATTTGTGGCTGAAGACGTGCTGCATTTTTGTTTGAAATTGCTTGTTGTTATTATTATTGTTATTATTATTTTTACTATTACTATTATTTGCTGCTGCCAGTTGCAATGTCATTTGATCTCGTGGCGCTCTCCATGAAAATATAAACATAACAATCAATGCAACAATAACAACAACCAATCGAAAGCCGAACAAAAAAGCATTATTGGTATTGATGGGAGAATTATGTGGGGACTTCCTGCCTGGCCGACTTGCTGTGGCGTCTTAAGTGGCGCTAAATGCGTGCATTTAATATAATAAATCTCTTTCTGTTTTTCTTTTGTTTAGATCTTGTTGAGGCTGACATTTCAAAAAGGCAAAAACTAAAAAATAAAATTAAGCCATATTTTGTGTGGCCAGACACGTACGCATTAAACTTTTGAGTGGCATGAAGTGAAAGGGTCGACAGCCTCTGACAAATGTTTACCACTAATGGTTGAGAGCAACAGAAATTGAACGGAGTTAAGTGGGAAAGTATTTGATTTTTGTTTCAAATTCAGGAGATTGGATGTTCTATGAGAATTTTGTGAAATAGAACTAAAATAGTGAAACTGGAAGCTCAGCGGGACGGAGTTTTCGTTTATTAGCTGAACTATTTCGTTATTGTTTGTTTATTTATTTGTTTTAATTTTATTGCAACTCCCGCTCTAGCCACAGTTTTAATATAATACTTTAGAGACGGGTACAAAAAAAGGGGGATGGAAAAGGAAAACATATAGAATAACAAGAAAGACAGTCGGTCTAGCCCGACTATAACATAATCTATACCTGTGAAATTCTGCCCATAACCGTTGCGACCGGTGCTGCGCATAATTGTTTGGTTTTCTTATAGTCCCGATCGTTAACAATCCCGATTACTTAATATGTCTAGAAGGTACGAACCTTCTTTCTATAAAACAACCGAAGATATGGCGGTTTTTCCAATTTACAGGGGCGGGAGGTAGCCTGCTAGTATAATAAGCAAATGTCCCATACATGCCAAACCTCTATCTCTTACCATTTCTGAGATCTGTGCGGTGACTTGTGCTTAAATCTCCTCCTTACTCCATTTTTTTATAAAGTTTTTCCTATTATTATCTCCTATTTTTTATTCATAGTTATTTTTGAAGCTGCGACCTTAAGGCCCAGACGGACTCACGACGTAAAGAGAAGTTTCATATACAAATTGAGCGAAGAAGAAGCCGGCGTAACGAATTCCTTGCATTTAACATTGTTCACGACGGACTTAACAAAGTATTCTTCAGCTTAACAGCACATGCGGTATAGTGTTGGCCACCCGGACCGCCTCACCACTACCATAAAAAAAAACAATAATAAAAAAATAGGGGAAAGTTAACTCGGCCGAAGTTTTGTATACCCTTGCAGCTTCCATTTTTCTGATTAAGACTACTTTTTGGACCTTACTTTTCTATGGGATCTATGCTAAATAGATGTCTGATTTCGACCAAACTTGGTGAAATCATGGAAAAGCATAATACACTGTTAATTACGAAATTTGGAGGCGATCCCATTTATAACAAAAATGTTTTTTTCACTAGAACTTCTTTTTCGACAGATCATTCATACTGCAGCTATATGCTATAGTCATCCGATCTTCGTAATTATTTCGTAATTAATAGTTTGTTATGCTTTTTCATGATTGCACTAAGTTTGTTCGAAGCCGAACATTTATATAGTATAGATCCCATAGAAATGTAAGGTCCGAGAAGAAGTCTTATTTAGAAAACAAAACTTCGGCTGAGCCGAAGTTAATTTCCACTATTTTTATACTCTGTACCAAAGGTACACAGAGTACAATAAGTTTGTGCAAACATGTCAGTCTGTACGTATGAACAAACAGATCTCAGAGTTGGTAAGAGATAGAGGCTCGACATGTATGGGAGAAAAACTTCTTATACTTGCAGGCAGATCAAGTTTATTTTCAAATTTGGACACGCCCCTTCCCGCCCACGCAATATGGAAAAAACGTCATATCTCCCACAGTTTTATAGATAGAAGGTTCGTTCCTTCTAGACATATTCAGTAATCGGTATTCTTTATCGATCGGAAGAATGAATTGTAAAGATCGTATGAACATTAGTAGAGCTATAAGGAAAATAAACATTTATAGGCAGCACCGGTAGCAACGGCGATGAGCAGCACTTCACAGGTACAGAGTATGTTATAGTCGGGCTTGACCGACTTTCTTACTTGTTTTTATTTCTGTTTGTTCTAGGCAAATGACTAATTTTAAATGACTAAAATACACGAATCTGCTGTCATTTGCGCGAAAAAGCGTTCCGCTTCAATCAAGTCATCGAGCTCAGTGAGAACTTAATTTTAAATACGTGTCAAATGGAATCTTCATTACCTTAATAGACCTGAGGGTGGGAGTTGTTTTGGGTTAAAACCATCTCCACTGAATATGTATTCACATGCTTAATACTGAACTAAGAAACAAGCGACTAAAGTTGATTTTTTAAAACCATTGCTTGGAAAAGTCCAGTCTAGTCCCTGCATTGGAATATGGTTAATCAAAAGAGAATCTGTCCATGATGCGTTAAAAAACAAGGAAGAAAGTCGGTCAAGCCCGACTATATAATACTCTGTACCAGCGAACATAAATTTTGATGCTGCAGTGGCAGCGGTAAACAGCGCTGCTAATGCGCTGCTGCAGCATACACTCTTTTGATCATATCTCGAGAACCGTTGATCCGATCTTTATGATTCCTTTGGGAAATCGATAAATAATTTTGATTAGAATATATGTCCAGAAGGCTCGAACCTTCTGTCTATTAAACTGTGGGAGATGTGACTTTTTCTTAAATTGCGGGGGCGGGAGGGGGCGTGGCCAAAATTAAAAACAAACTTGATCTGCCTGCAGATAGAAGAAGCATTTGTCCCTTACATGTCAAACCTCTATCTCTTACCATCTCTGAGATCTATGCGTTCATACGGACAGACAGACGGACAGACGGACAGACGGAAATGGCTATATCAACTCGGCTGTTGATGCTGATCAAGAATATATATACTTTATGGGGTCAGAGATGCTTCCTTCTGGCTGTTACATACTTTTGCACAAATTTATTATACTCTAGGTACCTTTGGTACAGAGTATAATTACTTCGCTTAACGTTTCGGTTGTGCTTTTGAATTGGATTTGGCAAGAGTAATCAACGGTTGTGGTTTCGGTTCGATAACCTGCTCATCTAATTTCTCTCGTTTTGACATTTCTTCCTTTTTGAAAGCTGTAAATATTTCGGCTAATGGACTTTTAATGACAGCTAAATAAATAGATGCAATTTGTTCCCCATGATTGCATTATTAAGAGTTTTATTTAGTGATATTTCATTGCCACTGTGCAAGTGTCATTATGGGTCAGTTTATTATAACCGTTCGAGCTGTTAGGATGTGTCTTAAATACCTGCTCCCGTCTTGCATAATTCTTCTTTCATATCAAGTAACCCAGGTAAATATGTAGTAACATGGTACATATTTGCCATTCTTATTTTATTTCATTTTTGATGAAGATTGACTGTCGGGTTGAGTTGACCAACATCAAATGCATTCCACTGGATAAACCTTTTGCTGAATTCGATTATTGCTATCTAAAGTCTGTAAATCGGACCTACAAGTATTTCTCTGTAAAGGCTAAACTCCATCAAGTACCAATTACGAAAGTTACGGTACGTAGAAGCTTGTCTTACCTGTTACATAATACTCTGGATCATTGATTTTAGGTGAACATTGATGTTCAAAAAAGATATAATGGCTATAAGCCATTTCTCTATAATGTCACTGTCGATGCTTGCAAATTTCTGGAGTGTAAAAAAAGGAATCCCGTAGTTAATTATTTTTATTCATTTCTTGAACAACACTCGAATATGAATCACTCTTGCCCGTTTGATGTAAGTACCGTGAAATACTTTGGTTGTACACTTGGGTGAATTACTTATTGTATATTTACAGCACGATATCATTTGGGATAAGGTTTCTATAGATTTTTTAAATCAACAGTTCACAAAAGTTTTGCCCTTTCCTGAAGGGGACTATGCAGTTTTTACCCGTTGGTTTGCATATGGCATTAATCGTGCTGAGATTAAAATCTATGGTACCGTTTTTTAAATTATCTAGCTTAATTATCTAAATCTGATCTTAATGTGTTTGCAATAACTTACGTATTTTATATCTAAATGAAATAATAAATATAAAGAGATGATTCATAAAACTAATGCTCCTAGCTGAATTGTGCTCATTTCTTGAACATTCGGAGCATTTGTTCTCAAATATTTGAAACAACACTATCTTCATATTTTGAGATAAAAAAATCTTATTTACTGAACAAGTTTTTTCCTCTGTGTAGCCACGGCCACTGATTTTCTTGATATAAATCTTAAAATTTTACAAATATATTTGTTATCAAACTCAAAACCGAACCAATCCGTTTTCATGAGTTTAATTTGGATCAATTCAAAGTTTGGAAAAAAGAAACGGTTCGGCTTAAAAGTATTAAGCAAACTAAGTTTTTTCACTCTTTGCTGTTACCTAACTACACTTTATTCTCAGAGAATTATAGGACAACACTCGCTCCATGAATGATTTCAATATCTCAGTTCTAACCTTTAAACTAGAAATACAAACTTAAGAAAGGAGAATTTGTTATACAATGCCTTAATATAAAATGCTATTAATATTAGATAAATATTTTCTTCTCAGAGCTGTAGATCGTAATTACCATTACAATTACTAGTACAATTACTGGGGTAACTAAACATATTATTACCATTACAATTACAATTATTTAATAATTATTTAAGAGCGTAACACCTGAGTTAGGCACCAACTAGGCACTTTGTGCGCTTACAAGGCGGTACAAAAAGCAAGCAACACAAGAGCGTCCGGAAGAATTTGCCTTAAACCTAGAGGATAGGTTTAAGCCATTTGACTTTACATCAAATAGTCAAAGAAATCGCGCCAATAACATTATTGACACCCCTGGTCAACTTGCGCTACCATCTCTCCCTATAACGCTTGAGGAGGTCTAAGAACAAGTTAAGGATCTAAATCAGGGTTCCCCAAGAAGAGAGGAGAGAAAATGTGTGAATGTATTGTTTGCCTTGCACTGCGCCAAATTGGGAGCAAGTCAGGGACTAGTAGGCGATTGTGGGACTTGTGGCAAAATGAGTTATTGTTTTAAAAATGTTTTTGTTTATCGTTTTGTGTGAATGGCACTGCGCAAAATTATGAGTAAGAGCGTGATTAGTGGGCTATTGTTGAATTTGCGCTAAATTGGGTTATTGTTGTAAAAATGTTTAGGTTTATTCTGGACTATTTATAGACTTCAATATTCCATCTATTTCTATATCTCCCGAATAACATTTAATACGTAAAAGATCTTCTAAATGGCTGTTACTTAGTCTATTTCACAACGAGTGCTTAATTATTTTCATGGTGGAAAATGTAGATTCACAAATATAAGTCGTTGTGAAAATCGAACAGCGTTTTAACATTGCCTTTTTTGTGGATGGATATATTTGTATTGAGATTTCTTTCCAAAAATCAATTCTGCAAAAAAAAAAAAAAAAAATTTTTTAGTTGGGTTTGTAAGTTTGGAAGGGGGGGTAGAAGAAGAGGGGGAAAAGAAAATGGGGTTTGGAAAAAAAAAAAAAAAAAAAAAAAAAAAGAAAAATAGAGTTTAGGGGGGTTTTGGGGGGTGGTTAAAAAAATGTTATTTTTTATATTTTTTAATTTTTTTTTTTTTTTTTTTATTTTTTTAAAAAAAAAAAAAAAAAGAAAAAAAAAATTTTTTTTTAGCCAACAAAAGGGGGGGGGTTTTGGTTTTTGGGGGGCGGTTTTTGGGGGACCAACCTTACTTATTAGTGATTTTTAGCCTGAAATGTCTGTCCAAACAGTAGTCTCTCCATGCCTGCGACGGCAAAACAGTTTAAGACAGCCATTAAACCCCTTTGTAAGTGTGGTTGGTGGGTGGGTTTGTCCCTCATGAAACGTCGTCTCGATCAACCTGAAGCCTCCTTTGTTGTGTTGTGTGCCTCTGTTTAAAGCTATGTCAATAACATAGCAAGACCTCGAGCCTGTAAAAACTACAAGTTAAAGAGTATAAAGGTCGTTTAAACAGTCATAAAGAAAAATATAAACAAATATGCAGAGTAGCCATAGTAGTTTTTTGCAGTGTAGCCCGTAGGCAAAGCGCCGTCAATGTGCTCGACTCGATGCACACACTGCGACTGACAAAATTTGTTCTCTCTGCCAGTCAGTGAGACGACTTCGGCATGCCTTCGGCTTCCTATACATGTGAGTTGCCGAAAGTGTTCGGCCCCCCGGGGCATGGCTGGGGAACAATGATCTAAATCAGGGTTCCCCAAGAAGAGAGGCTCTCTCTCTCTCTCTGTCTCTCTCTAACACACTTTGATGCTTTGCTTCGGCTCGCATTCGGCTTGAATCGTCGAGTGTGTTCGGCCCCCGGGGCATGGCTGGGGAACAATGATCTAAATAGTAAGCAGGCTCCAGGTGAGGATGGCCTGGACAATAGAGTCTTAAAAGCTCTTCTCTTTCTGGTTCTTATGTTTAATGCTGCCCTGCGGTTAAGCTTCTTCCCTAAGTGCTCGAAGAAAGCCCAAATCGTGATGATTCACAAGCCTGGGAAGAGTCCCTCGGAGGTGGAGTCATACCGTCCTATTGCCCTCAGTGTCAAACATTTTCGAAAGATGCCTGCTAAATCGAATATTGGCACTGAACGAAGTCAGATGTAGGATCCCCATCTTCCAGTTTGGCTTTGAAAATCCGGATCAATTGAGTCGTGTTGTCATTTTTATTACTGATGGTTATCAAGCTAAGGACAGGACTAAATTTTTTTGTTAATTCTGGCCACACTAGGCACAGGTTCCACGTTGACGCAATATGTGGAGGCGTAAGCTAAATTACTTACGTCTTTAGTACTTCTCGTCCTTTAAGGCATTTTTTAATTAGCTGGTAGAGGGTCACACTACTCAATCCGCTGTGCTTTGTTTTGATGGCAATTGACTTACGTTTGTGCTTCTGCTATGAAAGCAATAGATCTCCCGCAAAGCCTTAAGCCCAGCTCGGCAATCAGCAACTGTCACATATTGGTAAACATTTTAATCAATTTATCTAAGGTGTTAGTCTTTCACATATGTTATATACGTTATTTTTGAACAAGCTCGGACACTTCACTCCAAGCCTGGTTAACAAAATTTGACTCCGAATGCTTGGGGTGGGATAATTCCCAAATGGCATCCCGGTCTCTCACCGCCAAAATCAGCGCAACCTTGTTTAAATGCGAAACCAATCAGCACTTTCGCTTTGATTTTTCTCCTATATTTTCACAATTAAAACTGTATTTTAGTTAAGCCAAGCTGAGCGGTGGCTTACATGTAGAGTAACAACGCCTAACATCAATATTATATCAGCTGCTCAACGCAAAATAATAGAGTCCGCGTAGGTGCTGTTAAGCGATGTTAACCTCAGTTGAGCGCTGTTAAGCGCAAGAATATTTTTTCCAGTCCGTCGTGTAAAAAGCAAAGTGCATGGAAATCGTAACGCCTGCTTCTTCTTCGCTCAATTGGACTATGCTAAGCCCAGCGTGAAAAGGTAAGAAAACAAAATTGTTTGTTGGTTCAGAGAATAATGATGACCTTCCAAAACTTGGAAAAACCACACCGTCAAAGAATTTCGAAATTGCCTGCTTGCAAAAAAAAGGTATCCCAAAATGCAGGTTCACATTAAGAAACAATCAACTTGAATATATCGCAAGTCAAGCAGCATTGTCTAATTAAATATCATAGATGGAAAGTCACACGACTGGTTGTTCACTTCTGTAAGTCAATTTGTAAATGTAAAATGGCTTGACACAGCCCCAAAGGGCCAAAGCCGAGCCTTTCTTAATCTCTTGGCTTGTGCGCTTCTAATTTTCGCACAAGAGAAAGGGACCTACAGTTTAAAGCCGAATCCGAACGGCAGTTTGAGAAGCTTTTCATTGCTAATTATTACAAATCTGGCGCCAACAGCAGAGAGGGGTGACCGGGTGTAAAGTATTCCGAGGCGGCATAAAACCCACGACCTCTTGCCCAGCGATCGCGCACACTAGCCGCTGAGCCATCCGGCCAGTGAATTTACATATTGTATAAGAATTTCCCTCGACTAATTGCAAATAAAAATTGCATTCCCAAAGTTATTAAACATGCGCCCTAAATAATTTCTTATGTGCGTGAGAGCCATCAAAATTTTTACCCAGTGAAATGTTCGGCTTCGTATTTAATTATTTCAAAAATTGCATTTTATTTTATATCATTTCATTTCTCACAAACACAGACACACACATACGTAAGTGAGTGAGTGGAGTGTCATTAATTTGCAAAAAGGAGGAGGCCAACCATGACATGCCGAAAGGAGGCGGAAAGAGGGCCGCAGACAAGTTGTAAAGAAATATTTTGATGTTACCGTTATTTTTGCTTTATATACAGACAGAAGGTAGCAGGTTGGCGAATTTATATATTTTTATTTTCTCAAGCGCATGTCAGCGGCAATTTTTGGTCATTTTAGTCGGTTTTTTGGACGCGATGGAGAAGCGGAGGCTAATAAACTCAATTAAGCAGAGATGTGAGTTGGTTTTTTTTTTTGGTACACGACGTTTAATTGACCAGTTCGGAGTTGGACTTTTGCGTTTTGTATTTTTCCTCACTTTTTCGTGTCACACAGATTCAAACGCATTTATCATCTCTCTCCATAATTCAAATGCTGCCTCAAAGACATTGCATGACTCAACGGAATCAGATAAAATGCCAGCGAAAAATTGTTTTGCACACGAACAGAGAAATAAATATGAGAGTTTTTCGTTTTGCATACGTAGAACGGTAGCTGTGTTGACACTTTCCTAGCCCGAAGCTGGCCAGATAACGCCAAGGTGCCCAGGAGCTCAGCATGAGCGAAGGAGCCTCATCGGTGATAGCATCCCCGCCCCGTACCCCCACAAAAAAAAACCAAATCCGAAATCCAACGGTGCTGGCGTGAATGAAAAAGTCCAAACAAAAGCGACGCATGTGAAAAATAGATATGTTTGTCTGTTGGCTCACAGCATGCGCCAGTTTCCCAAGAAAAAACGTTGGCAAGACAAGGGCCAAATATTGCCACTGTTTGAATTTTGTGTTGACACCAGGGCAGATGTGACTTAGGAGAGGCCAGACAATATTTATGACAGAAGCAAGGAACCATTTTTAAGATATGCCAAATTAAAAATCAAGTTCCATTTCCAAGTCTTTCGAAGGCAGGCGAAAATAATTGTTAAAATTTGTAAGATGAATCTTTTTCCTGATCTTCAATTAATCGTTGTCAAGGGCGTTTATCACACATTATCACTGGCCACGCCCCAATTCTTTAATTTCACAGTTCTCTCTCTCCACTTCAGGCTCTCATTCATGCCACCTTGAAGATCAAGACAATGCGTTGACATTTTCGTGCCTCATGTTTTGGTCTGACCATTTGCGTTGCCTTAAGTTATGACCAATTGTCAATAGGCAAAACAAACAATCAATAAGGAAAGAAAAGAAGTAGCATTGTGCGTGTGTGCCTTCTGTTTACATTTGTGCCGATTGTCCCGAAGTCCAAGTCGTCGATTTTTCTCTAGTAGCGTGAACTATCATAACAATGGTCACATATATTTTCCCAATACTCCTCCATCTTTTGCCTGGATGATGCATGGGGCGCTGCTAACTAACGGAATGTGAAAATGCACATAACAACAAAAGACTTAGGAAACAAACTTTCTGCATTTGAGCATTGGAAATGCAATGACACAATTGATTAGGTGAGGATATGAATATGCGCTTGCATACAAAGTGCTTAGACTAGAAACACTGCGCCATGACCTTTCTTGGTGGACCAAGAATCTTGATTCTAATCAGGTATTCGATCACAGCACAATTTAAGCATTGTTGGAACATCAGTCAAGTTTATTGACTGAAAGCCTCTTGGAAAAGGCGCAAAACAAAATTAAATGCACAAAAAAATCAGTTCTAAATTCGTGCATGTGAACCAAGTCGAGTACTAAGCTGTTTTATTCAAATATGCTAAACAGAAAATAGATTCAAAATATGATTCGGGTTCGCATCGGTGTTTAAATTTGCTTTATGAGCTACAACTCCTAAGTTTACATTTTTATACTCTGTACCAGAGGTACTCCGAGTATATTAAGTTTGTGCAAAAGTGTCCGTCTGTCCGTCCGTCTCTATGTCTGTCCGTCTGTCTGTCCGTCTGTCCGTATGAACCTATACCAAGCCGACTGACTGCGCCTGAAAAACGCAAAAAAAAACCAAGGCTTTTGGTCTTAGATTTCAGGTCATATTACCTCAAATTTGTTGAACATTTAGTGCTTACTTATGGAAAAAAAACCTGGAAATTAGTGTTGGGTAATGGTTGTTTATTTCACTAAACATGATCACTTGTGATTTTTTCTCAGAGTAACTGACTTAAAATGTTCAGTAGTTCAGCTGTTCCATTGTTAATTTGTTCAGTTATACAGTTACTCAATTGTTCAGCAGTTCACTTGTTCACTTGCTTATCAACTATCCTTAGGGCATTGCGAAGAATAGCGATCACTCGAACTAATTTGAATCCTTTGTTGCTGGTCACACTGCGGAATGTTGCCTATTTGTTAGCGATCTCTAAAATGGTTGTGCTTTCTAGTTTAAGATTTTTAGTGAAAATGAGCGCGTTCTCCAGCACACAACAATTATCTAACAAAAATCATCAATCATAAAAAGTGATTGACTGCTGGTGAACGGGTTTGATTGAATTCCCAGGCAACAAAATTATAGGTATTTTTAACTGGCGGAAGAACTGGAGGTGAAGGAGCAACAACTTGGAAGAATTTCGCCTATATGAAACCCTCTATCGGGGTGTCCCACGTTGGCAACACTTGTGAGCGAAGAGGAAAACGACATTTCAGGTTGGAGGAATCTACTGGAAGTATTCCTGCAGCTCCATGATTGACACGCAGGAAATCTCGCTCTGTCTCTCTCACGTGCAGAACACGAATACATGAAGGCGTAAGATCAGAGAGATCTGTATCACCTAAATAAAAAAACAGGCACTTGAAAAGTGTATTATAATTTTGCCCAGAAGTTCGGAACGCATTGAAGGAATCTTCAAACAAATAAAGTATATATATTCTTGATCAGCATGACGAGCTGAGTGACTGAGCCTTGTCTGTCCGTCTGTCCGTATGAAGAAACAGATCTCAAAGTTGGTAAGAGTTAAAGGTTTGACATGTATAAAACATATGTTTCTTATACTAGTAGACAGATCAAGATTATTTTCAATTTTTGCCACGCCCCTCCCGCCCCCGCAAATTAGAAAAAACGTCATATTTCCGTCAGTTTTATAGATAGAAGGTTCGAACAAATTTTGTAATCAGGATTATTTATCGATCCGCCAAAGGAATGGTAAAGATCGGACGAACAGTTGTCGAGTTATAAGGAAAACAAACAATTAGGGGCAGCACCGGTCGCAACGGTGATGGGCAGCACTTCCAAGGTACCGAGTATGTTATAGTCGGGCTTGACCGACTTTCTTTTTTGTTGTTTTAGTGTTCCAATTACACAAGACACATCTATATATATAAAACTGTTCAACCTGACTGACTGGTGACCGTCGCACAGCCTAAACGGTAAGAGCTAGAGGGCTGAAATTTGGACAGGAGTTTCCTTATGTGGTGAAAGTGCGTACTAAGACTGGGTTTTGGAAAATTCCACCCGGAAAAGCCGGAAAAGCGTCGGAAAACTTTGTATGGGGAAAATTTTATTTTTAACCGATTGACTTGAAATTCGGTTTGTAAGCTAGTATGCAAAATAATGGACACGTGTTTTCCCGATTTCGGAAAATCCGCCCACAAGGAAAATTCTCGGAAATCGATCAACTATTTTCATCGATGGACTGAAATCGGTTTGTAAGGACAGTAAGTAAAATAAATTGAAATGTGATTTCCGATGCGGAAATTCGACCGGGGTCGGGAAATTCGGAAAGCGTCGAAAAAGTTTTAAGGGAAAATTTATTTTTAACCGATTGACTTGAAATCGGTTGTAGCTAGTATCAAAATAATGGACACGTGTTTTCCCGATTTCGGAAAATCCGTCCACAAGGAAAGTTCTCGGGAAATTCGATATGCAAAAATCTAATTTTCATCCGATTGACTTGAAATTCGGTTTGTAAGGATAGTAAGTGATCTAATTTGTAATGTTATTTTCTGAAGTTGGAAAATTTGACCTTAGGGTCGGAAAACTCAGCAGACAAAAACCTATTTTCATACGATTGGCTTTAAACTTGGTTTGAAGGGATAGTATAAGAAATAACGAAATAACAGTAACTCGGGCTGCCGTTTTTCATTGTACTGGCTGTGTGCGGGACCTGGACCTCGACCTGGAGATGGCACTGGACCTGGACGTGGAAGTGGACGTGGACCTGAAAGTGGTCATTGAGGTGGCCTTGGAGGTAACCATGGTGACCGTGGAGGTGGCCATGAAGGTGGCCGTGGAGGTGGCCATGGAGGTGGCCATGGTGGTGGCTATGGAGGTGGCCATGGAGGTGTCCATGCAGGTGTCCATGGAGGTGGCCATGAAGGTGTCCATGGTGGTGGCTATGGAGGTGGCCATGGAGGTGGCCATAGAGGTGTCCATGGAGGTGGACCTGTAGGTGGACATGGAGGTGGAAAATGGTCCAAAAACCGCAATATTTCCAAAATTCTTAATCTCGGTGAAACTTTGGGGATTCGCTAGACGCTTGCCCGGAAGGTTTTTAAGCAGAAGAATTGGGCGGAAAATGGGTGCACAACCTGCGAAATTTGAAAGATTATAGCGTTCATCCGGATGCAATGCAACTTTGAGGAATGGTTGGAGAATTGGTGGAAAATGTTATTTGTTGGCCGATCTTTATCAAATTGTGTTTGTAAGCTTTAAATTTGAAAAGTTCACCACCAAGATCGGAAATGTCAGGAGAGACTTTATTTTTAACCGCGGAAGGGGCATAAGAGTTGAAGAAAAAGAAAAACTGATACTCTTATACTCTTATCGATTAAAATAGCTTAACTGACGGCGGCGCAGCGAAGCAAGCCGGGATATTTGCTAGTAAAGTATATGTATACTTGATCAGCATGATGAGCCGAGTTCATTTAGCCCTGTCCGTCTGTTTCTATGCTATCTCCTCCTTCAGTCTTAAATCTATTCTCACCAAACTTTGCACGAAGTCTTTTGGTACAAATACGCTGCACATTTATCGGAGCCGGCCGGATCGGATGACTATAGCATATAGCTGTCATAGGAACGATCGGTCGAAAAACTAGATTTAGTGAGAAAACCTTTTTGGTTTTTAATGGAAACGTACCTTACGTTGGCATATATTTATTTTATATTTTTTACACAGTGCTACAAAGTTTTGTCAAAATCGGATGACTATAGCATATAGATGCAGTATGAATGATCGGTCGAAACAGAAGTTCTAGTGAGAAAAGCTTTTTTGTCTTAAAGGCCTGTATCAAGCACAGCGGAAAATTGCTGCCAGAAATTTGTTATCTGTTTTGAGTTTGTGGAACCCGTGTAAAATATTTTGGTCAAGTTTGAATTTAAATAAATTGAAACCAAATAATGTTAAACCAACTTCGGTATACCATTGTAGATTTAATTTCTGTACGACGTGTCTAGTGGTTTATTATTGATTGAGCGGTCGGGTGTGATGACATCACACCTCGACATCAGCCACATTGCTCTCACAATTCGTTCCAAATTATTGGGCCGATGCAGTGTGGCCCAAAAAAAATAAGACTCAATGGTTGGTAGCCAATTAAATAAAGTCTGTTATATTTGAATGCAAGATAAGAACAAGAGCTCAGCAGCCGTGTCATTACCTTGGCAAAATGAATCTGCTGCATGTGTAGCAATAAGAGAAAATGATACTATTACATACAGTATTATACAGAATCCGCTATTATTAATTTAATTAAATTAAATCTTGTATTATATTTATTTAAACATTATCTGGCGTTTGCTTTGTTCTTTACCCACCATTTGCATCCATCTACTCGCACATCACATCCAAAATAATTGTCAACAATATATTCCTGAGCTGTGTAATAGCTGTTTTGCGTTCCACACACGCTTCAGAAACGCCGCTATCGATACGCCGCTATCTATCCAAAGTGTGGATTTTGTTCAAGTTGGTGGATACACAACAAACGAAATCGCAAACAGAAAAGTCCTGACATAATTTTTTTCATATAAACTTTGGCAGGAATTGCTTGATTTTAAGTTGCTGGATACTCGGCTTAAACAGAAAATTCCTGGCACAATTTTTTTCATATCAACTTTGGCAGGAATTTTTAAATATTGCGTTGCTGGATACCCGGATTTAATTGGGATCGCCTCCAAATTTCGTAATTAACAGTTTGTTATGCTTTTCCATGATTGCACTCAGCTTGGTCGAAATCGAACATCTATATAGTATAACTCCCATAGAAAAGTCAGGTCCGAAAAGTAGTCTTTAGTCAAAGTGAATGTTAGCAGGCTAAAGGTCGAGGTTTGATTATAGTTCAACCAGAAAACTCAACCGAGAATACATATGAACATGAATAGTAGCTGTGGTTGTGTAGACGGCTGTTTCGGCTGCCGCCATGGCAAAGCCTTCGTCAGTAAACTTTCAGTTGCTGTCACACAAACAAGCCATTTGCAAATCATATTTATATTACCCAGCCGGCGAATAACGAGTTGTGAATTCCAAGTGCACAAAAAGCACGAAATTTCGACCAGCTTTAAGCTCCGCTGTTTAGGGTAGCTGACGGTACATACATTGGCATTGAAGGTTGTTCAATGTATCTCTGTTGTTTGTTGCCACTATTGTTAATTACTGAGAAATTCGTTTTAGAGTGTGCTTAAAGTGTTCCACGAGCCTTTGCTAGTGACTTCACATACAGTGTTGAAAACCTGCAATAACTGCAGGTCGGAGGTGCTGCTTTTGATCAAAAGCACAAGTAGTCAGCAGCGCCGTCACGACAAAAGCATCTCCGACTGTTTTCTGATTTTGATTTTTGCACGCTACAACAAATAAAACATGGCGCCAATATAAAGGCTATGACGAGAGCGCGAGAAAGAGTCGGAGAGCAAGCGCGAGTGCGAGCATGAACGCACTCATACACACAAATATAGTATGTGTGTGCGTAAAACAAATCAAAAATAGTGGTGATCAACTTCTGTCGAGACGGGGCTGCTGTCAGCGCTGCTGCGAACTTGCCAAATCCGAACACTTGTGCTTTTGATCGAAAGCATCAGCTCCGACTTGCACTGCTGATCGATACCAGCGGCAAGGCAATTTAGAAAAATCACGAAGCAACGACTGCTGCTTCGCTCTTTTAAGAAATCGTCAGTGGGAGCTGTGAAAAGTAAAAAGTTTGCGTTTTTTGATACGTCGACTAACCCCTCTAGAGATTCAACATATTTTAACTGGCAAACAGATTTAGCAAGATGTTTCTTATAAGCTTTTACTTTTTTTTTCTTTTTAAGAAAGTCAGTTATCTCAATTATATGCAAATTAAATTTCTTGGTAGCTGTGACAGCACAAATACAAATATTTGGCTAAAGTTGCGTTTAATTTCCCAAGTCTTGGCTATTTCACTTTTCTAGCAAAACGAATTTCACCCATTCAAAACTATTTTCAAGCCAAGACTCGACTGGGGTACCCACGCTTTGTGAACTCTATCTGTAATCAAATGACTTGGCAACTTTTTATTGAAATAATAAAGCAAAACTCGTAATATTTACCTTTTTGCTTTAATTGTTTGCAAATTAGCTAATTAGTTAATTGAGAGCATTAAGCAAAATATTATTACAATTTTAATTGCAAATGTTGGAGCAGAATTCAAGGGTTAGCAACCTTCTGGCTTTTGCTTTTTGGCTTTTCAATTGAAATTTCCGCTCTTCGAGCAGCTGCGCTGAGATAACCCTAACCACAAGAAAATTAAGAATAATTTAAAAACAATGAGCTTGAACAACTTAATTGAGACATTGAAACCCTTGGAGTCTTGTCATCGTTAAGGGAGTCAATTTATTTATTATCCACAGATTTTAACGGCTCCATTGTGTTTTTTGGCAGCGAAGTTGAAGTTAACGTGCTTTTTGGGGGGCTGTCCCAAAAATAATAATACTAAAGAGATCTTCGTCAATTGCCAAGAACCGGCTTCAGCTAATTAGGAGCTCAAAATATGTAACACTCAAAGAGGCGGCTTGAAGTTTTTTTTATGACTTTGTCTTCTTGTCGGCGGTTGCCTTAATTTCTGTGCATGTTTCTGATGTTTCTCGGGTTTTCTTCTCTTCATTTTTTTAAAGTTTTTTTTTTATGATTTTTGCACCTTATGAGAAAAATCTCAAGATGTTGGTTGTCTCATCTGCTGCTGGCGTCGACGTCGCTGCCAATCTTGTTAAACTTGCTACGAAGCCGCATTGACACTTTGTTGCGCATGCGCATTCGCCTCGCTACAAGCGGAGTCGCAGTCCCAGTCCCAGTTAGTTTTTGTTGTAGTTTCGGTTTTCTGTGCTCTTTGAACATTTGAAAGTCCGTTTGGCTGTCAAAAGCGTTAATTTTTAAGTGCCTAGTGAGAGTTTCTTCTCCTCTTTAATGAGTGCACAGAGTTCAAAGTGGCAAGTGCCTTGTCTATTTTTTATATTTGCAGCATTCTTTCTTCCGAAAAAATGAACCCATTAATTTGTTGTTAGAAATGGGTTGTCCATTTGACATTTTTTTTCTGAACTTGTCCGTGTGGGTTATTACTCTTTTCTCGTAGATTTTTTTTTTTGGCAAAAATTTACAGTTGTTCTGTTAGTTAAAAGGCTTTTTAGTGGGGACGGACACAATTGGGTGAGCCATTTATTAGAAGCTTTTCACAAATTAATAAGTTGTCATTTTAGAAATATTTTACCGGCTGCTTGGAAAATGACCTAGTGAACGGCATTTATTTATTTTTAGATTTGAATATTTTATTGAGATTTTTCAGGGTGACCGATGGGCAATCGACATACAGCTTAAACGGTGGGGTAAAGACAGCATAAATATATACAGGACTTTGGAAAAACTAAATAAAAGGACCATTGAAGCATGAAAAAAATAGGGGAAAGTTAACTTCGGCTCGGCCGAAGTTTTGTATACCCTTGCAGCTTCCATTGAAAACAAAAAGTTTTTCTAAGACTACTTTTAGATCATATTTTCTATGGGATCTATACTATAAAGATGTCTGATTTCGACCAAACTTGGTGAAATCAGTGAAAAGCATAATACACTGTTAATTACGAAATTTGGAGGCGATCCCATTTAAAACTAAAAAGTTTTTCTCACTAGAACATTTTTTCGACCGATCATTCATACTGCAGCTATATGCTATAGTCATCCGATTTTGATAAAACTTTGTAGAAATGTGTTTAAGTATATAAAATAAGAATATGCCAATAAAAAGGACGTTTTCATGAAAAACAAAAAAGTTTTTCTCACTCAAACTAGTTTTTCGACCGATCGTTCCTATGGGAGCTATATGTTATAGTCATCCGATTTCGACCAAACTTTGAAGAATTGTGTAAAAGTATATAAATTAAGTGTAAGCCAATGATAAGGACGTTTTCATTAAAAACAAAAAAGTTTTTCTCACTAGAACTAATTTTTCGACCGGTCGTTCCTATGGCAGCTATATGCTATAGTCATCCGATCCGGCCGGTTCCGACAAATGTGCAGCGTATTTGTACCAAAAGTCTTCGTGCAAACTTTGGTGAGGATAGCGTTCATACTGCAGCAATATGCAATCCGATTTTGATAAAACTTTGAAGAAATGTGTCCAAAGTATATACAATAAGTATATGCCAATAAAAAGGACGTTTTCATTAAAAACAAAAAAGTTTTTCTCACTCGAACTAGTGTTTCGACCGATCGTTCCTATGGGAGCTATATGTTATGGTCATCCGATTTCAACCAAACTTTGTAGAATTCATGGGTAAAAGCATAGTAAAAAAAAAACGTATTGGCAATAATAAGGACGTTTTCATTAAAAACAAAAAAGTTTTTCTCACTAGAACTAGTTTTTCGAACGATCGTTCCTATGGCAGCTATATGCTATAGTCATCCGATCCGGCCTGTTCCGACAAATGTGCAGCGTATTTGTACCAAAAGACTTCGTGCACGGTTTGGTGAAGATAGCTTTAAGACTGACGGAGAAGATAGCATAGAAACAGACGGACGGACGAACTCAGCTCGTCATGCTGATCAAGAATATATATACTTTATGTGGTTAGAGATGCTTCCTTCTATGCGTTACAAACATCCGCACAATTTTATAATACCCCCTGCAAGGGTATAAAAATTTGTCAAAAACCTCAATATCAACTAAACTATTTTATATTCTAAGCGCTTTTGGGTACTTCAGGACTTTAAAATTAGTTTTGTGCCTAATCAAAATTCTCATTACTATATATGTGCACCTCTTAACACTTATAATTCATGCACCATTAATAACTTTATGACGCAACACCCAACGTAAAAACTTGAACCACAAAACAAAAGACTTAAGCCACGAACTTCCGTTCGCATGAATTACATATGGAAAAGGGAAAACCCTTGCCAAGCGTATTACTTAATCATTCATTTGCCTGCACCGAATTGGCTAACTGGAAATGGAGAGCAGCACCTTGCAATTGAAATGACAGTCCGCATTTATGACGAAGGGATGCCAACTGGCCACTGACATGGCGGCGAATGGTTATGTTATTTTTGGCAATGCGTCAGTTGCAATTAAAGTGACAGCGGCACTTCGAGACGCAGGAGGATGACAACCGGCAACTGTCAGAAATGTCTGACAGTGGCAAAAACTGTCAGCGACCAAAGAGACAAATGTGACGCCATATAAAATCAATAAATTATGAAAGTCAGGGGAGAATTGTGCCAGCCCAGCCCAAGACTGACGGCCAGTTGCATAATACATGCAGGCGCATATCCTTAGGGAACTCTTCCGTCTGTATTTGGCGTTGATTGATATTACTTGGCATTCGGTTCTTCTTCTTGCTTAATGAATTAATTAATGCAGGTTATAATTAAATTTGCACATTTGCTTTTTCTCTCTGCAAGCTGTTAATTTATGAGTTTTTAATTATTTTTGTAATTAACGTTTGCTGAGCGCCGTTCACACGCAGCATTGTAATTATTTCCTGGCAACAGGATCAACAGGATATGCTGCTCATTTGTCAAAGGTGAAGCTTTAACGCTCGTAAATACAGATTAAAAGCAGCCAAACCTGCCAAAAACTGAGTCTCAGAGCCGAAACTTGTTTTTATCTTGTGTGGGGCGCCTAAAACCATTTTTTGTATATTTTTGCAGCTGCTTTTTACGTTTCATAATTATCCAAAGTCTCTCCTCGCTGTAGACAATAGACAGCTTCAGGTGCAATGTCAGCTCGGAACATTGTTCTATTTCTTTTCACAAAAAATTGTCATTTCGAGAACTCAATTGTTTGGAAATGCCGCTGGAAACTACGTACCTGCTGGAGGGGCAAGAATAATAACTTCATGCGTAGAGCACAGCTCTTTACCTCGCTCTCCCGTCCCTGTTCATGGGGGTGCAACAACAGATCTTCTTTCCATTTTAGTTTTTTGTTTCTGCAGGTGGACAACATGAAATGTTCTCAGGCTAGCTTAGTGTGTTTCTCTGGTGAGTGTGTACTGTTATAAAATTGCTTTTAGTTTCTTCATCTTTTTTTTTGGCAAAATCGTGGGAACTGTGTTTTTGTTTTGGCAATAATTTTGCGAGTGGATGAAACTCTAGAATGGATTTTCATTTTAAAGCAGGTGAAATGCTGCAGGAGATTAGATCTTTATAAACAGTTTTCTGACCAAGATTTGCCTAACAATACAGCTAAAGCAATGTGCCAAAGTTTTTATACACTTGCTGTTTGTGCATTGTTTCTTTAGGTTATAAGTCCCAGCAAATGAAAATACATTTAGTTGTTAAGTTCATCCTTAAAAAGGAGCTTAGTCAATAACGATAGACGATAATAGATACGTATTTATGTACCAAAGACCTGCACGAGTAAGTAAAATAGTAATCAAGTTGTACTCGCCGAGTACGATTACCTAGCTATCAAATTGGCACCGTAGAATCGTAGGAACCGCACCGTCTTACTCATTTTTACTCATGTGATGTTTTGTTAAAATTTATTTTTTTCTTTTAGTTTTTTGTTCAAAGTAGATGTTTGTTTGCACCGAACAAGTTGTAATATATAGGAGTAGTATATAGTTTTTTTTCGCTTCGGTGCTACGATTATATTCATACGATGACACTATGCCAATTACTACTCGGTACCGTATAAACAAATTCTATGAAAGTGCACGCGTTTTTTTTCACATCGCTTGAAAACCTACTCCAATCCTCATCCAAAGTTTTCGTTAAGCTAACCAGCGCCCTCTAGAATTCCCAAGAGCACACACGCCATCATTGGAGCTTGCAAAAGTATTTCAAACACGAACCCCCAATAATGACCTCCATATACGTTTGGAGGACCAAGCAAGGCTGCATATTTTCCAGAACCAGACGGATTTTACGACTTGCCATGTGAGTATAACAACACATTCCGAGGTGTCCCAGAAATCTCTTCCAACCAAATTCTAACCCAAAACCAATTCTCGGTGTCCTAAAAATCTCTTTCGGTTGGTTTCAAACCTCTAGTATTTTGTTAAGAGATTTGGAGAAACCAATCCAATCCAATACACAATCCAATCAATGCGACTTCGCTAACCTACGCAAATTTAGCGAACTTAGCAAAGACACAAACAGGGCTGGCAAGTCTGAAACCATCAATATAGCTATGAACAAAATCTGTTATCAATTATTTGCGAGCGACGCAGCCCTGTTTTTGTAGTTGGAACATAATCTTATACACACACCTTCTAACTAGACTTTCTAACAAGAAAATGAAATCTCTCGAAGTTCTGGGACTCTCTAGAGATTTCCAGGACACCCCCGATTGTTGCATTATGTGCAATATATTGAGTTTATATAAGATTTAACACACTTGAAACAGAAAATTCCTATGGCAGCTATAAGCAGTAACCAGCTATACTATACAGATGTCCAATTTCGAAAGACCTTAGTGAAATCATGGGAAAGCATGTTAAGGGGCACACCTAGTGTGAAATTTCAAAAAATCGATTTTTCTTTTTTTTCATATTTCGGTAGATTACACCTTTAAAAATAACATATTAAAATTTCAAATCGATATCTCAAATAGTTTTTGAGTTATAGCAATTTAAAGAGCAGCCGCTCGGCAGCTAGAGAGACGATCATTTTATCTTTAAACGCGTTTTTCTCGAAACAGCATTTTCCGAATTTGCTGCAGTGATTACTCAAAAACAAATGATCCGATCACTATCGAATTTTTTTTACATGTTCTATATATAGTTCTCCGTACAATGACCTATCGGTTTTTGATTTGATCAAAAAATCGAATTTTGGCAGGCCAAAAACGACCAAAATTTTGGGGTAAAATTCGACTTTTTTTTTTTTTAAACGCCGCCATATTGTCAATTTTTGATTTTTTTTTTTCGTAGGTCATTGTACAGACAATATTATCTAGTTTAACGAGAATTTTTCTTTTTTAAATTTCATCCACGGAGAAGGCCGGAATCACTGCAGCAGTGAAGGAACTTTTTTTTTTCGCGCCGTTGGAGATCGACTATAACTTAAAAAATATTTAATTTTTTTCTTCAAAAATTTCACTGTATATTCTTGAAACATGTATAAATATATTCTTAAAATTTTGAAATAATTGATAAAGTATTTTTTTTAATAAAAATTCCCAAAAATCACCTTTTTTTAGGCCATCACACTAGGTGTGCCCCTTAAGATATTAAATACGAAATTTGGAGACGTTTCTATTAAGACCAAGAAAATTTAATTCTCTCATTTGTTATCCGATCCTTATGAAAATTTCAGAGATTGCAGATATTGAGCACAAACACTACACTACTAGATGAGTTTGATATCTTTAAAATTGTAGGAGCTATTCAACATTTTTTAGTAAATAAATAAACTTTATCTGCGTAGGGACAATGGAGTATACATACAAAATTTGGTGGCTCTAGCTCTTCAGATCTCCGAGATCTCATATCGCCACCATTCTTACTAATTCACTTCTTATACCCTTGCAGAGGGTATTATAAAATTGTCCGGATGTTTGTAACGCATTGAAGGAAGCATCTCCGACCACTTAAAGTATATATTTTCTTGATCAGCACGACGAGCTGAGTTGATTTAGCCCTGTCCGTCTGTCCGTCTGTTTCTATGCTATCTTCTCCGTCAGTTTTAAAGCTATCCTCACCAAAGTTTGCACGAAGTCTTTTGGTACAAATACGCTGCACATTTGTCGGAACCGGCCGGATCGGATGACTATAGCATATAGCTGCCATAGGAACGATCGGTCGAAAATCAAGTTTTAGTGAGATAAACTTGTTTGTTTTCAATGATTTGTTTGTTTTCAATGAAAACGCCTTCAAACTTCGTATTTCTTAGTTAATTATGCTTTTCCATGATTCCACCAATTATGGTTGAAATCGGACATATATAGCTGTATATAGCTGTCATAGAAAAGTTGAGTCGTAGTTAAGAAAATCTTTTTTGTTTTCAATGGAAATGTCCTCAAAACTGGCATGTATTTGTTTTATATGCTCTGACACAATTCTACAAATTGTGGTCAAAATTGGATGACTATAGCATATAGCTCCCATAGGAACGATCGGTTGAAAAACTAGTTCTTGTGAGAAATACCTTTTTTGTTTTCCATAGAATCGTCTCTTTCGTTGGCATACATTTGTTTTATATACTATTATACAATTCTGCGTTGTCAAAATTAGATGACTATAGCATATAGCTGCAGTATGAATGATCGGTAGAAAAAGAAGTTCTAGTGTGAAAAACTTTTTTGTTTTTGATGGAATCGCCTTCACAAATGTACACGTTAGTTTGTTATGCTTTTCCAAGATTCTACAAAATTTGGTCGAAATCGGACATCCATATAGTATAGCTCCCATAGAAAAGTAAGGTCCGAAAAGTAGTCTTATTTAGAAAAACAAACTGCAAGGGTATACAAAAATTCGGCCGAGCCGAAGTTAACTTTCCCCTATTTTTTGATTATATTTATTTGAACCTTTAGAATTTTATTGGTCATTTCGAGAAGATGATATCGGCCAAATGGCCGCTGTTACAATTGATTGCCATACGGGCTCGTTTTATGGCATTTTTCATCACTTCGGCAAGAACTTCAGGCTGCAGATTCTCGCACTCGTGTCGAATGTTGTCCTTGAGGGCTTCCAAGGTCTCGGGCTTGGTTACGTAAACACGGGATTTCAAAAAACCCCACAAAAAAAAGTGTGGAACGGTTAAATCAGGCGATCTTGCAGGCCAATGCAAATCGCCAAAACGAGAGATGAGGCGACCTGGGAAGCACATGTTGGAACCACATGTCCTACAGTCCAAATTCGTCCAATTGCGGCAGAAAAAACCCGGTTAACATGACCCTATAACGCGCACCGTCCACTGTTGTCGTTTGACCAGCGGCGTTCTCGAAAAAAAGTGGACCGATGACTCCTCCAGCGTGAACAGCGCACCATGCAGTCACTTTGAGCGGGTGTAATGGCTCCTCGTGCATCACTCGTGGAACTTCGGTGCCCCAAAAGCGATAGTTTTGCTTGTTCACGTATCCGCTGAGGTGGAAATGAGCCTCATCGCTCATTATGATTTTGGTCGAAAAATCGATTATTCACGATTATTCTGCGTTCTTGGGGAGTATATCGATCCATGGCTTGTTCACTTTTATTCTACATCTGTCTAGTCCACAAATGTCAAAACAGATCTGACTTTGGCGGCTATTTGTAAAAATAAGAGCATTTTCCAATAGGGTGACTTCTTTTGACCCACCCTGTATTTATTTCATATACATTTACACAATTCTACAAAGTTTTGTCAAAATCGGATGATCGAAAAAAAAGTTTTAGTGAGAAAAACTTGTTTGTTTGTTTTTTGTGTGTGGGAGCATATAAAACAAATACTTGCCAATTTTGAGGACATTTCCATTGAAAACAAAAAAGTTTTCCTAACTCAGCTCGTCATGCTGATCAAGAATATTTATGCTTTATGTGGTCGGAGATGCTTCCTTCTATGCGTTGCAAACATCCGGACAATTTTAAAATACCCACTGCAAGGGTATAAAACTCATCATTTTTTAAAATGAGCTTATGAATAAACATCTTCGGACTCAATACAGTGTTTTGCCTGATCTTTAAGCAAATCGAACTATGAATTTATGACGGTATGTCCGACAAAATTTATTCCCATAATTTTTTATTCCTATAAATTTGTGATCAATTTAAGATTTTGTACCAAGCCATGTCCTCTTGCCACATCCGTCTCCTTTTAGCCAGGCAGATAATGCGGAAGCAGAGTCCAAAAACGAAAAGCAGTTTTAATAAAGAAGAACTATACCATTTTATAAGCTTCATCTTTGATCAATAATTAGATGATTAGCCATGATGGTTGGTTGAAATTAGAAACTAGATTACACAGGGCAACATCCATAACGTCGTATGTGACTCACGCGCGTGCTTGTTAGTCGAATGACATTCGTTTAGAGTTTCCCCGAGGTCCCGAGTTCTCGAATCCCAAACAAAGTAAAGTTTGAAAATAAAATAATGATTATTAATTTAAATTAGTTTTTTATAATCTGTACCAAAGGTACATAGAGTATAATAAGTTTGTGCAAAAGTATTTAACAGCCAGAAGAAAGCATCTCCGACCCCATAAAGTATATATATTCTTGATCAGCATCAACAGCCGAGTCGATATAGCCATGTCTGTCTGTCTGTCCGTATGAACGCACACATCTCAGAGATGATAAAAGATAGAGGTTTGACATGTATGGGACTAATGCTTCTTATACTTGCAGGCAGATCAAGTTTATTTTCAATTTTTGCCACGCCCCCTCCCGCCCCCGCAAATTGGAAAAACGTAATATCCTCCACAGTTTTATAGATAGAAGGTTCGTTCCTTCTGGACATATTTAGTAACAGGATTATTTATCGATCCGCCAAAGGAATGGCAAAGATCGGACGAACGGTAGTAAAGATATGAGCAAACGAAAATTCAATATATCTGGGCTGCCCCTGCAGCAGCAAAACACATGCATATGTATGTAGATGTATGTATATATGAGCAACGACTACACAGCTAAGTGATAGCCAACAATATATTAGGACAAATTTTTATTTAACGTTTCATATTGGATCGTTGTGGGTGTGATGACCCCGCCCCGTCAAAAATTCCAACCTTTAAATGAATTAAACCTGCAAGTATATTGTCTGAGTAATTCTAACAACGAAATCCTATACAAAACCTAACAGCTATGGCTTGCTCATTAGATCCAATTGGATTCTTGCAGCTAACTGGGACGCTCTCATTTTCCCCCTTTCCTTTCGCACATACACAATATTGAGAGAGAGAAATTAGAGATGGTCGCGGGACAAATATATCGCCCGATAGTCTAGTTCTTTAATTCTAACATAATATCAAGCAATCACAATGATGTTAAGTCATTCTGGTCATTCTGGATGTTCGCCCATCTCTAGCCCTGGCAAATGAAAAGGTTTTTTTTTTGTCTGCGGCGCGTGCCAATCCTCTCTCTCTCCCTCTCTCTCCTAATTATACTCTGTACCAAAGGAACATAGAGTATAATAAGTTTGTGCAAAAGTATGTAACAGCACCTTAAATGATAAGTATTTAAGCAACTCATGTCGACTCGTAGGTGTCTTTATTCATACATCGACCCCATTGCTATTGCAATGGCCTCCTCGTGGTGTTCCCTGGATACCGATTTTATATAATATAATCGGGAGCAAATGCGAGCGGCGACCCCAACTGGTACAGAGTATAATATAGTCGGGCTTGACCGACTTTCTTCCTTGTTCAGAAAGAAGACTATAGTGAACCAACAGAAATAAAATATCCTATAAAAAATATGTAATTTTTTATACGCGTCTTGGTGTCGTCATCCTCTTCTGTTTCTACTCTTCCCCTCACTTTCTCTCTAATACTTAGAAAATATGAATGAATGAATGAATTTTTGATCGTACATAGCCTGAAAACTTTTGCCCGCAAACCGGCAAAAAAAACAAATGTATTGATCTACTAAATACGTAATTTCCCAGTCGGACTTGACTGCCTGCCAGAAGCTAATCCCTTATTCAACTTTTGCCACTAAGAAGTAGTTACGGGCGAAACGCAGCAGGAACTGTTCTATTAGAAGGGACGTTAGCATGGGCTGTTGTATTAACGGCTAAATGTGTGTGGGTATGTAAGTGTAGGGAGAAGAGGGAAAATATGGGAAGCGATAGAGTCCCCTAGGTCCAGCTCTAGGATAGCTGCACATTCCACTGGGTGGGTCCAAATGTGTGTGGGGTTTAGGTTTGTGGGTTCCTTAGGGCAGTTGAACAGATGGCAGGTGTCATGCGGGCTTATCTTGCATTTCGGGCATTCGTTTGTAACCTCCAGGCTTATCCTCGATAGGTAACTGTTTAGGAAACAGGAATAGTCTGATCTTAGTTGTGCAAGGGTGGTTCTGGAGGTCCTTGGTAGCATGTTTTCAGTCATGCAAATGGGTGGTGGACGGCCTCCGAGGACAATGTTGCTTTTGAGTCCTTGTACGGCATTGCTTGTCCAGCACAGTGCAATGGGCTCTTACTCCGATGACCTGAGTTTCCTCGTGAAGATGGTCGGTAATTGTTTAGTAGAGCTACCCCTCACCAAAAATTCTGAAAAAAATATCCTCGATGGACCGCGAATTTACAAGAACTATGACGTCTTGAGATCGCGGGGGGACTTCCGCGGTTCAATGGTAAAAATTGTTTGAAAGTTTCATTTTTTTTGTATAAAAAACAGATTGTTTTTTGCCTTAACTGTCATTTTTTAAATTGAAAAAAATTGTTTCTGGTAAGCAAAATATTCGTTGTAAACTCTGACCACCAATCACATCGACGAAAAATGAGTTGCCCAAGTTGCGTAAATACGCTAATGAAGTTTTTCGCTAAGTCGTATGAGGAGATAATGCAATTTGTGGAAGATCACGACTGCATTTTAAAGTCAAAAACGTGTCCAAAATTCGGTTCAAAGTGCACGGCAGCGAATGGACGTTTCCGGTGTAGGAAGATAATGACCGACCAGAAAGGAGCTCATAAGAAGATGCAAAAAATAAAGTGCGAGTTTTTTGAATTGGCAAAATTACTACTTTGAACAGTACGCCGCATAGCAACGTTTCTAGGTATAAGATCAATTATTGCGATCAATAGACATGGAACCATTTAGATTATATAGGTCTTTTAAAATTTATAGAAGTAAACCTTAATGGCCATACTACTAATAGTATGTCCTAAACAATTTTTTAAGTTCACTCACTTTAATTCGATCCTGAAAGTGTTGATAGTCAAAGTGACCAAATGACCTTAGTGTGGCAAACTTAATTGAAGGATATAAATTTTAAAAAATTGTTTAGGACATACTACTAGTAGTACGCCCTTAAAGGTTTACTTCTATAAATGTTAAAAGACCTTTATAATCTAAATGGTTCCATGTCTATTGATCACAATAATTGATCTTATACCTAGAAACGTTAAAACGTTGCCAGTGGGCTTTAAAAGAAGGGGCATGAAATAACGCCAGGTGATATATCGCCCCCGGGCGTTATTTCACTCCTAATAGTGAAATAAAGCCCGCGGGTGTTATTTCACTTTCACTTTCATTCAATGTATAGCGCCATTTTCATACTAGGAAACGAAGAAAAAGTCGGTAAATAGCACATCTATACAAATAAATATAAATTATTTTTGAGAAATAATGACAGTTAAGGCAAAAAACAATCTGTTTTTTATACAAAAAAATGCTTTCAAATAATTTTTACCATTGAACCGCGGGAGAAGACGTCATATTTCTTGTAAATTCGCGGTCCATCGAGGATATTTTTTTCAGAATTTTTGGTGAGGGGTAGCTCTACTAAACAATTACCAGATGGTCTTCATGGTACATGGAGTGGCATCCAGTGACCGTCCTGAGAGCTGCATTCTGCACTCGCTGAAGATTTCCCCATTGGGTGTCACTGACTGCTGGTGACCAGACAGGTGCAGTGTAGTCAGTGAGGGTACGTCCTATTGAGTTGTATCTGACAAGGAGCGTCTTCTTGTCCTTAGCTCAATAACTCCCCGAGATAGCCTTTAGCGCCCTATCTTCGCGAAGAAGAAGAGGTTGTCGAATGTCACCCCCATATCTTTGGGTACTTGTTAGTGGGTATTGTTTTTCCATCCACGCTGACGTCGAACTGGGTACTGACCATCTTAATCCACGTAGTTTGCTTGGGTTGTTGTTGTTGGTTTAACTTTGTTAAAACGCGCGGCTCTCTCTGCACCATGCTGGATGCGTGCTATTAGAATGGACGTTTGCATGTTGTGCAGACTTCTTCGCTTCTAACCTACTGCCAAAAGAAACGTTCATCAAATTTCATACAGATTATATGCCTTCCATCATACTGAAAAAGTCGGTAGTACATTCTTCCTAGTAATAAGTGTGCCAGAAGGCATTCTTCTGCGAACCACGTTCCGACAAATCCGACTGGGTTGATGCTAGCATAACCAAACAGACATGCTCTCTCTTTGTTGCGAAGTTTTTCATATTTGTCGACTAGCCGTTTATCAATTTCAAATTAATATCAAAGAAAAGATAATTAACATAATTCTGTTGTGGACTTAAATTAAATTTTTGTTATTGCCGCCCAATTAAAGACACTGAAGTTCCATTTTAATGTCCACCAATTTAAGTAATCATATATTCCAAAATTATAACGCCTTACGGTATAATTTTATTTAAACAGGCCACCAACATTTTCCACCCTTTTGTTTCGTTAAGATGAATAGATAATAAATTACAAAAATGCAGACGAACTTTAATTAAAAGTCATAAACAACCTGTCTGACATACCAAGCTAACCCTTTTCGACCTTTTTCGACTCCGAAAAATTCTAACAAACCTTTCACCCATTACGACTACTGATGTGCAGGTGCAATCTCCCTGCCGAAAATGAAACGGCTCTAAAGACGTGCTAATTATACAAAAAAAAAGTGATCAAGAAAGTACTTTTTCCTTATTTTGTTTCACAATAAAAATAAAATTTATAGTAAACAATTAAAATGCAATTTCGTGCAAAAATCTTGTAAATAAATGCAGCTGCGACTTGGGGGACCTGTTGCCGTTGCTCATTAACGGGTCTGTGTAGCGAAGCGCAGCGTATTTTATTTTTGATTATTAAATTTTGATACCATTTTGTGTCGCCTGCAACATGCAACAAAGTGCAGAGCGTGACCAATTCCCCAAAATATTTTATTCGACCATATAAAAGCCGCACACGCGCTTCTTAGCCCTTTTTTCCAACTGGTGACCAACACAAACACAAATGAACTATGAGCGTGCTGATTCGCCATTCAATTTCCACGCTTTCTACACTCACTTCGACTTTGTCGCTGTCCTGCCGTCTTCTTCTTTAATTTTTGGAACAGGTGTAATGATTTTTAGCTGTTTTGCACCTTGACTTTCTGCTTCCGTTTCATTTTGAAGCGAAGCTTGTCGATAAGTTTACATTTGGCTGGGGGTAATTTGTGTGCATTTACTTCCTTTCTGTATACAGGGTGACTCATTCGAGGTCAGTTTGCTGCTCCATCCACTCGGATATGGTTAAGTGTTTGGAATTGGCTTGCTCTGGGGGGTAAGAATGGCTTAGGGATATTAATCACAAGTGTGAGGTTGTGTTTACCCAATTCCTTGCGTCGTTTGTGCTGCTCAGATTCCGCCTTTACATATAACGATAGGGCATAGTGCAGCAGAGGTAAAACTATAAATAATTTGGGAATTTTTCTCAAGTCCATTTTTGTTTTTATTTTTTAAAAACTGTATAATAAAAAATTCTTTGTATCTTTTAGAAATTTAACTCAAAGGCTATTTGATGTTCTCTTTTGATTATTTAAAGAAACACCCTATATATCCTCGCCCCTATTTAATTGTTAAATTTGTACTAAGGAATTTATTATCGCTGGCCTCGCAAACCAGAAGCATTAAAAAACACTGAGAGATATTCATTTCTTTCAGTTTTTTTGATTATTCAATATTCAGGGTATCACGGGACTCTTTATCTCAAGTATCACAACTCTATTATTGAATTGCCAACACTGGATTACGCTATCCTCTTTTATGCTACAAAATTTCTCGCTGTGTATTACCCCTCAAGAATATGTAATACAACCGCAAGTCAACTTCCTCAATATCAATCATTACGCCAGCTATATTTCCTTATTTCCTACCCTTCCCCACATGTGCAAGTGCAATGTTAAACTTTCTTCATAAAGCATATTTAGTGTGTAATATAGTCGCTCGGAAAGAAGTTTCCGTTTGGGTAAGCTGCAAGTTTTTTTGTTCAGGTGTGAGCTACCAAAAGTCTTCCCTTTCATTAAAAAATAATAAAAAAAAAAATAAGAAACAACAAGAGGGAAAAAATGATATATTTAATCCGTTCGTTCGTCCGTTCGTTTGGGCAGTGAAGCGTCTTGGATACGACAAGCAAATGATAAACCTGATATGGAACACACTTAAGGGCTCAACTCAGGGTAATCTGCAGTTTGCTCAAGTAGAAACAGCAGCGACAACTGCAGAACCACGCAATGAAATTAAAACACAAGTGCATACACGGGTATGTAGGTGGAGGGAGTGGTGGAGGAGTGAGGAGAAGATCAGTGCTGAACGCTGCCTGTTTCCAGTCGTGCAGGTGGATTTCTCAAGTGGCTGCGTCCGCTTTCTTGGGTTTGCGTAAGTGTTTGTGTGAGTCAATACAGCTGAAGCTGAGTAAGGAAATTGAGAGCAGATTCTACACATATACATAATTTTGTACTTTGAGTTTGAGTGGAACGAGTGCAGTTAAGGATTTTAAAATATTTACAAATGAATTAGATTTATCCTTACAGTTTATAGCCAATTTCTGTAGTGTCTAACTACAGGGGCATATCCAAGTTATCGGCAATTCCAAAAGTATTCGAATCACTCATCACTTCTCAATTGCAGCATTGCTGCCGCTCAATAATTTCCCCATCACAACATGGATTTATGAAAAAACGTTCTGTGGAAATTAACTTACTTGAGTTTACAATTCTTGTTAATATGTTGTTTGTAAACAAGCAGCAAACGGATGTGATATACACGGATTTTAGCAAAGCTTTCGATTCCGTTAATCATGAGCTCCTTATTCGCAAACTGGACATTCTTGGTTTTGCTCCCAAGTTACTTTCTTGGATCATGGCTTATTTACGTGATCGGTCTCAAAGAGTTAGATTTAATTCACAGTTTTCTGAACCCATTTATGAATCCTCCGGTGTTCCCCAAGGCGGTCATCTCGGACCTCTGCTCTTCAACTTATTTGTAAATGATATTCCGACTGCATTATCCCACTCTCATGTGCTAGTGTATGCGGTCGACCTCAAATCTTGCCTGTCTGTACAAAGGGACTTAAACTCTCTCAATAATTGGTGCAAGATCAATAGTCTGCCTCTCAACAATGAAAAGTGTAAATATTTAACTTTTCATCGTAGTACGCCCTATCTTTTTGACTATATGATTGAAGATAAGCCCTTGGAACGCATCTACAAAGTTAATGATTTGGGAATACAATTTATGCCCAAATTATGTTTCAACGGTCATATATCGGTCATTGCCAATAAAGCTATGGGAGTTCTTGGTTTTATCAAGAGATGGTCTAAAGAATTTAATGACCCATATGTCACCAAACAATTATATGTTTCATTGGTCAGACCAATTCTTGAGTTTGGATCATGTATCTGGTCTCCACACTACCAACAATTTCAGGATCAAATCGAATCTGTACAGAAACAGTTTTTAATTTTTGCCCTCCGTGGCCTAAATTGGGATTCTAATAGGATCCCTTCCACCGTACGAGCATAGACTACGCTTGTTGGATCTTCCATCCCTCAATAGTCGTAGAAATTACCTTAGTGTGCTTTTCCTTCATAAGCTCCTGTCAGGTGAGATTGACTCAAGCGCTCTGCTTAGCCTATTAAGTTTTGCGGTTCCGGCCCGTGTAACAAGGAATTATGTACCGATTTATTTACATCCTTGTCTCACGAACTATGCTCATCATGAACCCTTTCGAAACCTTTGTCTTAATTACAATAATTTTTACTATGTCTTCTCTGTAAGCTCTCCTCTTCTAGAAGTAAGAAATATCCTATTGTCTAATTTAAATTCATAATGTTCACTAATCAGTTTGACTGAACTTTGTTAAACTATAAACAATAAACAAAACAATAGGCAAGGCGGCCTTTATCACTTGCCGTTTAATACCGGCAGAAATCAGCCGGCTTCGATTTACAGAGGTATTCTGTAAAGTCAGGGAATTATTTTGTGACTCATTGCTTACAATTCGTATCGAAGAGGCCAAGCTCTTCCAAAAATTTCATCTTGCAATCATCATCAGGATTGTGATTCGATTTTATTTGATCCATCGCACTATGGGCCAGAAATTTCATTTTTTGGCCAAAACCTTAGCATTTCTACACCAGAATAGCTAAGAAGCTAAAATTTTTTACGAAATGTTCTTAAAAGATTAAACTTTACGCACATAATTTTAAAAAAAAATTAACAATTTTATAACATATTCATAGGGCGTGTTCACCAGCATAAATCAATAACCAAAAATCGACTAATTTTGTTAGATTGTGCTGGTGAACGGGCGTGATGTGCAATCATGATTGCTAATTTTCGTGATTGTGTTAGATGTAAATCCATCAAAGTATTTCTTTGTTAGATTGATTTGATTTGTGATTGTTATCGATAGCAAACAACTGACAGCAATAAACAAAGAATTAATTTTGTAGAAATTAAAACAAAATGGGCAAGGAATCGTCTTTGCTTTTTGCAGTTTGGACGTTGGCAAAACGAGAGTCCCTCTCATCAGTAGGTGACCGTTTCGACATACCAAAAAGCCCTCAATGGAGTAGCCAATGTTCTTAATCTAGGTGCCCACACCGCGTCCCATTCACAGCGTCCCATTTGCAGCTTTAAATACGTCTCACATGTCTGCCACACCACCGGCACCCGCTTGCCCAGGTCTGCCCTAAAGATGACTCGCTTCACCGAGGTGTGTAGGACTTGTTCCTGCTCCGGTATGGCCTGCAGCACCTCCAGCATGATCCAGACCAGCACATCTTCATTGACAGTCACATCCAATGTAATGGATTGTACTTGATGTTATTCATATTTTATTATTAATTTTATTTGGTCAAAAGTTCAAAACTTCCGCCAATAAAAAATATCGATAATTTGTTTGACTGTAAATTCTATCAAAAACCGTTCACCAGCAGTCAAACACTTTTATTGTGATTTTTGATTTATGTTAGATGATTGGTGTGTGCTGGTGAACACGCCCATAATCTAAATCAAAGTTGAAAAATTTTTCATCATTTTGGTTTTTATACTTTGTACCAAAGGTACATAGAGTATAATAAGTTTGTGCAAAAGTATGTATTAGCACCTTAAATGATAAGTATTTAAGCAACTCAAGTCGACTCGTAGGTCTTTATTCATATATCGACCCCATTGCTATTGCAATGGCCCCCTCGTGGTGTTCCCTGGATACCGATTTTATATAATATAATCTGGCAAATGCGAGCGGCGACTTCAACTGGTACAGAGTATAATATAGTCGGGCTTGACCGACTTTCTTCCTTTTTTTAGTATGTATTTTAACAATTAATTCCGTGCTTTTAAAAGTATGCTACACATTTTAATCCATGGAAATTAAAATAGCTTTGCTCTCACAGTTTGCTTCATGTGCAAAATTCCAAAGTTTTAAAAAAGAAAAGCTTACTTTTCGGCTTACTTGAAAATTGAAACGTGCTCGATACCAAATGGGAATACATTTTTAATAGCGATTTTATTAAATCCAAAGCAAAACCGCCAATTATAATTTTTATGAATTCTATTCCGTTTTCGAAAATATACAACAACTCTAGAGCTGTTTCTTTCCAAGTTTCGAAAAACCAATTTGTAAAAATCTTCCAAATTTTTGCATAAAATAGCTATAAGTATACTTAATCATTTCCGACAATCGTTTTATCCAGTTTCCCAAACAAAAAAGTGGGACTTTTGGCCAAAATTTCGGCCTGCTGGCCCAGTGTGCATCGTACGACGAGGAACCCATTTGGTATTGCTGCGTTGCTCGTAGGCAACCAAGTTGACTTCATCTTCAGTGAGAAATTGAATTGGGTCGATTTCACTGAAAAAACCAGAAACGCGCATTTTATATAGAATGTGGAGGCCTGTCGAAAGGGGATCCCGACCCCAGGGGGTTTTTCTCCTGTTGTACATAGTTTTATTAAGTTTTCGCCAAAAAATCCGGGCTCCGGGCTTCTCTCAGAAGTCTGGGCCCGGGAGAAAACACCACGGTCCCCCATTTACAAACCCATTTACAAATGCTTTCTACGGCTACTGTTTCTGAATATATGGCACTTGATGTCGATAGAATATTTGTGCCCTCTAGTACTGATGGTGGCGATTGGCCATGCTCGCACTATCTACTCGGCTGGTTCCTACACGGGAACTTTCTTAAGTAGTCCTATGGTCAACGGAGTACATGGGTACTTTCTTAAGTAACCCTAAGGTAAACGGACGCCGATCCAGTGTACGAAAAAAATGAAAAGTATAGCAGATAATTTACTGTTGTCCACGCATTATTTCATTCTAAAGAAAGTTGGAAGGAAGGTGACAGAAAATTTAGATAATAATAATAATAAATATAAGGGAAAGTTAACTTCGGCTCGGCCGAAGTTTTGTATACCCTTGCAGTTTGTTTTTCTAAATAAGACTATTTTTCGGACCTTACTTTTCTATGAGAGCTATACTATATAGATATCCGATTTCGACCAAACCTAGTGAAATCATGGAAAATCATAGCAAACTCTTAATTACGAAATTTGGCGGCGATTCCAATTAAAACAAAAAAGTTTTTCTCACTAGAACTTCTTTTTCGACCGATCATTCATTACAGCAATATGCTATAGTCATCCGATTTTGACAAAACTTTGTAGAATTGTGTTAAAGTATATAAAATAAATATATGCCAACGTAACAGACGTTTCCATTAAAAACAAAAAAGTTTTTCTCACAAGAACTAGTTTTTCGACCGATCCTTCCTATGGCAGCTATATGCTATAGTCATCCGATTTTGTAGAATCGTGTGGGAGCATATAAAACAAATACATGCCAATTTTAAGGACTTATCCATTGAAAACCAAAAAGCTTTTCTAACTATGACTACTTTTCTGACTCTACTTTTCTATGACAGCTATACTATGTAGATGTCCGATTTCGACCAAATTTGGTGGAATCATGGAAAAGCATAGTAAACTAAGAAATACAAAGTTTGGAGGCGTTTCCATTGAAAACAAAAAGTTTTTCTCACTAAAACTTTTCATCCGATCGTTCCTATGACAACTATTTGCTATAGTCATCCGCTCCGGCCGGTTGCGACACATGTGCAGCGTATTTGTACCAAAAGACTTCGTGCAAAGTTAAGTGAGGATAGCTCTAAAACTGACGGAGGAGATAGCATGCTGATCAAGAATATATATACTTTATGTGGTCGGAGATGCTGCCTTCAAAGCGTTACAAACATCCGGAAAATTTTATAATACTTTCTGCAAGGGTATAACGAGAGCGTTAGTTAAAGTCGGTCCTGCCCGACTTCGATATACCCGTTACTCAGGGAAATTAATGTTGTATAGCCTTCCTTTATGTTAGTTAACAGAGCGTTAACATTAATTAGAACATTTAAACATTATGTAAGCAGATAGCGCATGCGGGGGAAAAAGTAGGCAACTTTTTTATAACTTTCATAACTCTGTCATTTCTTAACCGATTTTTATGAAACTTTTAGAGATTGTAAATATTGGGCACATACACTACACTGCAAAATATGAGCTTGAAATCTTCAAAATTGTAGGAGTTGCTTAACATATTTTATTGTGGGGCGTGGCCAAAATTTGAAATAAACTTGATCTGCGTACAGACAATAGGAGTCTACATACAACATTTAGTTGAAATAGCTCTTCTAGTCTCCGAAATCTACGTGTTCATACAGACAGACAGACGGACAGGCTAAATCGACTCGGCTGTTGATGCTGATAAAGATTATATATACTTTAAAGGGTCGGAAGTGTTTCCTTCATCCTGTTACATACTTTTGCCCAATTTTATGATCCCCTTTTCCCAGGGTATAAAAAACTATAGCCATCCCCCCTCTTCTTTCCATACATATGATTGTGATAATGTTATCATGCATAAGTTAGACGAGTTCGCTAAAACAAATGTATCTTTAAATTTGTGTTAACCGATTGAATAAATAAATAATTGACAAATGAAAAGTATGTAACAGACAGAAGTAAGCATTTCCGACCCAATAAAGTATATATATTCTTGATCTGCATCAACAGCCGAGTTGATCTATCCATGTCCGCCTGTCCATCCGTCTGTCCGTATGAACAAACAGATCTCGGAGATGGTAGGAGATAGAGGTTTGACATGTATGGGACAAATGCTTCTTATACTTGCAGGGAGATCAAGTTTATTCTCAATTTTTGCCACGCACCCTCCCGCCCCCGCAAATTGGTAAAAACGCCATATCTCCTACTGTTTTATAGAAAAATGGCTTATTCCTTCTGGACATATTTAGTCATCGCGATTCTTTATCGATCCGCCAAAGGAATAGTAAAGATCGGATGAACGATAGGAAAACAAACAGTTAAGGGCAGCACCGGTCGCAACGGTGATGGGCAGCACTTGACAGGTACAGAGTATGTTATAGTTAGGCCAGAGACAAGGCCTGTAATCTATCTGTTAAGTAAGACCTGAAAAGTTTAGTTGCAGTACTTGTCAAATTGTATCTTTATGTACCACAGAGTTATGAAAACCGATATGTCAAGAATTTAACTGCTCAAACCTTAAGAGATAGTTCACCTCTCCTTTTTCCCTTATACCATTTTGCCAATGAAGATATACTCAAATAGCCCCCTCATAAATTCCGTCATAAGCTACCCATTATGGGTTAAACATCCAGAAGCAAATACAATAACCAATCAATGATTAATGTTCTAGTTGATTCATCATTCAAAATGCCATATAATCGCAACAATATTCTCCGAAACAAGTGGACTGCACTTTCTGCACTTTTCCCAGAATCCCACTGATAACAGATGCAAATTGTGATGATGCCAGTTTCATTGAAAATGTTTACTTACACACTGCATTCGATGGGAAGCTGATAACAATTGTTGGGCGCGAGGGCTTTCCTGAACTTTCACTAACCAGCCGCCATGTGTTATGTGTCAATTGGGGGTTAACAAGCTGCCAGAGTTAGTTTGTCTACCAAGATTTCTAATCTACTAAAGCAGTAAACTTTTGATTTTTGTGTACCAAAAATAGCTGACGAGAAGAGTTCCTACAGTTAGTCACAAGGTTAGAAAACAAAGTCAATACAATACAATAAAATATATACAATACGAGGCAATAGTAACTTGGAGCTTGATTTATAAATTGCGAGAATTTCCACAATTAGTTTTACATTCAACAAAGACAAGGCAACCCTCGTTTAGCATTTATAATATAGAATACTAGGAAAATGATTAGATGCGCTTTAAAATAACCCCCTCGAAGCCCTATAAATGCATCTCAGTTTTAGCTCAGCAACAGATTTACCCTAATCCTACGCGAGTGAGCAACTCAAAATGCATTTAATTCTGTTACTTTTTACGGTACTGTTAAGCCTTGCGCATTCTCAAGGCATTTCACGCAAGGAATGGGAAGATTATAAGTCAAAATACCACAAGCAATACCTGAATGAAACCGTAGATCAGGAACACTTCCACATTTACGAGCAGAGCAGAAAACTAATCGAAGAAAACCACAAACTATATGCGGAGGGCAAAGTGCGCTATGAACTGGGACTCAATGAGTATTCGGATATCAAAATGCTAACTCCATTGCCTTCAGTGCCGGATGAGGAAACCCAAGATAACTTCCCCACATCACCCAAGCCGTGGACACAAACGGAAAATTTCAAGTCTTATGATGAAATCCAAGGAGGCATCGATTGGCGTGACCGGGGTGTAGTCTCTTCTGTGCAAAATCAGGGCACCACCTGCGAGAGCTGTTGGACTTTCTCAACTACGGGTTCCTTGGAGGCGCAATTGCGTTTAAGAGATAAGAATAATGTGACGTTATCGCCCAAGCAACTGCTCGATTGCTCGGGCCAACCCAATCAAGGCTGCGCTGGAGGATGGGTGAGCGTTGCCTTTAGGTTTATTATGAAAGAGCAAGGCATAGCCCGGAAGAGCGCGTATCCACCCTATACCCCCAAAAAGGAGAACTGTCGCTATGAACCGTCACAGAGTGGAGGCACCACGCGATATTATGTCACATTACCCCAGGACGATGAGCATGCCCTGGCCGAGGCTGTCTATAATGTAGGACCTGTTGCTGTATCCATATACCACTGGTCTCCCTACTTTATCAACTACAAGAGAGGTATTTTCAGCGACGAAGACTGTCCACATGCAAAGGAATCGCTTACTCACTCGATGCTAGTGGTGGGCTTCGGCACCGATCCAATAGACGGCGATTATTGGCTGCTCAAAAACTCCTGGGGCGTTGGATGGGGTGAGGATGGTTATATACGTATGGCACGCAATCGGAATATGTGCGGTGTGGCTACTCTTGGTCAATATCCCATTGTATAGAGATTTCAATAATAGTGTCGTGAAATACCCGAGAGATAATCTGATTTGAAAAGAATATAAAAGTAGATACATCCATCCGAATCAACTTAATTTTAAATTTAGTTCGAATTGTAAAAGTAAAAGCACTTGAAGTTTCTCATTGTATTCAGCAACATCGATAGTGGACAACATCGAGAGTGCTATATATTTTTTGATTGTTCCATTTTAACCAAATAAACTGATGCTGTATTTCACATTTTTACCATTTATTGTAACTTTTTGTAGGCATGCAACATCGATTTTTGTTTTGATTTTACTCGCAGATATTACAGAATTACGTAATGGATTGGTTTCGATTTTGCTGGGGTTGGGGGCTAAGCGTTCTCAGGAAAATTGTTTTAAGAGGAAATAGAAAAAGAAAAAAATTGAGAATTTCATGCCTGGTACGGTAGAAATGCAAATTCTTAATCCAAGAGAGCATTTCTTGATCCCGTTACTTTTTATACCCGTTACTCGTAGAGAAAATAGGGTATACTAAAATCGGCCAGATATATGTAACAGGCAGGAGGAAGCATATTGCCATGTCCGTCTGACAGCCTGTCTGTCTATCTGTCTGTATGAACGCGTCGATCTTAAAGACTATTAGAGATGGAGATACAAATTTTTGGTTGTGGGTACGAGGTAGGTGTTACCCAGGTCAAGTTTGATTAGAACTTGAAAATTTCTCCTTCTAAACGGTCCAAGTGTCATAAGATTCTCTTGGTGCTCTCGTTGTCCGCCAGTGCGTTAGTAAGCGTAGAGAGACCGCAGATCCGAACATTTAACAGTAGACCAAGGAGCAACGCATACTAGGAGCTGCTTCACAGCGATCGGAAAGAGAAGCTCTACTTTGACATATTTCGGATGTCCAATAACTCGTTTTTTGAGCTGTGTGAACTGTTGCGCCCTCAATTGCCATTGCCAAAAATTTTGATGACCGTACCGGTGCCAGCGGAGAAGCAGGTGGCAATCTGCGTGTTGTGTAGAATACGGAGTGGTGGTCGACGTTTTCGGTGTGCACAAAAGCACTGTCCACAAATTCTTCCACTTGGTCTTTATGGTCATATTAAAAATAATGAAATCCTTGGTATTTCTCCCAGACCTGGTGAAAAGTATGGAAATATCTGAGGCTTTCGAGAAAAAATCACACAAACCTACTATAATAGGAGCGATTGATGGTAATGAAGACTAACATGTTAATGCGCCAAATCTACATATAATCCATAAACGTAGACACGAACAAACGAGTACAAAAACATAAATATATATATATATATACAAAATAAAATAAAAATACATACCATTTACAGATAGAGATATTTCAAATTTTATTTTTTTTTTAAAGGAAAAAATAACATTATAAAATTTTACAAAAAAATAAAAAAAAAAAAAAAAAAAAAAAAAATTTATTTTTTTTTTTTTGAAGGGGGGGGGGGGGCAACAGTATGGTCTTTTTGTTGGGGATTTTATTTAAATACACAAAAACTTTCTTATTTCCAAAAAAAAAAAAAACCCCAAAAAAAAAAAAACGTTAAAAAAAAAAAAAAAAAAAACAAAACAAAAAAAACAAGAAAAAAAAAAAATTTAATATATTGTTGTGATTTTACCCTGTCTGCCCCCTAAAAAAAAAAAAAAAAAATTTTCGTGAAAGATTCGAGGAGAAGATCAGTGCTGAACGCTGCCTGTTTCCAGTCGTGCAGGTGGATTTCTCAAGTGGCTGCGTCCGCTTTCTTGGGTTTGCGTAAGTGTTTGTGTGAGTCAATACAGCTGAAGCTGAGTAAGGAAATTGAGAGCAGATTCTACACATATACATTATTTTGTACTTTGAGTTTGAGTGGAACGAGTGCAGTTAAGGATTTTAAAATATTTACAAATGAAATAGATTTATCCTTACAGTTTATAGCCAATTTCTGTAGTGTCTAACTACAGGGGCATATCCAAGTTATCGGCAATTCCAAAAGTATTCGAATCACTCATCACTTCTCAATTGCAACATTGCTGCCGCTCAATAATTTCCCCATAACAACATGGATTTATGAAAAAACGTTCTGTGGAAACTAACTTACTTGAGTTTACAACTCTAGTTAATATGAGGTTTGTAAACAAGCTGCAAACGGATGTGATATACCCGGATTTTAGCAAAGCTTTCGATTCCGTTAATCATGAGCTCCTTATTCGCAAACTGGACATTCTTGGTTTTCCTCCCAAGTTACTTTCTTGGATCATGGCTTATTGACGTGATCGGTCCCAAAGAGTTAGATTTAATTCACCCATTTATGTATCCTCCGTTGTTCCCCAAGGCAGTCATCTCGGACCTCTGCTCTTCAACTTATTTGTAAATGATATTTCGACTGCATTATCCCACTCTCATGTGCTAATGTATGCGGTCGACCTCAAACTTTGCCTGTCTTATAATGATCCAGTATCATCTCTTCTCCTACAAAGGGACTTAAACTCTCTCAATAATTGGTGCAAGATCAATAGTCTGCCTCTCAACAATGAAAAGTGTAAATATTTTACTTTTCATTCTAGTACGCCCTATCTTTTTGACTATATGATTGAAGATAAGCCCTTGGAACGCATCTACAGTTAATGATTTGGGAATACATTTATGCCCAAATTATGTTTCAACGGTCATATACGGTCTGCAATAAAGCTATGGGAGTTCTTGGTTTTATCAAGAGATGGTCTAAAGAATTTAATGACCCTATGTCACCAAACATTATATTTCTTGGTCAGACCAATTCTTGAGTTTGGATCATGTATCTGGTCTCCACACTACCAACAATTTCAGGATCAAATCGAATCTGTACAGAAACAGTTTTTAATTTTTGCCCTCTGTGGCCTAAATTGGGATTCTAATAGGCACCTACTACCGTAGAGAGACACGCTTGTTGGATCTTCCATCCCTCAATAGTCGTAGAAATTACCTTAGTGTGCTTTTCCTTCATAAGCTCCTGTCAGGTGAGATTGACTCAAGCGCTCTGCTTAGCCTATTAAGTTTTGCGGTTCCGGCCCGTGTAACAAGGAATTATGTACCGATTTATTTACATCCTTGTCTCATGAACTATGCTCATCATGAACCCTTTCGAAACCTTTGTCTTTATTACAATAATTTTCACTATGTCTTCTCTGTAAGCTCTCCTCTTCTAGATGTAAGAAATATCCTATTGTCTAATTTAAATTCAAAATGTTCACTAATCAGTTTGACTGAACTTTGTTAAACTATAAACAATAAACAAAACAAAACAATAGGCAAGGCTGCCTTTATCACTTGCCGTTTAATACCGGCAGAAATCAGCCGGCTTCGATTTACAGAGGTATTCAGTAAAGTCAGGGAATTATTTTGTGACTCATTGCTTACAATTCGTATCGAAGAGGCCAAGCTCTTCCAAAAATTTCATCTTGCAATCATCATCAGGATTGTGATTCGATTTTATTTGATCCATCCAAAACCACATTTCTACTCCAGAATAGCTAAGAAGCTAAAATTTTTTACGAAATGTTCTTAAAAGATTAAACTTAACGCACATAATTTTTAAAAAATTTAACAATTTTATAACATATTCATAATCTAAATCAAAGTTAAAAAATTTTTCAACATTTTGGTTTTTATACTCTGTACCAAAGGTACACAGAGTATAATAAGTTTGTGCAAACAGCCAGAAGGAAGCATCTCCGACCCCATAAAGTATATATATTCTTGATCAGCATCAACAGCTGAGTCGATATAGCCATGTCCGTATGAACGCACAGATCTCAGAGATGGTAAGAAATAAAGGTTTGACATGTATGGGACTTATGCTTCTTATACTTGCAGGCAGATCAAGTTTATTTTCAATTTTTGCCACGCCCCCTCCTGCCCCCGCAAATTGGAAAAAACGTAATATCTTCCGCAGTTTTTTTTTGGACATATTTAGTCAAGATTATTTATCGATCCGCCAAAGGAATGGTAAAGATCGGATGAACAGTAGTAAAGATATGAGCAAACGAAAATTCATTATATCTGGGCTGCTCCTGCAGCAGCAAAACACATACAAAGTGATAGCCAACAATATTTTATTTTACGATTCATATTGGATCGTTAAGGGTGTGATGACCCCGCCCCGCCAAAAATTCCACCTTTTAAATGAATTAAACCTGCAAATATATTGTCTGAGTAATTCCAACAACGAAACCCTATACAAAACCTAACAGCTATGGCAATCTCATTAGATCCAATTGGATTCTTGCAGCTAACTGGGACTAGAACTTCTTTTTCGACCGATCATTCATTACAGCATCCGATTTTGACAAAACTTTGTAGAATTGTGTAAAAGTATATGAAATAAATATATGCCAACGTAAAGGACGTTTCCATTAAAACAAAAAAAGTTTTTCTCACAAGAACAAGTTTTTCGCACGATCGTTCCTATGGGAGCTATATGCCATAGTCATCCGATTTTGTAGAATCGTGAGGGAGCATATAAAACAAATACATGCCAATTTTAAGGACATTTCCATTGACAGATATACTATATAGATGTCCGATTTCGACCAAATTTGGTGGAATCATGGAAAAGCATAGTAAACTAAGAAATACAAAGTTTGGAGGCGTTTCCATTGAAAACAAAAAGTTTTTCTCACTAAAACTAGTTTTTCAACCGATGGTTCCTATGACAGCTATATGCTATAGTCATCCGCTCCGGCCAATTCCGACAAATGTGCTGCGTATTTGTACCAAAAGACTTCGTGCAAAGTTAAGTGAGGATAGCTCTAAAACTGACGGAGGAGATAGCATAGAAACAGAGGGACAGACGGACAGGGCTAAATCAACTCAGCTTGTCATGCTGATCAAGAATATATTTACTTTATGTGGTCGGAGATGCTGCCTTCAAAGCGTTACAAACATCCGGACAATTTTATAATACTTTCTGCAAGGGTATAACGAGAGCGTTAGTTAAAGTCGGTCCTGCCCGACTTCGATATACCAGTTACTCAGGGAAATTAATGTTGTATAGCCTTCCCTTATGTTAGTTAACAGAGCGTTAACATTAATGAGAACATTTAAACATTATGTAAGCAGATAGCGCATGCGGCGAAAAAAGTAGGCAACTTTTTTATAACTTTCATAACTCTGTCATTTTTTATCCGATTTTTATGAAACTTTTAGAGATTGTAGATATTAGGCACATACACTACATTGAAAAATATGAGCTTGAAATCTTCAAAATTGTAGGAGTTGCTTAACATATTTTATTGTGGGGCGTGGCCAAAATTTGAAATAAACTTGATCTGCGTACAGACAATAGGAGTCTACATACAAAATTTAGTTGAAATAGCTCTTCTAGTCTCCGAAATCTACGTGTTCATACAGACAGACAGACGGACAGGCTAAATCGACTCGGCTGTTGATGCTGATAAAGATTATATATACTTTATAGGGTCGGAAATGTTTCCTTCATCCTGTTACATACTTTTGCCCAATTTTATGATCCCCTTTTCCCAGGGTATAAAAAACTATAGCCATCCCCCCCTCTTCTTTCCATACATATGATTGTGATAATGTTATCATGCATAAGTTAGACGAGTTCGCTAAAACAAATGTATCTTTAAATTTGTGTTAACCGATTGAGTAAATAAATAATTGACAAATGAAAAGTATGTAACAGACAGAAGTAAGCATTTCCGACCCAATAAAGTGTATATATTCTTGATCTGCATCAACAGACGAGTTGATCTGTCCGCCTGTCCATCCGTCTGTCCGTATGAACAAACAGATCTCGGAGATGGTAGGAGATAGAGGTTTGACATGTATGGGACATATGCTTCTTATACTTGCAGGGAGATCAAGTTTATTTTCAATTTTTGCCACGCACCCTCCCGCCCCCGCAAATTGGTAAAAACGCCATATCTCCTACTGTTTTATAGAAAAATGGCTTATTCCTTCTTCTTTACATATTTGGTCATCGAGATTCTTTATCGATCCACCAAAGGAATAGTAAAGATCGGATAAACGATAGGAAAACAAACAGTTAAGGGCAGCACCGGTCGCAACGGTGATGGGCAGCACTTGACAGGTACAGAGTATGTTATAGTTAGGCCAGAGACAAGGCCTGTAATCTATCTGTTAAGTAAGACCTGAAAAGTTTAGTTGCAGTACTTGTCAAATTGTATCTTTATGTACCACAGAGTTATGAAAACCGATATGTCAAGAATTTAACTGCTCAAACCTTAAGAGATATTTCACCTCTCCTTTTTCCCTTATACCATTTTGCCAATGAAGATAAACTCAAATAGCCCCCTCATAAATTCCGTCATAAGCTACCCATTATGGGTTAAACATCCAGAAGCAAATTCAGTAACCAATCAATGATTAATGTTCTAGTTGATTAATCATTCAAAATGCCATATAATCGCAACAGTATTCTCCGAAACAAGTGGACTGTACTCTCTGCACTTTTCCCAGAATCCCACTGATAACAGACGCAAATTGTGATAATGCCAGTTTCATGGAAAATGTTTACTTACACACTGCACTCGATGGGAAGCTGATAACAATTGTTGGGCGCGAGGGCTTTCCTGAACTTTCACTAAACATTGAGACACCTTACAAATTGTGTGTGAAGGAACAAGCCGCCATGTGATATGTGTCAATTGGTGGTTAACAAGCTGCCAGAGTTAGTTTGTCTACCACGATTTCTAGTCTACTAAAGCAGTAAACTTTTGATTTTTGTGTACCAAAAATAGCTGACGAGAAGAGTTCCTACAGTTAGTCACAAGGTTAGAAAACAAAGTCAATACAATACAATAAAATATATACAATATGAGGCTATAGTAACTTGGAGCTTGATTTATAAATTGCGAGAATTTCCACAATTAGTTTTACATTCAACAAAGACAAGGCAACCCTCGTTTAGCATTTATAATATAGAATACTAGGAAAATGATTAGATGCGCTTTAAAATAACCCCCTCGAAGCCCTATAAATGCATCTCAGTTTTAGCTCAGCAACAGATTTACCCTAATCCTACGCGAGTGAGCAACTCAAAATGCATTTAATTCTGTTACTTTTTACGGTACTGTTAAGCCTTGCGCATTCTCAAGGCATTTCACGCAAGGAATGGGAAGATTATAAGTCAAAATACCACAAGCAATACCTGAATGAAACCGTAGATCAGGAACACTTCCACATTTACGAGCAGAGCAGAAAACTAATCGAAGAAAACCACAAACTATATGCGGAGGGGAAGGTGCGCTATGAACTGGGACTCAATGAGTATTCGGATATCAAAATGCTAACTCCATTGCCTTCAGTGCCGGATGAGGAAACCCAAGATAACTTCCCCACATCATCCAAGCCGTGGACACAAACGGAAAGTTTCAAGTCTTATGATGAAATCCAAGGAGGCATCGATTGGCGTGACCGGGGTGTAGTCTCTTCTGTGCAAAATCAGGGCACCACCTGCGAGAGCTGTTGGACTTTCTCAACTACGGGTTCCTTGGAGGCGCAATTGCGTTTAAGAGATAAGAATAATGTGACGTTATCGCCCAAGCAACTGCTCGATTGCTCGGGCCAACCCAATCAAGGCTGCGCTGGAGGATGGGTGAGCGTTGCCTTTAGGTTTATTATGAAAGAGCAAGGCATAGCCCGGAAGAACGCGTATCCACCCTATACCCCCGAAAAGGAGAACTGTCGCTATGAACCGTCACAGAGTGGAGGCACCACGCGATATTATGTCACATTACCCCAGGACGATGAGCATGCCCTGGCCGAGGCTGTCTATAATGTAGGACCTGTTGCTGTATCCATATACCACTGGTCTCCCTACTTTATCAACTACAAGAGAGGTATTTTCATCGACGAAGACTGTCCACATGCAAAGGAATCGCTTACTCACTCTATGCTAGTGGTGGGCTTCGGCACTGATCCAATAGACGGCGATTATTGGCTGCTCAAAAACTCCTGGGGCGTTGGATGGGGTGAGGATGGTTATATACGTATGGCACGCAATCGGAATATGTGCGGTGTGGCTGCTCTTGGTCAATATCCCATTGTATAGAGATTTCAATAATAGTGTAGTGAAATACCCGAGAGATAATCTGATTTGAAAAGAATATAAAGTAGTTTTGTTGTTGTTTGGATACATCCATCCGAATCAACTTAATTTTAAATTTAGTTCGAATTGTAAAAGTAAAAGCACTTGAAGTTTCGCATTGTATTCAGCAACATCGATAGTGGACAACATCGAGAGTGCTATATATTTTTTGATTGTTCCATTTAAACCAAATAAATTGATGCTGTATTTCACATTTTGACCATTTATTGTAACTTTTTGTAGGCATGCAACATTGATTTTTGCTTTGATTTTACTCGCAGATATTACAGAATTACGTAATGGATTGGTGGCAAAGTCGTCGCATTCTTCTAGGATTCGATTTTGGTGGGGTTGGGGGCTAAGCGTTCTCAGGAAAATTGTTTTAAGAGAAAATAGAAAAAGAAAAAAATTGAGAATTTCATGCCTGGTACGGTAGGAATGCAAATTCTTAATCCAAGAGAGCATTTCTTGATCCCATTACTCTTTATACCCGTTACTCGTAGAGTAAATAGGGTATACTAAAATCGGGCAGATATATGTAACAGGCAGGAGGAAGCATATTGGCTTGTCCGTCTGACAGTCTGTCTGTCTATCTGTCTATATGAACGCGTCGATCTTAAAGACTATTAGAGATGGAGATACAAATTTTTAGTTGTGGGTACGAGGTAGGTGTATACCCAGATCAAGTTTGATTAAGAACTTGAAAATTTCTCCTTCATAAACGGTCCAAGTGTCATAAGATTCTCTTGGTGCTCTCGTTGTCCGCCAGTGCGTTAGTAAGCGTAGAGAGACCGCAGATCCGAACATTTAACAGTAGACCAAGGAGCAACGCATACTGGGAGCTGCTTCACAGCGATCGGAAAGATAAGCTCTACTTTGACATATTTCGGATGTCCAATAACTCGATTTTTGAGCTGTGTGAACTGTTGCGTCCTCAATTGCCATTGCCAAAAATTTTGATGACCGTACCGGTGCCAGCGGAGAAGCAGGTGGCAATCTGCGTGTTGTGTAGAATACGGAGTGGTGGTCGACGTTTTCCACAAATTCTTCCACTTGGTCTTTATGGCCATATTAAAAATAATGAAATCCTTGGTATTTCTCCCAGACCTGGTGAAAAGCATGGAAATATCTGAGGCTTTCGAGAAAAAATCACACATACGATTGATGGTAACGAAGACTAACATGTTAATGCGCCAAATCTACATTATATTTCATATAAGCAGGTACTCGTATACCAGTGCCAGCGCCGACAGTTGGATACCTTGACTATGTGAACAGGAAGGGAAAACAAACCTTCTACCTATAAAACTGTGGGAGATATATCATCATTTTCCAATTTTGGGGGGGGGGGGGGGGGGGGGGGAGGCAAAAAAAAATAAACTTGCTCTGGCCAGAAATAAAAAAGCCTATGTCCCATTTTTTTTAAACCTCTATCTCTTACCATCCCCGAGAAATGTTTGTTCATACAGACAGACGCACGGACAAACGGAAATGGCTAGCTCGACTCAGCTGTTGATGCTGATCAAGAATATATATACTTTATAGGGTCGCAAATGCTAATCAGCGATCTTGTGCCTGAAATGTCTATCAAAAGAGCAGTCTCTCCATGCCAGCGACGACAAAACTGTTTGGGAATTCCAAAAGCAGCATGCGCGCATGCGTGCATATGTGCCTCTGTTTAATGTTATGCCAATAGCATAGCAAGACCTCGAGCCAGTAAAAACTGCAAGTTAAATAGGACTACTTTTCGGACCTTACCTTTCTATCCAAACTTACTAGAATCATGAAAAAGCATAACAAACTAACAATTACGAAATTTGGAGACGATCCCATTTAAAATAAATCAGTTCTAGTGAGCAAAACTTTTTTTTCTAGTTTGCTATGCTTTTCCATGACTCCACTAAAATTGGTCGAAATAGGACATCTATATAGTATAGCTGTCATAGAAAAGTGGAGTCTGAAAAGTAGTCTTAGCTTGAAAAACTTTTTTGTTTTCAATGGAAATGTCCTCAAATTTTACAAATTTTCTAAAAATTTGTACCAGAAACTGCATTCTATGGGAGTGTCATCAAAATTTATTAATTTACTGGAAAGGATTTATGACCAAACGGAAGCAGCAATATGGACAGGAGGAGCTTTATCCAATTATTTTGATACCGAAATCGGGATAAGGCAAGGATGCACACTATCCCCGCTACTTTTGCACTCTACCTAGACGACTTGCATGATGCGCTAGGAGGCTGACTGTCTGTAGGAGACCTTAATATTCGCTTATTAATGTATGCAGACGACATTGTAATGCTGGCTGATGAGACCCAAGTACTCCAAACCATGATCAACCGGCTATGATCAACGTATTGCTGTAAATGGGGAATGAAGGTGAACTTGAATAAGTCTGAAATTATGGTATTCAGGAAAGGAGGAGACACTCTGAAAGATGGACCTACAGGAGAGAAGTAGTAAAAACTTCATCTGAATTTAGGTACCTAGGAGTCCTTTTCACGCCGACCGTGTCATTTACAAAGCATGTGCTTAGAAGGAGTATTGAGGCTAAGACTAGTATCAACATGACCTGGAATAACTTCCTGGGAAAAAGAGAGATACACATAAATGCAAAATGGAATCTTGCAGTATGCCGTATAATCCAAGGATATGGAGCAGAAATCTGGGGAGGAGGACACTTTACAGAAGTCGATAGGACCCAACTTCTCTTTTTAAAAAGTTCTATATTTGCCAGCTAATACACCAAGCTATGCCCTATTCCTTGAGACCGGTTTGGAGAATGCCCACCTGTATACGCTTGACTTGCACCTCAGCTTTATAGGAAAAACGATGCACTTTTATAATGAGAATCGCCTCCCACACTACATTACCAGCATGCTATCAGAAAAGAATATCTTCTGGGTAAGAAGTCTGGATGAATTGTGCAACCCTCTTCAGATAGACTGGAGAGACTCCTTGAGATCAGCACAGGAATGGAGTTCTTTCCGAACAACAACACAATTCTACAAAGTTTGGTCAAAATCAGATGAGTATAGCAAATAGCTGCAGTATGATTGATCGGTCGAAAAAGAAGTTCTAGTGTTTAAAACTTGTTTGCTTTAAATGGAATCGCCATCAAAAATGTACATGTTAGTTTGTTATGCTTTTCCAAGATTTCACTAAATTTGGTCGAAATCAGACATCTACCATATATATAGTATAGCTCCCATAGAAAAGTAAGGTCCGAAAAGTTGTCTTGTTTAGAAAAATAGGGGAAAGCTAACTTCGGCTCGGTCGAAGTTTTGTATACCCTTGCAGCCTCCATTGAAAACAAAAAAGTTTTTCTAACTTAGACTACTCTTAGGACCTTACTTTTCTTTGGAAGCTATACTCTTTAGATGTCTAATTTCGACCAAACTTAGTGGAATCATGGAAAAGCATAACAAACTAACAGTTACGAATTGGAGGCGATCCCATTTAAAACAAATCAGTTTTTCTCACCACAAAATTTCTTTTTACCGATCATTCGAACTGCAGATATAAGATATAGTCATCCGATTTTGACAAAACTTTGTAGAATTGTGTGAAAGCATACCAAATGAATATTTGCCGATTTTAAGAACGTTCCCATTGAAAACAAAAAGTTTTTCTAACTAAGACTACTTTTCAGACTATACTTTTCTATGACAGCTCCACTATATAGATGAGCGATTTCGGCCAAACTTTGTGAAATCATGGGAAAGGATAGTAAACTAAGAAATACGAAGCTTGGACGTGTTTCCATTGAAAACAAAAAGTTTTTCTCATTAAGACTAGTTTTTCGACCGATCGATTCTATGACAGCTATATGCTATAGTCATCCGATCCGGCCGGTTCCGACATGTGCAGCGTATTTGTACTAAAAGACTTTGAGCAAAGTTTGGTTAAGATAACTGACGGAGGAGATAGCATAGAAACAGACGGACAGACGGACTGGGCTAAATCAACTCAGCTCGTCATGCTGATAAAGAATATATATACTTTATGTGGTCGGAGATGCTTTCTTCTAAGCGTTACAAACAATCGGACAATTTTATAATACCCTTTGCAAGGGTTTAAAAACTGTCAGAGCCACCATTTTTAAGTTAGACCCTGGAGACTTTTCACATACGTATGAAGTAAGGCCCAATATCTTTCTATTCTGAAAAGTACAATTAGATCGGACAAAAAACACCTAAGTTATATACGAATGAATTTTGCTTGTAGGAGAGAGAGGGTCTTGCATCGTCAGTTACCGCCTGCGTGCGTTTGTGTGTATGTTGGAGTGTGTGTGAATGTGTGAGTTTGTGTGTATTTAAATGAAAATACACTAAATCAAGGGAACAGGGTATTTTGCAGTCGGGGCACTCGACTACAGCTCCCATACTTGTTTATTTTGCGGAGTTATTTAACAGCTGATTGAGCTCCATGATCTTTTGCTTTTAAACAATACACTAGATTGCGTAAATACCCTATTTGGAGTTTCGCATTTAATATTGATTGCAGAACATCCTCTTAGGGCCGTTTTCTCATGTTTCTGTTTTTGCAAACTTACGTGGATTTGGTAAATTTGCACTGCTCATTTCCACCTGGATTTGCAAAAACAGGAACATGAGAAAACGGGCCTTAGAAACCCCCATATTCCTAAGACAGCTATACTTAACTCATTAGCTCAAAATCTTTACGACTTGTCAATAAAAATGCCAGCTATAAATGTCAACTTAAATTTAAGGCTAAGTAAATAGCATATATTCAGTTGTTACTAGAATTGTGTATGCTTGCTGACTTAAGGGGGAAAGAATGCGATTGTCTGAGGTGTCAAAAGTCGCACAGCAATCAATCAATTTAACAACCAAAGAAAATCAACACAAAGAAATGTTAAAAATAAATTGTATAAAATTTATCAAGGGAAATGCACAGTAGACAAAAGGACATTCGAGCATATACCGTAAGCAGTAAGCAGAGTTTGGGGTGGAAAGAAAGATTTCTTGCAACAAAGAAATCTAAAAGTCAGCATGAAGGCAGGAGATGTCCTTATTGTGGCTTGTTTGCGCAATGTTAACAGTGAGTTGTGCAAACTTTAAGATGTTTAAACATTTGGTACATACGGCAGCAGCAGCAGCAGCTGTTTGAAAGTCAACAAACTCTATGGCCCCAACGCGTGCCAGATGCCAGGACATCAACTGATCAAACGCAAAAAAATCTACAACTTTTTGTTTATAATGTTTACAAAAAAAAGTAAGTCTGCCTTCTGTAATTAAAAACCACACGCTTATCATTTATTTATGCATGCCCCAAAAGCCAGTTTTTGATTGGCTTCTCCTACTCCCGTGGCAGCTGACGACATTCAGGGCACAATTTATACTTCATTTAAGCTGTTGTACGGATTTTTACGTGTGTGGCAAGCAGGCAGGCGACGCGTCGCGACGACCGACATTCCACTCGATAAATTTTTGCAATAAAATGTAAACTCTTTTTTTTTCGTGAAATAATATGGAACCCTTTCAACAACGCAGAGGGGTTGGAACTGACAACTGAGATTGAAGTGAGGCGAACAGGTAATGTGCATATGTCGTGTTTTAAGTATTTAGTTTATTGTTTGGGCGTGCCTGATGTTTATGTAATGATTGAGTGGGGCCATTGATGGATTCGTTTAATGAGTAGCTATTTTGATATATGCCAAGACGTATAATTGTTTTAAAAGTGTTTGAAATGTCCTCAGGTGTGGCATTTTCATTCATCTACATAATAGAGAGCAAAAGAAGTGCCATGAATACTTGTCAACTTCTTCATTTATTTGGTGTATTTCGGTAACGAATAAACTTAACTATATTTGCAAATCAGACTACCGTTATACCTTTAACCACAAAAAGAAAAAATAAAAATTAAAGCGGACCTGTATAAGGTCCAAAGATGACGTAGTTTTGACGGTATAAGAATAAAGTAAGTTTAAAAAGAACGCAAATTGGTCTAGAATCGTCATATTGACTTAAGCGGAATAAAGATACGAAACCAATGGCTTTTGATAAATAACGAAATGAAAGCGTTCAATTCAAAGTTTGATAAGGTGAAGTAAAGAAAGAAAAAGAAATGAAAGTAATACCGGTTTGGACTATCCCCATTCAAAAGTTAATATAAAGTTTTAACAAACGAACATGTTCGTAGAACGGAGAGATAATTCCGGACCGTTAAATAAGAAAGAAAAAATGTTGGACCATTAGAAGAGAAATAACGTGAAGAGGACTAGAAAAAAAAAATTAATAGAAGAAAAAACGTAGTGAAATTGAACCGTATGTTGGTATGTATAGAGAACTTAAAAAACGTTAAACTAGGGTCAAAAAAGGAGTGTCGGTGTGATTTTGGAACAGCAGTTAACGTCAAAGACGGTTACAGATTGAATTGTAGGCGAAAAAGGGAGGAAGTGGGTGGTACAAAAGAGAAGTTGGTATAACGTGGAAGAGACGCTATTTTGGTCGAAAACGTCATTTCGTAGAAGAAAGCGCGTAAGGTGATAGGAAGAGGTTTTGACCAAAAGCAGGGAGGGTGATTTGGGAGAAGAGGGTTGTTAACGTGTACAAATAAAAGACTAAATCAAAACTAACAGTAACCATTTAACTACAAAAAGAAGTCCCTAAGATGTCGCTTAACAGTAATATTGTTGATATTAAAGTCGAACCGCATGCCAACTGGAAGATTATTGTATGTTAATCAGGAATGCAAACTGGTTCTGAACCTGGTGAACCGAACCGGCTTCTTTTCAGAAATGCTGAACCGAACCGAAAACAGTTCGGTTCGGTTCAGTTCCACAAGTTTTAAAACGAGAATCGCTTTCCTATAGCCAATGAAACTTATTAATTTCTTTTTCCTAATATAAATTTGATTTCGAATTGATCCTTGGGAGAGATATAGCCTTTAAGGATGACTTGACACAAATTTTACATTTACTTCTGTAAGTCTACCGTAATTGCCCGGCGATCTCTTAATATACCTGTCATCAGTCTGCATTCTATTCTTGAAAGTTGTTAATTGTTTTTTCGTTCTTTACTGGACAATATTCTCAATTTTCTGTAGTACTTCTTCACCATAATTTAATCTTGGCCAGGAGAGTTTTTTCTCATACGATTAATATATGCATAATACTTAGGTATTCTTTTCTAGCCGACATTCTCCGTTTTTAAAGTGCATTCCTAGAACTTAAAGACGAATCTTACATAAATACTTCATAAATTTTGGACATTCTAATGAGGATATTAAAGATGTTCAAATGGATTATATGAATTCAACTTCTAAAGTGTGTGAATAGTCACATTATGACAGAAATCATAATATTTCATAATATGCCTGTATGAAACACTGAACCGAACCGAAGCCACGGCTCAGTTAGCTCCAAAAACCATGTGAGTACTTATTTTCGAGTGGTTTGCATCCCTGATATTAATAGGGCTCTACATATCAGTTCATTATTAGCATAATTGACCCTATGAGTTGCTACTCTAAATGGGACCAAGTCACCCAAAGATCTGGGCGGAATATTGAACGGAATCTTGTCCAGTAGGACCATTAATATTTCAGACTACAATGACGTTGAAAATAAAAATCGTAAGGATGCATTTGTCCTTTTATTCCCAAGGGCAACAGATACGGTGGAAAAAGCTCCGAAAAATTTAAATGGGCAAGTAGAAATTTAAGGAATCGTTACAGTAGACGCTCAGGCCTGTTTATGCGAACGGCAGCAGAAGGTTTCCGAATAAACGAAGCATATTCAAGCTTAAAACGCACTTAGGCAGAGTACAAACTTAGCTGTGTGAAGGGATCTTGAATTGTTTGGAATTGCGCTTTACAATGCCCAGCATTGAATAAGCTTTGGGAAGGATATAGTTTAGATGCTCAGAAAACTGAAATTTTTAGTCAAACACCACCCGCAAAATAGCTTCATTCTGCCATCTTAAAGCGTGATGACTAATAGTATACGATGTTAATATCGGCAGCTCGTTAAGTTAAAAGGCAGCAAATTGCGTCCACAACAGTCAACAATCGAATTAAGATCGCATTGATAAACTTCAACATCTCTGAGGTTTTTAACAGATCTACAAATTTTTAAGTCATCAGCATACGAGGGCCGTCAAAGAAATGGCCGACCTAGCACAGTAGCCTTGGAAAATGTTCACAAGAAATATTAAAAAAGGGAAGTACCGACTATTAAAAGCTTAAGTTTGAAGTTTGGTGCCTTGACCTTGCACAGTTTTTTGGTCGATTTTAATAGAGAACGCTTGTTATTGATTTGCAAACATGAACAAAATTGGTCATCGTTATGTGTCCAACCAATATTAAAAAGGAGCTGGATTCTACCTTACGTAATTCTGCTCCCTCGTTTACAACAATAAAATATTGGGTGGCTGAGTTTAAGCGAGGTCGTTTGAGCTGAGCGTCCAAATGAGGTGCCCACTTCAGAAATGGTGGCCAAAATTAAAAAATGTGTATTGAGTGACCGGCGATTGAAAGTTCGTGAGTTAGCTGAATGTGTAGGCATTTCAAAAAGTGCTGTACATCGCATATTGACCGAAAAATTGGACATGAAAAAGTTATGCGCAAGATGGGTGCCGCGTTTGCTGCTCCATCATGACAATGCGCCGGTTCGCACCTCTGCCGTTGCAATGGCTAAAATTAATGAATTAAAATTTGAATTACGCCCCTTATTCGCCAGACTTAGCTCCCTCTGATTATTTCTTATTTCCAAACTTGAAAAAATGGCTCGGAGGAAAAAGATTTGGCAACAATGAAGAGGTGGAGTCCGAGGTTAATGCCTATTTTGAAGAGCTTCACAGTTCTAATTATAAAAAGGTATCGAAGCTATTGAACATCGTGGGAAAAGTGTATCGACCTAAAGGATCCTATGTTAAAAAAAAAAAAATGATAAATTTTTGTGTTTTAGTAGTTAGGTCGGCTATTTCTGGGACGGCCCTCGTACATTAGATAACGCGACTGAAATGGGTAACCGATATCATTAATGAATAGTGTAAATAGCAAGGGACCCAGTACACTCCCTTGAGGGTGGCCAGATGTAACAATTTAGGGGCTTGAACTTATGCCACCAATGAGAACTTAATACCATCAATCCAATTGAGTATGGAAGAATGAAAGCCAAACTTGGAGGAAAAAATCTATATAAGAATCTATACATATATATAAAAGTGAAAGTATGTTTGTATATTTGTCCTTTATGGGCATCTAAGCCGCTGAACCGATCTTCACTAATTGTTCACAGTAAGTTCAGGTCGATCAGGAAAGAGTCATAGGCTATGTCTCATGTCTGTGAAATGGTCCAAAAACCGGGAAATTTCAAAATTATACAGTTCATCGGATTGCAATGAAACTTTGGGGAATGAATTGAACGCTTGCCAAGGAGGGTTTCTAAATTGAAGAAATTCGCGGAAAATGGTCCAAGAACCGCGAAAACTGCAAATTTTACGGTTTTGGTAGGACTTTGAAGAATGATTTCAGTTTGGGCGGCATAAAATCAAAATTTTTATGGAAACAAATCGTGATTTTTATCAAATATTCTTAAAGAGCATACATTAGGCATATAAAATCCACTAAGCAATTTGAAATTAGTGCAGCCCTGGATTTTTAGCAGGGCTGCAAAGTCAAGTGTTCGGTCAGCTGGTTACTCAGCTTTACGCTTGTGCCAATTTATTACCTGTGAGTAAAAATTGAATGTAAAATATGGAAATTAAAGGTAAAGGTATGTAGAATGTGAATACTGAAACAAATTGTGTGTTGTTCTTGTTAATGTTTTTTCTGTTTATCGTTTTGTTATGTCCTTATATAGAAAAAACTTAACCCCGTTGGTTATTGTGGAGAAGTAGTAATATTAGTAGTTTATTTTGGTTTTGGAACGTTTTTGGCATGGTTTCTTGAAACCGTTAGCCGTTTACAAATTGGTGTATAACATAAATTTATTTTATAATTAATTAACTAAATTATTTTATGAATAATTATAAGTGACTGATCGACCGTCAAGACAAAGGTAACTAGTCCATTAGCGAAATAAGGTCTTCCCGATACCGTTAGGCGTGAGAAAGGTAGTTGAATAGCATCCGCCAGTTTCTCCCATTCATCCAATCAGTGTTTCTGCCTCTGACATTACTGAGCTCTGAAGATGTAAAGCTCGATCAAGATATTCTAAACGATGCATTTCAGGGTCACCTATTCTCTCGACTTGCAGGATTAATCGATTAGATCAGTTTGATGACTTCATTTGCTCCCCCTTTTTTTCGCAGAACTGGGCAATACTTTTGTACTTACTACTTAGACATCTAGGCATTCCAATTTGCCTACCATTCGCTTGCATTTACATAAAAACCCAGTAAGCAATCTAGACACGAATCCACAAACATTAATTCAATGGAAATGGCAAGTAACTATTGTGTTTGAACGCCTTTAAATCGTAGGGCCTCATGAATGATAAATAGCATAGCATAGTACTGTATATTGGTCAGACTTGGCACGTCTTGTCTAGGTGCCCGATACTAAAAATTCCAATCGCTATTATCTGGCAGCAACAGTGTCTGCTGTGATTGCCACCATTTTGTTTATCCCTCCCGCTCGTCCCCAGCAGCTGCCGCCAGGTCAATAACAAAGAAAATGAAAACGAAAAAAGAAACACAAAAGTAAATCTCTCTTAAAAAAGAAATCCATTTCCATTCCAACTAGCGACTGCCAGCAGCCTGTTGTCCGTTGCCTGTTGCTCGCAGGATGCTTTGCTTTGAACTCACTGATCTGCATTATCCTTGGCAAGTACCTGCTGCGACCACCAACTGCTAAATGTTGCCAAGGGGTCGGGGCATTGTGATTCGTTTCATTTGTTGCACTCGCTCTCAACAATCCTCGGCAATCTGTTGCTCTTGCACATGTCTCTGATTCAGCAGCAGGCAGAGCGTTAAAAAAAAAAAGAAATGAATTTGATGCCCCTTTGCAAGGTGTTCCACTGACCCTGTTTTCGGGTCCGTAAACAACATTTGGTCTGTCGACAATGATTTGCTGGGATTCCGCGAAACACATTTAGGAGTAAACTGTACTTGGTGAAATTTCGAGAAGAGTATGTGTGCGAAGAGTATGTCTGTGCCCTTATAGAGATTGTTTGATCTATGAAGCTTGTATCATAGATATCCAACCAAGCGTAAAGCGAAAAAGTAAGCTAAGGCGTGATTTTTTAAGAGCTAAAGGAAAATTCAAAAAATGGCATGAAATCTTTATTTGAATCGATAGTACAGTCCATATAATTTAATGTTTGAAGATTATTTCATTTAAATTTTGACCGTGACTGCGCCTCAAATGGTCCATCCGTTTAGTCCAATTTTGGCATACTCTTTCCAACATTTCGGCCGGTATCTCACGAATAAATGCTTCAATGTTGTCTTCCAATGCGTCAATTGAAGCGGGCTTGTCTGTATAGACATGAGCTTTAACATAGCCCCACAAAAATAGTCTAAAGGCGTTAAATCGCACGATCTAGGCGGCCAATTGACCGGTCCCGAACGTGAAATAAAATGTTCACCGAACTCGCCTCTCAATAAGTCCATTGCTGCGCGTGCCGTGTGGCATGTGGCACCGTCTTGTTGAAACCACATGTCATGCAAGTCAAGCTCTTGCATTTTGGGCAAAAAAAGTTGGATATCATCTCACGGTAGCGCTCACCATTCACAGTTACGTTACGATTCGCATCATCTTTGAAGAAGTACGGTCCAATGATGCCACCAGCCCATAAACCGCACCAAACTGTGACTTTTTCTGGATGCATTGGTAGCTCTTGCAATGCTTCTGGCTGATATTCACTCCAAAATCGACAATTCTGCTTATTTACGTACCCATTGAGCCAAAAATGAGCTTCCTCGCTGAACTCAATTTTTCGGTAAAAAAGTGGATCTTCGGCCAACTTTCCAAGAGCCCATTCACCAAAAATTCTACGTTGCGGTAGGTCGTTCGGCTTCAATTCTTGCACCAGCTGTATTTTGAAAGGCTTCACACCTAAATCCTTCCGCAAAATTGTCCACGAACGGCGACGAATCGATAATTGATGGTCATCATTAACACTGGCCGATACAGCTGCGATATTTTCTTCAGTTCGCACTCTACGTAAGCGTGTTGGTGGTTTAATGTCCAACAATGTAAATTTGGTGCGAAATTTAGTCACAATAGCCCGAATAGCCGCTTCAGTGGGTCGATTAAACTGACCATAAAATGGAAGAAGCGCGCGATGAACTTTCTTAACAGAGCACGCATTTTGATAATAAAATTCAATAATTTGCAAGCGTTGTTCGTTTGTAAGACGATTCATGGTTAAATTATAGACCAAACTGAAGATGTTTGACAGTGAAACAAAACACGAAACGTGCGTGAGATGTTTAAACCAGTGTTGCCAAAAAGATAATAGCTAAAAAATCACCCTTTATATAGTATAGCTCTAATAGAAAAGTAATGTCCGAAAAGTAGTCTTATTTAGAAAAATAGGGGAAAGATAACTTCGGCTCGGCCGAAGTTTTGTATACTCTTGCAGTATGTTTTTCTAAATAAGAACACTTTTCGGACCTTATTTTTCTATGGGAGCTGTACTATATAGATGTCCGATTTCGACCAAACTTAGTGCAATCATGAAAAATCATAACAATCTGTTAGTGGGGGCGATCCACAGTGGGCATATGTCGCGCAAAAGTTAACATATTTTGATGAAATTCGAAACCTTAGGTTTTTTTATAAAAATACAATTACATTTTAAATTTCAGCAAAATCCGCCTACTAATTTACATACCTCCCATATAACCCTTAATTTTAAAATAATCCCAAGGTTAATAAGTGCTGTTGTTTTATGGTATTATTCTTTCCGTATTTTTTAAAAGATAGGTAATTTAATTAAAAGGAACAAAATTAATTTTAATTTTAAATGTTAACTGATAATTAATGTTTTGCCTTGCAATAAACTGCACACCTCTTCATCAAATATTTTAAAATTGCCTAAATGCTTTGAAAGCCTTTTATCTATTGATGATATAAATGGATCAGACAAGTAAAGTCAAGAATTAAAAATGTCCGTCATTGTATTTTCCCTGGAGTTTTTTCGTGTATGGTGCTGACGAATACTGCGAAAATCTTTATTTCTAGCTTCAAGGGCCTCTTCCGACATCATTCCTATGGGAAGTGGAACTTGAGCTATTATTTCAGCCCCGTGCAATAAAATTTTATGAACAGAGGACGGCATATAGTACCACGGGTATAAATTGACGAAAATTTCCGCTGTTTGTATTGCGTATGTCCGAAAAGCGTCCGGATCAATTTTATAACCGGAGGCCATCGATAGCACGCTGAATCGGTATATTAAGGACTCGCTGACTCGCTGACTTTCATTCTGCCATATAGTTTGGGTTCCTGCGAGCAATTTTAATGGTACGAGACATATGGAGAACAAATACTGATCGATCATATTTGAGCCAATGTCACTATAGCTTTGTCGATATGTTGAGGCAGTAACATATATAAGCCCGAACCTTTAAAATATTATTGTTATTATTATTTATCTGCGACGTTTCTGGGCAAAACTTAATAATTCTTTTAACGGTTCTATCTACCAAGCATTGCAAAGGTACTTCTGCTGTAGTGTCAGTGACAACCACTCCTTCTGGATAACATTTCTGTTTTGCTTCTCTTATAATATTATAACTCGGATAGATATCAGCGTTCCTGGCTTTTGCTCCGCTTCGCATAAGGTTATATGTATATTTTGTGAAACCACCTTCAATAAATAAAGCTAGGGCTTCATCAGGCGAATATGGTATGGGTTTCTGATTTTAGAATTCCAGCGACTTTCTTAGTTTATCAACACTATTACTGTCAGAGCTCAGCATTTTTACAACTTTGGCAGCATTTCTTTTGCCTGATTTGTATAAGCTGCTGCTAGCCGCTACCATAAGTTCACGAGGAATCTATAACAATCTCGGAAACCTTTGGACTTGACTCATGTAAATCTGCAAGAAAGCAACAATGAAAATAAGTGGTGTGTCTAACATTTATTTTTTTTCTCAAAATGATCCTCTCGATTTCCAGACCGCTTCCATTTCCATAAAAGTTGTGCAGAAAAATTATGAATTTGTTTTTTTATGGCCGTTATCTCTTCATCATTTTGTTTTGATGTATCAATATTCGCAAAAACATAGTTTTCGAGCAACATTTTTTTATTGTTAGAAGCCTTTCCTTTGCGCCATACCGAAAAAAGTGCTCGCTTGGAAACAGACATGATTCCTAAAATAATATATATCTTGTAAAATGGGCGTTTCCGAGGCTTCATATTGAACATTTATAATCACAAAGATCCACGTTTTCACAAACACAAAGGTATAGCACCAATAAACACCAATCAATATTAAATTTACTCCACTGAAAATTGCACAAGGATAATTTGGGCTCACTATTTAAACGGCACAATACAAACCAATTTTCAAGGAACTACAACATTAGACAGGTCTCGCAAATACTTTTTAACATAATACATACCTTTAACTTCAAATTGGAAAAGAGAACGAAACAAAAATTAAAAAATTTAAGTTTTTACTTAAAGTTGCTTTCGCCAAACAAAAAGTGAAAAAAGTGTTGCAGCCCCGCAGCCAAACCATATGATTACTTTAAAAGCTCACAGCTGTGCCAACTTCGATTATCATTGAAAAAAATTGCATTGCAATCATCCCTGGGGTATTAGTTATCGGTATTTAATAACATTTTGTAGCCAAACGCATTTTCAAATTTTGAATTATTCAGCGCTAGCTCGGGCCTCGGGCCCACTGTGCGATCCCAATAACAACAAAAAGTTTTTCTCACTAGAACTTCCTTTTCGACCGATCATTCATACTGCAGCTATATGCTATAGTCATCCGATTTTGACAAAACTTTGTAGAATTCTGTAAAAGTACTTAAAATAAATATTTGCCGACGTAAGGGACGTTTCCATTAAAAACAAAAAAGTTTTCCTCACAAGAACTAGTTTATCGACCGATCGTTCCTATGGCAGCTATATGCTATAGTTATCCGATTTTGACCAAGCTTTGTAGAATCGTGTGGGAGCATATAAAACAAATACATGCCAATTTTGAGGCCATTTTCATGGAAAACAAAAGTTTTTCTAACTAAGACTACTTTTCAGACTATTCTTTTCTATGACAGCTATACTATGAAATCATGGAAAAGCATAGTAAACTGAGAAATACAAAGTTTTGAGGAGTTTCAATTGAAAACAAAAAAAATTTTTCTCACTAAAAATAGTTTTTCGACCGATCGTTCCTATGACAGCTATATGCTAAAGTCATCTGATCTGGCCGGTTCTGCCAAATGTGCAGCGTATTTGTACCAAAAGACTTCGTGCAAAGTTTGGTGAGGATAGCTTTAAAACTGAAGGAGGAGATAGCTTAGAAACAGACGGACGGACGGACGGACAGGGCTAAATCAACTCAGCTCGTCATGCTGATCAAGAATATATATACTTTATGTGGTCGGAGATGCTTCCTTCTATGCCTTACAAACATCCGGACAATTTTATAATACCCTCTGCAAGGGTATAAAAAGGTCAAAAATCAGCCTCGACAAGGAGTACCCAGCTCAATTAGCTCAATTTGAAGATTCAGAAGGTTCAGAGATTTAAAATTGTAGTGCATGGAAGTAGCTAAGCGATATCTCTGGGGTTTGTTTTCCTATTCCAATTCTTCCACATCCAATTTCATTCATATTAAAGTTGTCTTAAGTCTTAACTTACCTACGCAAACTTTTTACAAATTTATTTTCCCCCTAGTTTCACCTTATCAATTCCATCACTTAACGTTTCTTGTCTTTCGGCCAATTTATTCCATCATTACCCAAAACCCAGCACTGACTCATCAACGACTCATCCAGCGCCGCTGGCATTAAAAACCAACTCACAACTTGACCATTTGCATATGTTGAAACCCACCGAAAATGGAGCAATTCCAACCAACTTCAAAATAATTTTCAATATGCCCAATGCGAATTTATTGCACTAAAAACCTCAACTGCATGCAAAATGCAAAAATAATTCAAGTAATGAGGCATTTTTTTTTAGCTTTTGAAACAAAAGCCGAGAATGAGAACCCCACAACCCAAGGGAGGGCGTGATGATTGCATTTTAATGAGCAAATTAAAAATCAATGCCCGCCTGACTGACGATAACACGTACTTTGTACTTAAATTAAACGAAACGAAAATTTGTTGAAGGAAAAGAACTGTCGATCGAACACCGATCGTGAGAATGGAAATGGCGACAATGCCGAATGCCGCCGCCGCCGCTGGAGCTGGAGCTGCCGCCTTGAACCCCATAAATCTTCATAAGCTTGTCACGTTTCGAGTGCAACAGCTACTCGTAAATACTCCTACTGAGGCGCAGAAGCAAAATCAGAAGCTCTCCCCCCAAAAAAAAGAAGAAAAAAGCTACCAAGCGGATTAACAATTATTTTGACATAAAATAGCCGCACGCCCGAGAAGAAGCCCCGCGCTCTATGGTGACAATCGTCGGCCCCACACAACAAATTTCATGAGTGTGCCATGGTGACACGTACGAGAGTACATACTTGGCTCAACGCTGATGCTTTCTGGACTACCGTTGAGTTCGTTTTTTTTTTTGGCTTAATTTGGCAGGCAGGACACGTGTCTGGTTTGAAGCTCTTCAATTTGTGGTAACATTCAATGAAATTTGGTCATAAAAGATGTTGTTTATGGTAAATGCGTTTGGGCGATTTGCATTTGTTCAACAGTTCAACAACTTTTTTCAATTAGTACACGAAATTAAGAAAAACTTTTAGGAACCGGACTAAGCCGAACCATCCGTTGCTCCGCTTACTATCAAGCGAAGGGAATATGCAATTTCACTCTCTCTCCAAGTGAGAGCCTGGTGGCTTCTTTGAATAAACTTTACACCCGGTCACCCCTGTCAGCTGTTGGCGCCAGCTTTGTAGTAACTAGCCATGAAAAGCTTCTGAAACTACCGTTCAGATTCGGCGTTAAACTGTAGGTCCCTTTCTCTTGTGCGAAAATTAGAAGCGCACAAGCCAAGAGATTGAGAAAAGCTCGGCTCTGGCCTTTTGGGGCTGTGTCAAGCCATTTCACATTACACAAGTAGCAGAGGAGACAGCTGTCCTTTGCTACTATGTCCTTACTCAACCATCTTGCTTGGGTGATAAGAAAAGCCAGGTTTCCAGGGAACAGAAAACATAAGCTACTGCATTGCACCCAAAACAGTGGTTTTACTTATGTCTAAAAACTTTTCCCAAGACTTGTCTCTGACTTTGACACTGACATAGCCGCAGTTAGTTGGCCTGGTCCAGGGAGATAATTGAGAAAACAAACAAAATGCCGACATAGTCCACTCTTTTCCTACAGATTGACATCTTCATCATAAATAAAAGTGAAAAACTTCAATTGAGAAAATAGGAAAAAGTAAGTAAAGGCCGGACAATTGTAACGAACGAAAATGTTGCTACAGTTTTTCCTCTTTGCTTTTCTCTACAAGATTTGTATCTCCGAATGTGGCAAGTGAATGCCAATCAAAATGACAAACAAATAAACAAGTTGTGGAAATAATCATAACAATAACAATGCCATTAACATTACAATGAACATAACAATTTCAGCTGCAATCGGGTTAATGAAGACATATGCTATAGCATGGACCCAGCAGGAGGAGGAGGAGGAGGAGCAGGAGGAATAGTGCCCATAATTAAGTTTAAACATTGCGCCTAGTCGCTAATGGAGCTGGCAAATACTGCAGGAGGCGGAGTAGGAGGAGTAGGATCTTTGGACGTGACGCATACTTAATTATCGCTCCATGTTGGAGGCACGCCCCACCTCGTTTTGCTAGGTGTTAACAAATTCATTTCACTCCATAATTTTCTCAACAACCTGTAACTGGTTTTTTCTCCATCTTCATGGTGGCTATCAGAGTTACATGGCTCTTTAATCTTCTTGGGCAGAGGCGGCAACATTATTTGCATGCTGATTAGTCTTCAATGCCCAGTTCCAGAGCCAGCCCCAGACAGGTTGCACCTCGCCACTTTCCCCCAGCGTCAAGTGAGTTGATCTAGACCTGGTCTCGAGTCCGGAGACTCTGCTCCAATTTTCAACACTTTTGACGTGACTGTTAATTGATTTAGAGTGCCGCGTCTGTCCATCTGAGTCGGAGTTTGCTTTTTGCTTTGGGCCCCCCGTCTATGATTATATAGCGCCACCAGCTTGTTATGGCCAACTTTGGTTGCCACTGTAATGACTCTTTGGCTTGCTTGGTGGTGCTGATGAGGATGGTGGTAATTGTTAGACACTGTACGTGTCGTCGATGGGAAAAACGGACAAAAATGTTTGCTTAACTGCTCAATCGTGCAGAAATGACAACTTTATTAACATTGACTTTTCCGGAGAGAGAGACAGAGATGGTGATGAGTGGTGGTGGGTGGATTGTTTGGTTCAGTTTTGAAGCTGCTTTTGTTTAAATAAAATATTTCTAAACTAATACAAAAGTGCAGAAAATGTAATTTACTGAAACTGGTCTTGGCTCTCATCTCTTCTCACGCAACTCCTTGCTCCAAGTTGAAAGCCGAACTTACAGAGCAAAGAGTAGCGAAAGGCTTGCAGCTCTTGACAAACTTTGCTTTGAGCCGGCTTCCGACCGCCGGTAGCCGGCTTTCGAGAGTTCTCTCTTGAGTATAAATTTTGTTAAGTTAGGAAAACAATGGTCTAGTAGCTAGTTTGGTCCTTGGGTAAGACTCTCTTTAACCTTCTCCTTTGAAGTATTTCTAGGATCTAAGCAAGTTTTAAGCCAGTTTGTTGGGGTGGTGTAATAGCTTGTCAAGGTATCTGGAGGCTTAATTGTTGATGACAACTCCAACCACAGGAACCATTTAGCTCCCGTAATGCGTCTAAGGATTTTCGCCTTGACATCAGGTAAAATTTCGGCGCGACACCATAAATTTGTAGGCCGTATCTCCATACCGGTGCCTGATTAGCCTTGTATATTAGGGCTTTGTTTCTGAGTGACAGCTTGTTCTTGGAGTTCAGGAGCCATCCCATGCGCCATGCTTTGCCAGCCACTGCCTATGCTGTTGCCTTCACATGGTGTCGAAATGTCAGTCTTCTGTCCAGTGTCACCCCAAGGTACACCCAGAAAAAAGTAGAACGAATAATTTAAGTACGAACGCTCTTGAATAAATACTATATGTATTCGTTCTTGAATTTTTAAGAATTTCGCGCTTGAAATCGAGCTAAATTCGTTCTGTTTGGTGTTTTAAGGAGAGAAGAGTGAGGAAAAGAAACTGAGAAAGGAGAGCAAGCACATTTGTGAGAATAGCGCTGAACCCGCTCTCACTGCATCGTTTTTTTTTGGGAGAGGGGTGTCTGGGGAGTGAAGAGCGCTCCCAGTTAGTTAATAATATAAATTTGGACGATGCTCAAGGCATCCTACATCTGGTGCTGTTGTCTAAGCTCCTTTTTTACACAAGAATTTTTGTACCCGATTTGGATCAAGAATTGCTGCTCTTGGATTAAGAAAAACGGGATCAAACATTCATACTTGGATCAAGAATTTCGTTCTAGGATCGAGACTTTTCACTCTTATCGAACTATTGAGTACGAAAATTCTTAAGCCAAGTATGAAAAGATCGTAGATTGACAAACAGTTACATTGACCGGCTGGTCTTAGAAAAGCGTCGTGCAAGAAGAAAATGGCAAAGCTTTAGATCGCCTGCAGCAAAAAATTGTCTGAGACTTACAGAACGCGTACTTCGCAATGCACTCGAAGCCGAGGATTAGCTAGCACATAGCCGTTATATCGAAAAATTATCGCCTACAAGCATCAAATTTCCCCTATGGAGGGCACGCGCCAGCATAAAGCCACCTGCAAATGTAGACACGCCTCTAAGAGATCAGACAGGAAGATGGGCCCGCAGCGACGAAGAAAAGGCAACTGTCTTTGCACTTCACCTTAAAAATGTTTTCCAGCCAAATCCTCCAACCAATGGCTATGAACTTCCATTGGTTCCGACCGCCGCACAAACTGACCCAACCAAAGTTCATTCGCTAGAAATAAAAAATGCTATCAGAGAGCTAAATCCCAGAAAAGCTCCTGGACATGACCTAATTACACCTAAAATGATTATGGAACTACCAAGTCCCGCCATTACATTTATCTCAAGACTTTTCAATGCTGTTCTGCGATGTGGATACTTTCCAACTCAGTGGAGGAGGTCCACAATCATAATGATTCAGAAACCAGGAAAAGATAAAACACAAGCGTCATCATACAGACCCATTAGTCTGCTACCTTGCCTGTCAAAACTATTTGAGAAGGTCTTACTCCGTAAAATTGATGACCATTCTCAAAATATCATTCCCTCACATCAATTTGGGTTTAGAGCAAAGCACGGGGCTATTGAGCAAGTCAACCGTTTAACTTCAGACATTCGGACTGCGTTTGAGCCCAACGAATACTGCTCTGCAATTTTCTTAGATGTTGCCCAAGCATTTCACCGCGTTTGGTTGGACGGTCTTATATTCAAGATAAGGACAATGCTTTCCCCAAATACTCACTAAAGTCTTAGAAAGTTACGTCAGTAACAGAGTATTTACAGTTCGTCAAAATGAGTACAAAACGGAAGAGCTCACTATAGGAGCCGGAGTGCCGCAGGGTAGCGTACTCGGTCCTCTCCTATATGTAATGTACACTGCCGACATCCAAGACCCCGACTTACAATAAGTACTTTTGCGAATGATACGGCAATATTAAGCAGATCACGATGTCCAATTAACGCAACAAGTCTCCTGGCAAGCCACCTAGCTAAAGTGGAAGAGTGGCTGGCCAACTGGCGCATAAAAATCAACGAGCAAAAGTGTAAACATGTGACGTTCACACTCAACAGAAGCACCTGTCCCCAGCTATCCTTAAATGCAACCCAGATCCCGCAATCAAACGATGTTGTATACCTAGGTGTGCACCTCGATAGAAGGCTCACATGTCGCAAACACATAGAGTCGAAAAAGCTTCAAATCAAGCTAAAGGCCAACAGCCTTCACTGGCTAATCAACTCCCGTTCCCCTCTTAAACTGGAATATAAAGTCCTACTGTACAAAAGCATCATAAAGCCTGTCTGGACGTATGGCTCGCAGTTATGGGGAAATGCCTGTGCGAGCAGCGTGGACATCCTCCAAAGATCACAATCAAGAATTCTTAGAACCATCACTGGAGCGCCATGGTACATTCGCAATGAGTGTATCCACAACGACCTCAGCATCCCTCAGCAACTTAAACAAAAATATTCTGAGAAGCTTCTTACCCACCCAAACCAACTTGCAAAATCTCTTTCCATGCTAGCAACGCATTCTCGTCTCAGGAGAAATGACCTACCAACCCAGCGACTGACTTGAAGGGCCGCAGAACACAAACTATCTCCAACAGGGGATGGTTTATAAAATAGTTTGTAGATTAAGATCTGAAAAATTATTGTTAGTCTCATTAAGAGAAGATCCAATAAATAGAATCCAACAAAATAAGCTTAAAAAAAAAACAAAAAAAAAGTATGAAATTCTCTATTTTTTCTCTAAGTGTATTTACAAGAATACTCCGGGCAGGTGTCACGACGGGTGGAATAAGTCACTAAAGCACACATGTCCGTAATTATGGCAAAGTTCCATCTAGCGGACCAGTTGCTAAACTTATTCAGGTACTCCTCACTCAGAGAAAAAAAAAAGAGAATTTCATACTTGGTTCAAGAATTTTCGTACTCAGATCACAGAGCTCGAAGATCTTTCCAAGGGTGGATAGAAAGCTAATCGGCCGGTAGAAATCAAGGAAGTAGGGTGGTTTTCCATTATTGTGGAACACAACTATTTTGGCTTACTTCCAGGTTGATGGGAAATGGCTTAGTCTCAGAGCCGCGTTAAAGATAAGCATCAAGAAAAATTTGGCTTTGTCTGCCAGGAGCTTCATTGTCCTGTTGTCAGTGTTATCAATGCCGCTGCGAACTCGCTTTTGTTTATAACTTGACTTTCATTCATCTGATATTTACCAATCAAAAAAGATCCTACTTTCCAACCATGGCTGCTGAAGACGAATACTTGCCTCCATTTCTGGGCGGACTAATCGTCCAGTTGTATGTGCAGGAAATGGCACTCGGTCGTCGTGGTAACTTCCAAAAATGTCCAAAGCAGTCCAATGAACATGAGATGTCGGTAAATTCCGCTGGCTTGGGCGTTGTGTTTGATAGACGAATGGATAGGAAAAGTAGCGCCTTTTACTTGAGTTTTCGCATCATAGATACATAGCCTTAAGTTACAACAGCAGGCTGTTATTGGCGACGAAGTAAAAGCGGAATAAAATTTAACTTATATTTATAAGAATATTCTTCTCTTAGCTGGTCTTAAAATAAATACAAAATATGAAGGCTGGAAATATCCAAGGGCCATGAATTAACCTCTTTGGTAGAAATTTACCATCACTCCTTAACAAAAGAGTTAGAGCCAGTTGGGAATTTTAAGAACAGACTCTCTTAAAAATAATTCGAATTTTCCGTTGCACTCTTTTTGGGGCTAGCATTATAAGTAAATTGTTTACCCAGTCTGACATATTTTGTACTTGAACTAAGAAGGCGTTCTTCTTGAATTTTTCATCTTAATGTAAATACAAAATGTTCTTGATTCCAGAAGGTTTGTACACATTTCAATAATAATTAAATGGACGTTGACGTACAATGCAGAGTACGTTCAAGTGTCCCTTACGACACCAAGCCGAAGCCTGTTACGCGCGAGCCCCAGGCAAAAAAGCAGCCCACCTTCCGCCCAACCGACCGAGAGGCGCAACCGCCAACGTGCGACACGAAAACCGGATCGAAAAGTACAAAATAATGTTAAGTACGGGACAAATGAGTTAAAATAGAGGTTTTTAAAGCCGGGAGAGAAAGTTCCGAATTGATTTAGCGGTAGAGCTTGTTGTAATCAGCACTGAAGACACGAAACGGATCATGCAAGGCATAGTTAGTAGTACAATGTTTCAGAGATAAGGGGACAAAGTTACGGGACAGTCTACAAGGGACATTAAGATTAATTTGGCTAACCAACTGAGTCGATTTCGCCATTATTTAGTCTATGTATAAAGATAACATCAAGTAAGGAAGGAAGATTAATTAAAAGTAGTCTACTAGAGTAAGATGGTAAACGGACCTCAGGATTCCATAAGAATTGCTTTTGTACAGATTCTATTCTATCTTGATGGATCGAACATTGTGGAGACCACACACATGAACCATACTCAAGTGTAGGACAGACAAGAGAAGTGTAAAGAATCTTGGTAGTGTAGGGATCGTCAAATTCTTTCGACCACCGCTTAATAAACCCAAGAACACTTCTGGCCTTATTAACAGTAGCAGTTACATGAGAGTTAAATTTAAATTGACGGACAAGAATTACAGCAAGATTATTTACTTTATTTAGGCGCTGCAACAGTTAAGGTTTAGAAGATTATCTTGACACCAAGAGTGAAATGCATCCAAGTCTGCTTGCAAATTATAGCGGGAAACCAAATCATTATATGTTAAACAAATTTTCACATCATCGGCGTACATAATCATCCGAGAGTGAGCCAAGACTGTAGGAAAATCATTGATAAAGATAGTAAAAAGCAATGGGCCCATGTGACTTCCTTGGGGAACTCCACAAGTCACCTGGATGCACTTAGAATATGAATTTCGAAATAGGACCTTTTTGGTTCTACTACTTAGGTAATCAGAAATCCAACTGAGGAGGTTAGTTGGAAAACCGATTAAACTCAGTTTGTGAACCAACAAGGAGTGATTAACAGAATCAAAAGCCTTACTAAAATCAGTAAAAGTGACGACAGTCTGCATCTTACCTATGAACCCTTTGATAACTGAAGATGTGAATTCTAAAAGGTTAGTGGTAGTAGATCTACGCTTCACAAATCCATGTCGGAAGGGTGAGATAATGGTACTACATAAATGTTGCAGTTGAGATGTTATAATTCTCTCAAAAGCCTTAGGAATTGCAGACAACTTGGAAATACCCCTATAATTTTCAACATCTGACTTATTACCTTTTTTATGAAGTGGAATAATAAAAGATTCCTTCCATAACAAAGGGAAAGCGGATGACTCCAAAGACAATTCAAACAATTTATGAATAGGCTTACAAAGTGCATCCGCACAGAACCTAAGTACACAGCCAGGCACTCCAAAAGGGCCCGGTGCATACACGGGTTTCACTGAGTTATGGTCGCAAAGGAGCGAGCTTTCAGTGATAACGGGGCTAAAAATGCAATTAGACATATTCAACCCTTACGGGTATGGTTGATTCGCACAGTACCTAGGAGACGAGTAGGTTGACTCAAAAAACTCCGCAAAGAGATCAGCTGTTGCTTGATCAGTGTTTGCTGTAGCATTACCATATATAACCGAGGAGGGCAGGGTGGATGACTTGCGTTCAGAGTTAACAAAAGAATAAAATTGTCTAGGATTTCGCGAAAATTGAAGCCTGCAACGGTCAAGATAATCTTTATAGCAAAGGTTTGGTTGGACTGGCTCGAGGTCATCCGTCTCATCCGAAAATAAAACGGCCTTTTTGTTTTATATTTTCCCTCGAGCCCTCGAGCCAGCCCAACCAAACCTTTGGATTACTGAAGATCAGGTCGCTTAAACCAACACAATCTTTATAGCATTGAGAAAAAATAACACTCGATTTTCGGTCTTAGAATGTTTCGTAATCAATTTAAGTACACCCAAGTACGAATAGTACTTGAAATTTTAAGTACAAAACGGTATAAATTCAATCCCGTTTTGTGTAGAGCGCCGGCAGCCGTTTTTTTTCTTAGTGTAGTCATTGGTCATTCGTTGTAATTACCAAACATATTCTTGTCTCTTGTATGTGCACTATATGCATGCACCAAAAGAGTTTCTTGTGGCGCTAGCAAAAGTCTACAATAAAATGGTCAATGCAGAAAAAGTCGAGAAGTGCTGCTCAACGAACATAGTTTTCCCTATATATAAAAAGGGTGAGGTAAGCCAGCCAGAGAATTATCGTGGAATTTCATTTTTAAACTGCAACATTAAAATTTTTTTGAGCATCCTAAACTATAGGTTGGCTAAATGGGTTGAGCTCCACAATAAAATAAGCGAATATCAAGCAGGTTTCAGGAGAGGCTACTCGACGGTGGACAACGTGTACAACCTTGCGGGGATTGTTCATCTAAAGCTCCAAGAAAAGAAAAAGGTATATGCTTTTTTGTGGATTTAAAAGCGGCCTTCGATAAGGTGCCAAGAAAACTGCTCTGGTACAAACTGCATTCTATGGGAGTGTCATCAAAATTTATTAATTTACTGGAAAGGATTTATGACCAAACGGAAGCAGCAATATGGACAGGAGGAGCTTTATCCAATTATTTTTATACCGAAATCGGGGTAAGGCAAAGGTTGCACACTATCCCCGCTACTTTTTGCACTCTACCTAGACGACTTGCATAATGCGCTAGGAGGCGGACTATCTGTAGGAGACCTTAATATTCGCTTATTAATGTATGCAGACGACATTGTTATGCTGGCTGATGAGACCCAAGTACTCCAAACCATGATCAACCGGCTAGAAACGTATTGCAGTAAATGGGGAATGAAGGTGAACTTGAATAAGTCTGAAATTATGGTATTCAGGAAAGGAGGCAGACTATCGGCGTCTGAAAGATGGACCTACAGGAGAGAAGTAGTAAAAATTTCATCTGAATTTAGGTTCCTAGGAGTCTTTTTGCACGCCGACCGTGTCATTTACAAAGCATGTGCTTAGAAGGAGTATTGAGGCTAAGACTAGTATCAACATGACCTGGAATAACTTCCTGGGAAAAAGAGAGATACACATAAATGCAAAATGGAAACTATTTAATGCAGTAAGCCGAATAATCCAAGGATATGGAGCGGAAATCTGGGGAGGAGGACACTTTACAGAAGTCGATAGGACCCAACTTCTCTTTTTAAAAAAAAGTTCTATATTTGCCAGCTAATACACCAAGCTATGCCCTATTCCTTGAGACCGGTTTGGAGAATGCCCACCTGTATACGCTTGACTTGCACCTCAGCTTTATAGGAAAAACGATGCACATTTATAATGAGAATCGCCTCCCACACTACATTACCAGCATGCTATCAGAAAAGAATATATTCTGGGTAAGAAGTCTGGATGAATTGTGCAACCCTCTTCAGACAGCACAGCACAGGAATGGAATTCTTTCCGAATACCAATTCATGAGGCCCTAAAAGCAAAAACCTTGCAGTACAACCATCAGCGACAGATCACTATCGTCACCCTGCAATACAATCCACTAGAGTTCCTGGATACTTAAGGACCGATTCGATCTGATAAAGCTGGGGTAACACCTAAACCGTCAGAAAATGTAGCCTGCCCCCTTGCAACACTGGAGAGCTGGCTAGGAAGATGCCCAATTTTAAAGGAGCATAGATTGTGTAGAGGCCGATATATAAGAAGTCTGGATGATAGGGAGGATAAGCACTGGGCAGACCTGGTGACCCGGGCAGCCAGGTGGTAATCACAACACGGGAAAGGACTTTGTTTTATGATTTGTTAACATCAATTTTTTTAGTGTAACTTTTATTAGAATATGGGTTTAACGACCTATTTTGATTTTAGCAAGTGAGTTAAGGCTAATCAGTGAACAAAAAACCAGAAAATTCAACAGAGATTACATTGAACAGAACAGTAGCGTGGCTGTGTAGACGCCGGGCTGCCGCCAGGAAAGCCTTGTGTAACTTTAGTGTACACAACAAGCCATTTGAAATCCTATTTAAACCAGGCGGCGAATAAATTGTTGAGAATAAGTGCAAAATTTGACGAACTTTCAACAGCTTTAGTAGATGAAGTGCACAAACTTCAGAACTTAACTTTAGGTTTTCCGTACAGACAGACGTTATTCAAATGTAACGTTGATTGTAAAAACGAGAACTATATTATTTTTTCTGTTTTTTTTTTAAAAAAGAAAACTTATACTAAACATATTCTTGTCTTATTATTTATTAAGTTACAAAGTGTAAGTTTTTGACACTAAGAAGCCATAAAGGAGATTTTAAGCTAACATTCAAGCAAAATTATTATAATCGGGGGTGTCATGGAAATCTCTAGAGATTTTAACTTCGGTTGGTTTGCAAATCGCTCGACCAATCCGTCGGTGTCCCAGAACTTCGAGAGAATTCGTTTTCCTCGCAAGTCTAGTTCGAAGGTCTAGTTAAAAGGTGTGTGTATAGGATTATGGTCCTACTACAAAAACAGTGCTAATTGCGCAAGTTCGTGAAGTCGCTTTTGGTTAGTTTCAGTATTGGCTGGTTTGTGTATTGTTTGGTTTGCCAAAATCTCCTAACAAAATACGAGAGGCTTGAAACTAACCGAAAGAGATTTCTAGGACACCACAATAATCGACTTGCCACAATTGTAACAAGTCCCATTCGTCGGCGTAGGCTGAACACAATCCACCCAGCGGATTTGTGGATATTTGGACGTGCACCTCAAGGTCGCCTAATTTAATTTGATTTATTATTGAGTTCTTTCAGCATGAAAGCGTTCAAATGAATGCAAAGCATGCTTAAATAAAACCTATTTCAAAATAAATGGTTTTGGGTTGGAATTTGTTTGGGAGAGATTACTTGGACACCGCCGAGTGTAACATATTTGTTATCAATTTATTCTGCTTACTTTGTATTTGCTGACAATCTTGAAATAAACATACATATATTTTTCCACTTTTAATTTGTTTATTATTGACCTTTGTTTCAAGCAGATAAAGGCACATTCCCCGGTGTATAAAAGATGTGCTCTCCCGCAAGATTCAGTACGGTATTTATTTGCATTGCAAAGCGTTCAGTTCGATTTGTTTGTAAAATAAATTGTGGAACAATGGTGAAGTCATTCCCATCGTTCATATTTGTTGTGCTGAACATTGTGGGTTCAATGTCAGATACAGCTCAAGGAAATTGCAACACTGAGATCGAATGTCTTAAGGATCAATTGAAAGATCAAAGAATTAAAACTTTAGAGCATAAGGCAGAGTTAGCGGAACTAAAATTGACTTATAAGGAAGTACTCAAAATTGGTGTTGACAAAGATGTCGTGATATCACAACTCCAGGAATCGGTGGCCAAAAATATGGAATGTTGTGTAAAAGATCTCAAATCGTCCTTCAATCAATCTCCCATCATTACCCAGGGACTGCAAATTGATGGCAACTGTGAATTTTCATCGGGTATTCACAATATAAGATTACCTCATGGTGTATCTTTTATCATACCCTATAGCAAGCATATAGATGGATCTTGCTGGATGATAATCCAGAGACGTCTGGATGATCATGTAGAATTCTACAGGAGCTGGAAGGACTATAGCATGGGCTTTGGAGACCTTCACGGTAGCTTTTTTATTGGTCTTGATCATCTTTATAGGCTGTTGAAGTCTCGTCCTCATGAGCTGTACATAGAAATTAAAGATTTTAGAAATGAGACCCGATATGCCCATTATGATCATTTCGAAATTGATAATGAATCCGAAAAGTATAGATTAAGGTCCCTTGGGAAGTTTACCGGAAATACAAGAGATTCAATGAGAGTTCATGTGTGGAAAAGGTTTTCAACATTCGATGACGACAATGACAACTGGTCTTACTATGAATGCGCTGATTTACGACAAGGTGGCTGGTGGTATGGACAATGTGCAGACAGGTAAGTTATAGACGATGATTTTTCATGTAACTACTTTTGTGATGACATATTTTATTCGTATTCGTATTCAAGCAATCTGAATGGAAGATACTTCACGGAGGAGGGATACAAAAGAGCAGGCATTTACTGGGATGATAATAATTGGCATAAACTATATTATAATCAGAAATTTGTGCAAATGCTTATAAAAGCAAAGGATTAATTATTTTAAAAATTACACTGTGAAAAAAGTGACTCCTAAAATTTTAGGAATCTGATTTTTATGACCTAAAATTTTCTTTTTGGGCAATAATTGCCTAAAAAATGTTAAATATAGCCTAAATCTTTCAATTTTAGGTAAAAACGTTTAAGGAATTTGAGTGCTTAAAAAACAATGGGCTAAAAATATTTTTGCCTATATATTTTGTATATTTTGACGTTATGAAAAAATCAAAAAAAACAAAAAAAAAATATATACAATGCTAAAAACAACTTAAAGAAATTTATAAAATTAAAAATAAAAAAAAAAAAAAAACAGATGCTCCTACGGGGATTTGAACCCACGACCTCAACGTTCAAGAGGATAAATATATTTTAGCCCATAAATTTTGTATATTTTGACGTTATGGACTTAAAAATATTGATTAATGCATTGTAAAAAATATAGACAATGCTAAAAACACCTTTAAAAATTAATAAATTTAAAAAAAAATTCAAAAATAAAAGATGCCCCTACGGGGATTTGAACCCTCGACCTCAACGTTCTAGAGAATTAACAACCCTTTTCTGAGCTAAATGCCTACATTCCAAATTCGTTTCCAAATGCCAAGCTGGTTTGGGATACAATTTATAATAATATTTAGAAGCATACCGAACAACGCCTAATTTGGTGGTGATGGCTTAGACGGCGGTGTCAGCGGTTGTTGCACTCTTTTTGAGGTCCTGAGTTCGAATCCCCGGTAAGGGTAAGTGGAAAATTTTATATGGTATTTAAAAAAATAAATAAATCGCACACAGTAAAATAGGGAGTGGTGGTTGTTGGTGGTTTGTGTTCGCATCGCCGCTCGCATTTGTTGGGGTCGCCGCTCGCATTTGCTCCCGATTATATTATATAAAATCGGTATCCAGGGAACACCACGAGGAGGCCATTGCAATAGCAATGGGGTCGATATATGAATAAAGACCTACGAGTCGACTTGAGTTGCTTAAATACTTATCATTTAAGGTGCTGTTACATACTTTTGCACAAACTTATTATACTCTATGTACCTTTGGTACAGAGTATAATTAGGAGAGAGGAGAGAGAGAGGATTGGCACGCGCCGCAGACAAAAAAAAAACCTTTGCATTTGCCAGAGCTAGAGATGGGCGTACATCGAAAACTACGCGGGACTCGGAGTGACCAGAATGACTTAACATCATTGTGATTGCTTGATATTATGTTAGAATTAAAGAACTAGATTATTTTTATATTATTTGCAATTTAAACAATCCTCGTCTTAGTAGTCAGATGGGTATCGGGCGATATATTTTTCCGGCGACCATCTCTAATTTCTCTCTCAATATTGTGTATGTGGGAAAGGGAAGGGGGAAAATAAGAGCGTCCCAGTTAGCTGCAAGAATCCAATTGGATCTAATGAGCTAGCCATAGCTGTTAGGTTTTGTATAGGATTTCGTTGTTGGAATTACTCAGACAATATATTTGCAGGTTTAATTCATTTAAAAGGTGGAATTTTTGGCGGGGCGGGGTCATCACACCCACAACGATCCAATATGAATCGTTAAATAAAAATTTGTCCTAAAATATTGTTGGCTATCACTTTGCTGTGTAGTCGGTGCTCATATATACATACATCTACATACATATGTATGTGTTTTGCTGCTGCAGGAGCAGCCCAGATATATTGAATTTTCGTTTGCTCATATCTTTACTACCGTTCATCCGATCTTTACCATTCTTTGCGGATCGATAAATAATCCTGATTACTAAATATGTCCAGAAGGAACGAACCTTCTATCTATAAAACTGTGGGAGATATTACGTTTTTTCCAATTTGCGGGGGCGGGAGGGGCGTGGCAAAAATTGAAAATAAACTTGATCTGCCTGCAAGTATAAAAAGCATAAGTCCCATACATGTCAAACCTCTATCTCTTACCATCTCTGAGATCTGTGCGTTCATACGGATAGACAGACGGACAGACGGACATGGCTATATCGACTCGGCTGTTGATGCTGATCAAGAATATATATACTTTATGGGGTCGAAGATGCTTCCTTCTGGCTGTTACATACTTTTGCACAAACTTATTATACCCTATGTACCTTTGGTACAGAGTATAAAAATGAACTCTCATTCCTTGCTTACATGCGAGCTCGTTTGTGAGCATTCTGCGATAGTCTCGCAAAATGCTCGCATGCTGGTTTGCTGGGAAATCATAAATGTGAAAACTTTCAAATAAAATTACTCAGCCGCAATGTGGTCCTATAAGGGCGGTAAGGGTAGGCGTGGTTAAAGAGACACAGAGTAGATAGGTTTAAATAAATTTAAACAAGTTTTACTCGACTCTCTCAATCACAATATCTCTTCCCACATTCTAATAATCAACTGCCGTTAGAATTACCATACGACAATCACTTCTCGCTTGTGGCTTCGTCAGAAAGGTGCATTAGCTCATTAGCTATGCACAGTGGCTGAATAGACACATGTTTGACATTATCAAAACCACAGCATCCTGCACATTTTTAATGCTCTTCACACATGGACCCAAACGAAACCCAAAAAAAAACCATGCCGCAGACAGTAAAAATGGAAATAAATTCAAAACAAGTAGAGAACAGTTGTGATTTGAGTGAGTGCAGCAGGGACAACTGTTGCTGCAGACGACCCAAAAATAAAATAAAAAAAAACAACACAAAACTGGAAACTGGAAACGCAGTCCAGCACTGGGTCGGCTGTTATTTCCGCTGGCTGTTTCCCTCAGTTTGATTTGCTGTTTTTGTTTTGATTCCTCAGGCAGTCGCGACTGCTGCTTCCGCATCCTCAGCATCCGTGTTTTGGGTATTCTCAGCATGATTTTTGCGCATCTGTCGTCGTGACAGGTACACCCAAACTACGCATCTTTTGTCCCGCCATCAGAATCGGGCGCTTCCTTTTATTGCTGTTTCTCGCTCAGACCGGAAGTTCTTATGTCTTTGGCAAACTAATCGTTAAGGATCACACAAATTTCCGCAAATTATCTGGAGGCGGGTGGTTAATGGGAAATTTCCAAAAAGAAAATATCACTTACAGGTTTTTCCGGCAGTTCCAAAGGTGAAACAGGTCTCTGACAAAATTTGCATAGCCCGGAAGGACATAACTAAAATATTGCTCTTTTTGAAAGATTATCCTTGTTCAAGGTGAAAGGTGAAGCCAACTATTTGTTTGTCATTTTAAGCTGTAATTGGATGACAGTTGATGATCAGTAGGATATGTTGGCCTTAGCAAATTGTCGAGAAAATTTAGGTAGTTTAAAGAGAACAGGGGAGGGGAAATTTTGAGATGATTCTACACATTGTGTTGCATTTTAAAGAGTAGAAAATAGAGTAGAAAATTTTTCCATCGTAATCTTTCATTTAATTCCTATTGGGCTGTTGTTGTGTTGGAAACGACTTCTAGAAGTACTCGTTGTATTAGCGTATACGGTATCATCCGACACTCTAAGTATGTAGTCAGCTCATATACTCACTCATCTCGTACTAGTATTCCTGTGGCTGGGTGTTTGCGTGAGCTGTAGTCTGATTTCTGGTAAGTGATTTGACTGCTTTTTGGGTGGTTGATTTTTTTCCAGCAGCAAACACACTCTCACAGAACACACACACTGCTAATATTAATATATAATATATAAACGGTGATTTTTTAGCTATTATCTTTTTGGCAACACTGGCTTAAACAGCTCACGCACGTTTCGTGTTTTGTTTCACTGTCAAACATGTTCAGTTTGGTCTATAATTTAACCATGAATCGTCCTACAAACGAACAACGCTTGCAAATTATTGAATTTTATTATCAAAATGCGTGCTCTGTTATGAAAGTTCATCGCACGCTTCTTCCATTTTATGGTCAGTTTATTCGGGCTATTGAGACTAAATTTCGCACCAAATTTACATTGTTGGACATAAAACCACCAACACGCTTACGTAGAGTGCGAACTGAAGAAAATATCGCAGCTGTATCGGCCAGTGTTAATGATGACCATCAATTATCGATTCGGCGGCGTTCGCAGCAATTGGGCCTCTGTTACTCAACAACGTGGAAAATTTTGGGGAAGGACTTAGGTGTGTGAAGCCTTTCAAAATACAGCTGGTGCAAGAATTGAAGCCGAACGACCTACCGCAACGTAGAATTTTTGGTGAATGGGTTCTTTGAAAGTTGGCCGAAGATCCACTTTTTTACCGAAAAATTGTGTTCAGCGACGAAGCTCATTTTTGGCTCAATGGGTACGTAAATAAGCAGAAATATCGATTTTGGAGTGAATATCAGCCAGAAGCATTGCAAGAGCTACCAATGCATCCAGAAAAAGTCACAGTTGGGTGCGGTTTATGGGCTGGTGGCATCATTGGACCGTACTTCTTCAAAGATGATGCGAATCGTAACGTAACTGTGAATGGTGAGCGCTACCGTGAGATGATATCCAACTTTTTTTTGCCCAAAATGCAAGAGCTTGACTTGCATGACATCTGGTTTCAACAAGAAGGTGCAACATGCCACACAGCACGCGCAACAATGGACTTATTGAGAGGCGAGTTCGGTGAACATTATATTTCACGTTCGGGACCGGTCAATTGGCCGCCTAGATCGTGCGATTTAACGCCATTAGACTATTTTTTGTGGGGCTATGTTAAAGCTCAGCCGGGTGGCTCAGCGGCTAGAGTGCGCGACCGCTGTGCATGAAGTCGTGGGTTCGATCCCGCCTCAGCACATCTAATGAAAAGTTTTTTTCTTTGAATAAAACTTTACACCCGGCCACACCTCTTTGCTGTTGGCGCCAGCATTGCAGTAATTAGCCATGAAAAGCTTCTCAAACTGCCGTTCGGATTCGGCGTTAAACTGTAAATCCCTTCTTCCCGTGCTAAAAATTAGAAGCGCACAAGCCAAGAGATTGAGAGAGGCTCGGCTTTGGCCCTTTGGGGCTGTATCATCTTGACAAGCTAATTTTACTTTTATGTTAAAGCTCATGTCTATACAGACAAGCCCGCTTCAATTGACGCATTGGAAGACAACATTGAAGCATTTATTCGTGAGATACCGGCCGAAATGTTGGAAAGAGTATGCCAAAATTAGACTAAGCGGATGGACCATTTGAGGCGCAGTCACGGTCAACATTTGCATAAAATAATCTTAAAACATTAAATTATATGGACCGTACTATCGATTCAAATAAAGATTTCATGAATTTTTCTGAATTTTATGTATTTTTTTTTGAAAAACTTTCCCATAGCTCTTAAAAAATTACCCTTTTTATAAAAAATCAATGGCGCTGGGCGTACTTCTAAGTGCGTATGGGAAATGTGTCGCCTCCCCTGTTGCTAGTATCTGGGCAGAGGTGGAAACTAATGCATCATGAAGGCAGGTTCCTCTCTCGTCTATAATCTCGTCTATAATTTCCCCAGAATCTGTGTTTCGCATTGAAGTCACTTCCAATAAGAAATCTGTTACCAAGGCTTGGGAATAAATTTTCAAAGTCTAATGTTCACCAGGGATGAGCAGGGGGAAGGTACCTGGATGAAATATTCAGTTCTTCCAAACTGGTGACAATTTGAATTGAGGCCATCTGCAACTTATGCTGTCTAATGGACGTTAGTTCAAAGTATGAAAGAAGATTTTTTACTAATATTGCAGCACCTCCTCTTGATGAATTACATATCCGGGTATGAAAATTAAGACTCCTGGTCTTAACCAGGTCTCAGTGATTAGCATTACATAAATGAGTTGCTCAGAGAGAAATTGCTTGAGTTCTTCCCCCCCCAAGCACCCTCTCTAATAGCAGAGAAAATATTTTCATGAGATTAATGCACATTTCTCTGAGAAACACATTATTTGATTTTAATTCAAGAAGCATTTCTTGAAGGGTATCTATTTTGGCATTCATAGCCATCTCCAGCGTGGCTATGACGGAATTCTGATCTTGAGATAAATGCTGCGGAGCAGCAGCAGATATTTAAACTATGAACTCAAAATTTCGTGTGCAGACAGGTACTATGAAGTTAGACATTTTCCCGGTTCCGAACCATCCGGCTGAACCACTTTAAAAGTGGTCCAGGTCCACACCTTTTCATTGGAGTAGTGGTCTAAGGGTTTGTAATGTGAGTGCTAGATTCAGAAATTTCAGAATTTATGTAAGTTATAAAGTTAAATTTCAACTTGAATCTGGCCCCTCAGCTAGTATTTTTATATAATTCAATGCCTTAATTTTAGCCTGCTGTATTTTTACATAACCAGTTGGCAACCTTCAATTCTTCACATTTTTCCTTAATCTGAAATCAAAACAGTTGCCAAAAATTGTCAAAAGGCTTAAATCAAATGCTGGATGCATAAATATTGACAACAATTCAAACAATTCAATTGGCAGTTGTTAGAGGGAAGGGGTCCTGGGATAATCCTTCCATTGTGGGTCATGTTTACGTACAATGCAGGAGCAATTGTCACCAGTCCCCATATAAAAGGGTGCCAAAAATTATACAACATTTTTCAGTGAAATAGCAAAAGATTGGACAGCTGGTAGCTTTTTGTTATCAAAGACTTTATGTGGGTGCAGGACAATAGGACACAAATTTGCTGCATATGCTAATTGGCAGCTGATGTCCTGTACCAAATGAAATGAATAAAAAAGGACAGGAAATAGCTGAAAAAATTACTAAAGACTATTAAAAAAATATCACATCATTATTATATTGTTGTCGTTTCTTACTTTTTTTTGGGACACGCACGCTCCAAAATGAAATGACAGGATCATTGACTAGTGACAGCTGGCAAAGAGCACATGCCAGTCGGCAAACTAAAGCAGGATACGCATATCCTGCACTTTAAAATACGAGATTTTTCCTATTAAAAAATAATGTGTACTTAAAAACGAAGACACGCGCTGCGTTGACCTTGACATTGTGCCTAGCCAAGAGGACTGTACTGGCAACCGCAGGAGTAGAGAGGAGTCAAGCATGTTTCGTCCTACCTACTAAAAATGTTGCTCTTCCCTTTTTGTGTAAGTATCCTGTTCCCAATGTCCCAGTATGTGTGTGTGTGTGTGTGTGCGTAAAACAACAATGCTGCAAACGAAGACAACAGCAAAAAGTAGACAGCAAAAAAATATTGAGCGGGGCAGATGTTTCCTCAACAGGCTGCAAGGCAGACACATCGCACCACGCATGATCTGTTCACTTCGTCCTGCTGCTTTTTTATGCTTAGTTGTATTTTATATTTTTTAGCTTGGATCATTGTACTCCACGCACATTGAGGACATTGAGTAGCTGGCACCACGCACAATGCTGGCGACTGAAAATCCTGCCGACTATTGTTTCCGCCTTGGAAGGAAAAAAAAATCAAGGAATCATTTTTGAAGACACATGGCTGCGGGAGTTGTGCTTAGTGCGGGTGCCTGGCAGTTGGGTTTTTTGTCTTCTAGTTTTCTCTGCAATGATTTCCATAGATTTTTTTATAATTTTTTTCATTTTTTAATTACTCTAGGGGCTTGTTTGGCATGCGATGCAGGTTTCAGAGCGCATGCTGGTCAAGCAGAGCTGCAGAGTATGAAGGGTAAACTAACCGCCCGAAGTTATGACTTAGTTTGTTTCAATCTTTCACTTAAGAAACTAGCTAGCTAACTGATCACATTTAAGCACCCCAATAACCTACCGATACAATCATTACTCATCATTTCTTATCACTCAAACTGCCACTCAATTTTCAATTAAACAAAAACCATTCGAAAATCATTTGTATCCAGCGTAAAAGAATTCTCTAGAATTCCTAAGCATTTGTCTAACAGCAAGACATGGTTTTTTTTTTTAAAAAAATAACCGTATCCCTCAAGGGGGCCGGCTGGCTAGCTGACCATCTCTTTGTCCTTGTCCTAATCTCTAATCGCACGTCACGCTGGCAAGAATGAGTCCTCACCTTGCCCTTGTGCTCATTTCAGACGCTTTAAGCCAGAGTGATAAGCATCGGCAGGTTCTGCTCGGAACATGGCAGGTAGTTCGACCCTTACCCTATTGTCCTGCACGATTTGTGTTCTTAGTCCTGCCAGCCGGCATTTAAAATGTTGCAATGTGTATTGTATAATTTATATCATAATTCTCCACGCATGGCCATGTCCTTGTTTACGGTTGTCCTGCAGCTTTATCCTGTTGCTGTTGCCTTATCTTGATTTCAATTGAATTTGTTGCTTCTTAAGTTCTGTTTTTTAAGGTTTTGGATGATGCTTAGGGGGGACGGAAATTTAGTCATTTTGTTATATGATCCTGTTTGCAACTTTTTAACCCCTCCGAGATACTGGACTTTAAATAAGCCCCTAAAATAGGCTGTTGCCTGATAAATAACCTACAATGATTGTTAGTCAGGACTTACACGATGAAGCAAACTTCGTGAAGTTTTCACAGTAGGCGAAGGAATCGGGTGAGATTACATAAGTTCTATTTATTTTCCCTTGAAATTTTCGCCTACGAAGAAAACTTCATGAAGTTTGCTTCATTGTGTAAATCCCGACTTACACATAAATCTAGAAATTCGTACTTAAGCATTCCAAGTTGTTTTGTTAATAACACAAGGCAACAAGATCCAGTATACGGAAGGGTTAGTAATAATTCTTGATAATTTTTGTGTGCTAAACACGAATCTGTTTTCAGAAAAGGTCCATCACGCCTAGATTTTTGATAATTTAAGCATAAAGCTGCTTAAAATGCATACTTTGACGTTTTTATGAACGTTTTCTGGGGTTCCTTTTCTTTTGATTTGGCTGACTTTGATATTATCTTAAAGTATTATTACTTAACATCAAAATAAATTACTCCATGCAATTTTGCGATTTTCTTAAGCGAAATTATATCTACCATTTTGAATTCAAACGCTCCATCTGATCATATTTTGTACCGCCCATGTGTTTGCAATGGATGTTGCTTAAAATTTTATAAGAATTTAATCAAAACTAGGCTCGCCCTGTGGTCGAAATTCGACCATCGAAGAAATTAACACTTAACATTAAGCGATGTACACTTTTAAGTCTAAAATAATCTGTCAAAAAAGTCTCATATTTGCATAGTGTTTGGTCCAAAAATAATTGTATCTGAATCGGTTTGAAACCCTGGAAAACCTGATTAACAAATATTCCAATTTTGAACAGTCAGCCAACATTTGGTTAACTAACTTGGCATAGTTTGGTCTTTTTTTATACTTCCCAGAAAGCTATAAACATCGTTTCGTTCTTTCCTTGATCTTTTGTTAAAGTTTTGGTAAAGTGTAAGTCTTAAAGCAATTTTCAATGCATTTCTTTATTTTTGAAGCCGACAGCCTGGAAAATGTTGCTTGAGGATGGCTCCAAAGAAAGTGTGGAAAGACAAAATATATACATTTTTTTTAAGAGATTTTGTAGTGCAGTGATAGTGGCTGACCCTACCAGAGGCGTTAAATCCATAGATTCGATGTATTTCCGATTCGATGTAATACCGATTCGATCTCAAGATCACTGCACAGTGTCCAATTGTGCTCGGTGTATTTAAATTTGAATAGTGAATTTGCCATCGAATTGAATGTTTCCTTATAAAGTACCATTCCTGTCATCTTATTGAATTTCCCGAACAATACTGACTATTTTTGAACTAATTTTTTTAGTCAATTGAATTTAATGCCATCTGCATGTCACCGATGTATCTTTAATTCGCTATAAAACAATAAATAATTGGAATACAATTTTTTGGTCTTAATACTCATTCCAACATTACTATGCTAGAAAGAAAGACGAACATATCAATAGGATTAACAATATAACAAATTTTTAAGAATATTAGTTATTGTTTACGCTCCAAAATAAATTTTTTAACAGCACTTGCCTCGCAAAAAAATTTCTTGTCAATTGGATTTCAGTCAGACCAGCAACTGAAAATCTGCTTAAAACAAAATTTGCGTAAAAGCTTTTTTCCCGTTGATCGTCTCTTCACAGGGAGAGCGCACTGAGAGCCACTCTCTCTGTTTACAAAGCTCAAAATACAGCTGAGCAAAGCACACAGTGAGTGTTGGCCTGTTGCTGTTGTTGTTTGAAACAAAAACTATGCGTTGGTCTGCTCACCTATCTGTGTAAAGTGTGTCTGTGTTAGTACAACTTTTAATTCGATCTAAAACAATAAATAATTGCAATTAATTTTTTTTTTTTGTAATGGCAGGGTCTAAAAACTCATACGAACATATGGTATAAATTTTGGATTGATTGAATTTGTTTTACTATGCTAAAAAGGGTGCCGTACATTCGTATGAAAGCTTTTTTAGCGTATTAATAAATAGATTCCTTGCTAACTATAGTGATTTTGCATAGCATAAGTTTGGCAGAAGACAATTTAATAGTTTTGAGCACATGTATTCAAAATGGTATATCTTCGCTGACAAAAAATCGTAAAAATGTTTGCTATAGTTTGTCTCAGAGCTAAGAAGTAATACCTCACGATATTATCAAAGACAATTAAAACAATAGTTTAGGTTTCCCAAAAAAACGAGACAAGCAAGAGTCGAAAAAGGCGTTTTAAGCAAATTCAAACTTAACTTACTATAAATACAGATTCGTGTTCAGCACACGTGAATCATCAAGAATAACCACAAACCCTTCGATATACTGGAAAAAGTCTAGAGTAATATTTTTTTTAAAGAACAAACGCCACTTTAAATTAATATTTACCAATGAACCGCCAAAGTATCCCGCGATCTGAAGACATCATTATTCTTTTATTCAGAATCTTTGAAGTGGGGTGGCTCTACTAAACAATTACCAAATAGCTCAGTTTCCACAAATATACATTTTCTATTAGAAGCATGACTGGCTAGCTTTTTTCAAACCATAAGTACCATATACTTGGAGATGATAAGAAGTAAGCACTTGGCAAAGCGGCATAAAGTTGAGGAGAATAAAAGTGAATACTTAAAACAAATTTACCGTAATAGTTTCATAAGAAAAAGTAAAAAAAACATTTTGCACATATATCAGTTTTACTGAGGTAGAATGACCACTTGCACTGTTCATTAGTAGTCTGATCCGATTTTTTTGTAAACTTTAGAAAAAATCTTATTATCGATATATCGATGTTTTTTAGACATATAACAAATATCGGTATTAAAAATTTTGATTTTTGATAATTTCGATGTTGATATTTTGAGAAATATCGACAACCCTACTGTAGATTTATGCTTTTCGATATATCCACTATTTGGCTCGATTACCATGCGATAATATTTGAATATTTAATGCCAGTCGGGCGGTTTTACACTCCGAGAAAATCAGGATAATACGATTACAGGGTTAGTTATGTCAGATATGCGAAACAGCAAAACATATTTTGATAAAAATCACTTTAACATTCCACCCACAATACTTAAGTAGTTCATAGTTAATACGAGAACTACGGCTTCTGAGGATAGAACTGTTTCAAAATATACCTACCTAATTGTCATACACAATTTTCAAGAAACCGAATCCCAAATTAGAAAGGCAAATGTTATTCAATCCGTTTTTACATGCCTCATACTTAAATTTTAAAAATTTAACCAAAAAACAAGAAAGAAAGTCGGTCAAGCCCGACTATAGTATACTTTGTACCTGTAGTGCTGCCCTGTAGTAGTCCCACTGTACAGATTCATTCATATAAATAAAAGCTACTTTACAGTATGCCAGCTGGCTGAAAAAAAGTTATACTACTGGTAAGACAGACAGATATTTCTTTTAGGTTGAGGCAAGCAGACAGCCTATTAGTCGCCTACCGTGTATCCACAGGTCCGACGGGTGTCTCCTTTTGAGTTGTCTCCTTATCCAAGTTGTCGCTCATTGGCGAGACGGTTTGTGTGGGCCAGCAAGCGGTATCTAAATCTGCTGGTGTGCTGTTGATCTGTGAGCAGACTGGTAGAATGCCGAGGTCTTTGTTGATGGTGGTGTTTCGCACGTACCAGGGAGCATCGAATATTCTGCGTAAGATCTTGGATTGCATCGTTTCGACCTCTTTTAATGGAAGTGTTGCAGGCAGTACCCCAGAGGCAGATACCCCATGTCCATATCAGGATGATTATTGACTTGATTATCAATATATTGGCGCGCAGCGAGAGCCGTGATCTCGCTCTAAGGAGCCAGCTACAGCTCGCTTAATGAATGGTCAGACCAAGTAAGTCTCCTATCCAGTGTTATGCCTAAATACCTGACAGTCTGCTTATGTGGAATGACTGAGTCGTTCAGCTTAAGCCTCGGTGTGTTGCCTCTCCTTTTTTTTTTTAGAATGTGCAGTGCTGGTTTTTTTTCAGATTGACTGCAATGTTCCAAAGATATGCCCAAACACTAAAGCCATCCAAAAAGGATTGAGCTGTTGCTGACGATCTACTGGCCAGGAAGGCTGTGTCATCATCATAAGTGGCTGTAAGTGTGTTTTGGGCGTCTGAAAATGGCAAGTCAGCGGTGAACAGGGTGAATAGAACTGGGCCAAAGCTACTTTACTTATCACTTAGTGTGGACATGAACCAAATCTCCTACATTTCAACTTTACACTCAAGGTCTATCCTTCCAACTCGTCTCTTATAGCCCATAAAAGTTTTTTTCCTTATTACTCGACTAAAGTTCATCCGATCTTTACCATTCCTTTGGTTTTATTTGTGGGGGCTTTATTTGTAAAAATAAGAGCATCTTCCAAAAGGGTGACTTCTTTTGGCCCACCTTGTATGTCCAGAAGGTACGAACCTTCTATCTATGAAACTTTGGGAGATATGACTTTTTTTTCCAATTTGCGGGGGGGGGGGGGGGGCGGGCCAAAATTGAAAATAAACTTGATCTGCCTGCAAGTATATGAATTAATTGCCCTGTACATGTCAAACCTCTATCTCTTACCATCTGATATCTTTTATTCATATGACGGATACAAAAAAACATGGCTATTTGCGACTTTGTTGATGCTGATCAAGAATATATATCCTTTATAGGGTCGGAGATGATTCCTTCTGGCTGTTACATACTTTCGCACAAACTAATTATACTCTGAGTACCTCTGGTACAGAGTATAAAACTTATGGATGGCGGCTGACCAGATGGTTGTCGTCCAGGATGGACGACAGTGGTCGTCAATGCTCGCTCACGTGATTCACGCTTATGGATGAGATAGAAAAAGATTAATGTTGGTCCGCTTTTAAATTCTTAGATGGGAATTCGCCGAAACAAAAAAAAAGACGTGGTCGTTGAGAAAATGATCAAAAAATTCAATGTAACGGATCATCTATTGTCACTGAACTCGACAAGCGTGGCCTAATCAAGGTTGCAACCCTATTGATTTCTGTAGAAGATTCTCGGAGCGTTCCCTTTGCTTATCGAACCTTAGGTTTTTGTTCAACGTTTCGTTAACGGATTCTTAGATCGTTTAGACATTTTTTGGTACAAAACAAAGACAAGCTGTTAAAAATTTTACTTTATAACCGCAGAGGTCTCGTTCATTATAGTTATCTTTCACTCCTACGTCTTACAAAAATGCCCAGAAATCGAAAGCTAACCTCGCTTTCTATGTAGATAAATAAGCTGGTTTGCATTACCAACTTACAACTTGACTTAAGACGTTTTCCTTTGCAAAGTCTTTATATGCCGAGTTGAAAATTATTTCGATAGAATAAGGCTTCTACGCAGCTCTAAAAAATTTCTCTTATCTGGTCAATATATGGTAAAAGTTTAATAAGTTCTGAAAAATTGTCTAAAGTGATTCTTTAGTCCGGTATAGGCCCAGATTGGGGAGGTTAACAATCTAGAAGGTTCGGTTTCGGGTTTGGTCAAATGGACCCAAAAACCCGAATGGAACCGGTTCTACGGAGTTCGGTTGAGGAACGGCTTTGCAGTATTGGGCCTGATAATTTAATTGCAACATGAGTTCCTGTTGATAGAAGCGATTGCAAAATTTGCTTTAATCCCTAGATTAAAGTTGTTCTAGATCGACCTCTGATAAAAGTGCATTTACAGCCTAATTAGTTTCTCAAATCCTCTGTCTCTGTATCAAGATACAAAAACCAACAAAAGGAAACACCCACGTTGTACATGAAACTCCCTTCATAAGCTGCTAGCTCAAATATCCAAAGTAAAGGTCAGTTTAGCGGGTCAGCAAAAACGCACGTGCCGTTTTCTGAGTTTCCAACTTCGGGCAGGTGAAGCATGAAAAACACAATAGTTTAGCCTTTGTGTGGCTGAAACACCCACAGTGCGTGTGCGTATGCAAATAGGTATTTTCCGAGCGGCAGCTGCAAAATGCCCAGCAAAACAAACGCGGAAGAGCAACAGGCGACCGGCGACAGGATCAAATAGAGGATGCTGCTTTCCAAAAACCAAACAAAAGGCACAAAAACCAAAACGCACTGAACCTGCCCGGCATGCATAATTTGTAGGTCCAGACCTTCAAAATGTATACAACCGTTGAGGTATTTGCATTTTGGTGAAGTGGACAGAACAGATGCGTCTGTTGGCATTGCATAATAATGGGATTCACACATCATCCTGGAAAAAATCACGCTCGAGTGTGAATTGCCTCTAGACGGATTTATGACCTTATAAAGACTCCAAGATGTTCTTAGAAATCCCTAAGGATTCTAAACCAGTAAAAAAGCACGTAAAATTCAATTGCCAGACTCTTTAACAAAAGACCTTGCAGATGTCTCTTTCAAAAATCAACATTTAAAATCGAAATGGGAATCTCTCAATTTGATAAGACAAACAAATCCATTTTACCCCCTTCCTTTAACAATAAATGAAAAATCAAACAATAAAAACAAAAGGCAGATCAATGAAAGGACTCTCACTCTCTCTCTCTAAGGCCAAAGGACATTTCTGGTTCATGTTTGCGCAAATACCCGTATGCCGGCGCAATGCATGACAATTGTCACAGTTGAGCGAAAAAAGGGTTTAAGCCAAGCTGCAAAATTTGAAATTGCTGAAAATTGCATATGTTTTTGGGATATTTATTGATAGATGGATTTGCAACTCTGAATGGGTAATTTCGTTTGGCATGAATGGGTTAATTGAATGGGTTGAGTGGCTGTTCTGCTCTGTTTTGCAACTATTGTATCGACAAACATTGTGGGGGTGATGGATGCAAATACAGCTGTCTATGAGTTGACAATTCCATAGCTGTGAAGAGGGGGACAATGTTGTCCCTTAAATCGCTTCAAAGAATTTCAAAGGAATTGTCACTGAAGATATTGGTTTATTTTAATAAACAATTCCACAGAATGGATATATTTGATTAGGGCGCAACATGACATGAACTTGAAAAAGTTCTTGTGCGGAATTGTAAATATCAGGTTTGAGGAATAAGCACCCGTTTTATCCATGAAGGACATTCTTTTAAGATGTTGCCAACTCTATAGCCCGAATATAAGACCATTAATTTGGTAAACAGGCATAATATATACCATTTTCGATTTCGATTAAATCAGGCGGAAACGGAATTCTTAAGTGTTGCTGTTTCCGCAAGCCGATTGTTATACTCTGTACCAAAGGTACATAGAGTATAATAAGTTTGTGCAAAAGTATGTAACAGCCAGAAGGAAGCATCTCTGACCCCATAAAGTATATATATTCTTGATCAGCAGTAACAGCCTAGTCGATATAGCCATGTCCGTCTGTCCGTCTGTCTGTCCGTATGAACGCACAGATCTCAGAGATGGTAAGAGATAGAGGTTTGACATATATGGGACATATGCTTCTTATACTTGCAGGCAGATCAAGTTTATTTTCAATTTTTGCCACGCCCCCTCCCTTCCCCGCAAATTGGAAACTTTTAAAGATAGAAGGTTTGTTCCTTCTGGACATATTTAGTAATCAGGAATATTTATCGATCCGCCGAAGGAATGGTAAAGATCGGATGAACGGTTGTCGAGTTATAAGGAAAACAAACTATTATGGGCAGCACCGGTCGCAACGGTGCTGGGCAGCACTTCACAGTTACAGAGTATGTTATAGTCGGGCTTGACCGACTTTCTTTCTTGTTTTATTTTGACTTATCCTAAAATTTCCTATTACTTTTATTCCATTGTCTTGATGGACAAATCGTACTCCAGCCGTGACTTGGAATTCAGATCCTCTTCCAAATCCGATCAATCTAATTCGGAAACGAGAACAGGCCTGAATAGGTCATTTGAAGGAGACAGTTTTTTTTTAATTTTCACCAAACTGTGGGTGGATTTTCACAAAATGCAAAGAAATATTCATTGCCGACCCAATGAGCTATAGACATATTGTTGATCAAGGCGACGAACCTTTACGATTGAGTTTTGTGTGTTCACAGACTAGTCTCTCAGCTGAAATTTTGAACAAATTCTTCTTTTTACTGCACGCTGCTAGTACGCCGGAACCGCACGGATCGGATGACCGTATCTTAGGGCTGACATAGGACCGAATGTTCTGAAAATGGATCTTAGTGCAAAAACCTTGAATGCTTTCAATGTTAGCCTTTCTAAACTCGCTCTTTATTAATAATATTTGCTTTGAAACATATTTGCAAAGTTTGGTTCAAATCGGATAACTATATCTGATAGCTGCCTTAGAAACGAAACGGCCGTGCTAGCAGAGCGAAATTCAAATATTAAAGTTGGAAAAAGCGTAAAATTTTGCTTACCTATCGGTTACCGATATTTAAATTTACCTATTTAAATTTACCTTTAAGCAATCTCATATATAGCAGCTGTGAGCTCCCGAACACCATTTGTCTTAGCAAGTGCTTAACAATAAATTCCAGCACTTAATGTTCTTATTGGTTAACGTCAGGCCCGATGGAAGGGCATACGGGTCCGGGGGTGTACAACTCACAGACCCCCATTTAATAAGAAATTTTTTGTACATAACGAAAATCTAATTGAGTTTTGTTAATGTATAGATACATATTAGAGAACTGCAACGAGCCGCCACGAGTACAATCGCTCAGCACTCAAGGCTTGTCAAACTCGAGTATTGCCCGTACTCATACTCAATTTTATTCAGCGCTTCGGCCGAGAGTCGACGCTCAGCGCTTCGGCCGAGAGTCGACGCAAGCCCCTTGTTGCTAAAATCGAAGTTCTGCTGCGAGCCGTCATTAGTATAGTTGGTTCATTACAAATACTCGCGATTACTTCACGCTTCGGCCGCAAGTCACCGAGAATACTTGTGATCATTTCAAGTGTGTCAAACCAAGGCGACGAACAAAGGAGATCGAGCATTAGAGGCTTGCTGCAGGTCTCTGATACATATGGGCATTTCCACAACACACACGCGACAGTCAAACGAATTTATTAACCTTCATCATAAAGAAAAACAAGTAAAAATTTTAAAATAAATTTGCCTATGTTGGTTTTTGAATAGCATTTCAGTAGCACTATTGTTAATGTATAATCTGGGAGTTGTGGAAATAGAAGGTCCCAAGATACTGGCAGACAAAAAGGAATACGTGATGTGACACGATATGGAAGTGAGTTTAGTTAACTTTCACAAAAATGACAAAAATCTGCAAAACCAGTTCGAGTTTCTTAATATAACTAATTTTAATACTGACAGCAATCATGTAACTATATACTTGGAGCTGATTCGTTAAAAAGTAAATTTTGGTGTTTATAATATTTGCATCATTATGATAAGTTACGTGACATACGTTATGTGAGAAATGTTTATGATTAATGTGGTTTCTTATTGATTGCAATCACATAGTTTGATATGGTTTTCTACGCAATCTTTATTTACTTTTTGTACCATAAAAATGATTTCAGAGAGCATAATTTAATGGCATCTATAGGTACTTTTTACGGAAAAAACCTGCAGAAGAACGATTAAAATAAGAAAAATAGGGGAAAGTTAACTTTGGCTCGGCCAAAGTTTTGTATAACCTTGCAGCTTCCATTGAAAACAAAAAAGTTTTTCTAACTAAGACTACTTTTTGGACTTTACTTGTCTATGGGATCTATAGTAAAGGGTGATTTTTTAAGAGCTATAGGAAAGTTTTTCAAAATACAAGGTGGGAAAAAAGAAGCCATCCGATGTTGTTTGTCCATGTTGAATGTCGGTGGTGGCTCGCGCAGTGTGTGCCGTTGCTCCGTCCTGTTGGAACCACATGTCCTCCAGTCCTAATTCGTCCAATTGCGGCAGAAAAAACCCGGTTAACATGACCCTATAACGCGCACCGTCCACTGTTGTCGTTTGACCAGCGGCGTTCTCGAAAAAAATGTCCCAATGACTCCTCCAGCGTGAACAGCGCACCATGCAGTCACTTTGAGCGGGTGTAATGACTCCTCGTGCATCACTCGTGGATTTTCGGTGCCCCAAAAGCGATAGTTTTGCTTGTTCACTTACCCGCTGAGGTGGAAATGAGCCTCATTGCACATTATGATATTGGTCGAAAAATCGATTATTCACGATTATTCCGCGTTTTTGGGAAGTATCCATGGATCGATATCCATGGCTTGTTCACTTGTATTCTACATCTGTCTAGTCCACAAATGTCAAAACAGATCTGACTTTGGCGGCTATTTGTAAAAATAAGAGCTTCTTCCAATAGGGTGACTTCTTTTGACCCACCCTGTACAACACATAAAATTCAGAAAAATGCATTAAATCTTTATTTGAATCGATAGTACGGTCCATATAATTTAATGTTTGAAGATTATTTCATGCAAATGTTGACCGTGACTGCGCCTCAAATGGTCCATCCGCTTAGTCCAATTTTGGCATACTCTTTCCAACATTTCGGCCGGTATCTCACGAATAAATGCTTCAATGTTGTCTTCCAATGCGTCAATTGAAGCGGGCTTGTCTGTATAGACATGAGCTTTAACATAGCCCCACAAAAAAATAGTCTAAAGGCGTTAAATCGCACGATCAAGGCGGCCAATTGACCGGTCCCGAACGTGAAAAAAAATGTTCACCGAACTCGCCTCTCAATAAGTCCTTTGTGCGCGTGCTGTGTGGCATGTGGCACCGTCTTGTTGAAACCACATGTCATGCAAGTCAAGCTCTTGCATTTTGGGCAAAAAAAAATTTGGATATCATCTCACGGTAGCGCTCACCATTCACAGTTACGTTACGATTCGCATCATCTTTGAAGAAGTACGGTCCAATGATGCCACCAGCCCATAAACCGCACCAAACTGTGACTTTTTCTGGATGCATTGGTAGCTCTTGCAATGCTTCTGGCTGATATTCAATCCAAAATCGACAATTCTGCTTATTTACGTACCCATTGAGCCAAAAATGAGCTTCGTCGCTGAACACAATTTTTCGGTAAAAAAGTGGATCTTCGGCCAACTTTTCAAGAGCCCATTCACCAAAAATTCTACGTCGTTCGGCTTCAATTCGTGCACCAGCTGTATTTTGAAAGGCTTCACACCTAAATCCTTCCGCAAAATTTTCCACGTTGTTGAGTAACAGAGGCCCAATTGCTGCGAACGGCGACGAATCGATAATTGATGGTCATCATTAACACTGGCCGATACAGCTGCGATATTTTCTTCAGTTCGCACTCTACGTAAGCGTGTTGGTGGTTTAATGTCCAACAATGTAAATTTGGTGCGAAATTTAGTCACTTAGTTTAGGGGGTGTCCTGAAAATCTCTAGAGATTTTGTCTTCGGTTGGTTTGCAAATCGCTCGAAAAATCCGTCGGTGTCCCAGAACTTGAAGGGATTTCATTTTCTTAGTGGGAAAGAGAATTGGTCCAAACAGGGCTGCATCACACGCAAAAATTTTCCCTTATATTAGTTTTGAATTAAAATGATGTTAAACGTAATTCTGTTAGCTGCGGCATTAGTTTTATGATTCATGCAATATTATAACTTAAATTAAAGTCGCGTTACCCAAAATTTAAAATAAAACGAAAAATTTATAAATATTTTCGCGCCAATCATAAAGCAACACTTTCCAACCCTTTGCTCGTTTGTTGTTGACAAATTTCCCATGCGGCGCTACTGAGGAGGCAGATGGCGCCACTGGTACGACGGTTTTGGCCGATATAGCAGCGAAAAGTTATTAAAAAGCTAATTTCAATATTAAATCAAATAAATCATGTTATTTATTTGAAGCAGCCTATCCAGTAAAATAATGTAGTTTAGATTTCCAAAACTAGTTTGCTTATCATAGTTTTAGCGGTGAATTTAGCAAAATCTCTAACCAAATCAAATGGTTTTGGGTTGGAATTTGGTTGGAAGAGATTTCTGGGACACCGCCGAATAGCCCGAATAGACGCTTCAATGGGTCGACTAAACTGACCATAAAATGGAAGAAGCGCGCGATGAACTTTCTTAACAGAGCACGCATTTTAATAATAAAATTCAATAATTTGCAAGCGTTGTTCGTTTGTTAGACGATTAATGGTTAAATTATAGACCAAACTGAAGATGTTTGACAGTGAAACAAAACACGAAACGTGCGTGAGCTTTTTAAACCATTGTTGCCAAAAAGATAATAGCTAAAAAATCACCCTTTACTATAGGCATTTTCATTTAGTTTACAGCAGCATTTATTTAAAAAAATGTCAACAAATACAAAATTTTTGAGTCTGTGACGTCACAACAGAGTTTTTTATTTGACAAGCGACGCCTTCTATTTATTGTATCATGGGCTGTGCTTAGAAAGACTCAGGGAAAATCGTTATAGCTATGTTCGAAAACGTTGACCGAATCTTTATAAGCATTTCTTCGCCTAGCTAAATCGTCATTAGTTTGGCATCTTTCTCCAACTATTTCTTAAGAGCCTCTTCCTTTATTATACAATACTCCAATCCTCTGTCTATTCTACCAGACTTATTTCTTTAAGAACCCATTGAAGCATATTTTTCGGGTTCACTAAATTTCCCCAAATTTGCGGCCCGAGCATTTTTCCTATTTTGACATCATTAAATAGAAATTGTTGGTTACGAGGGGAAAAATCTACGTGCGTTGTAATAAATTTTATATAAATTTGACGTTGTGAATCACAACAATACGCGTTGATATGTGTTGCAAGGACACGCACGAAAGGCGAAACAATTGCAGCACGCGGCAGGACATGACAGCAGCGACGACAGCCAGCACAATGGTACCAAGTACTCGAGTGGACAATGGCCTGGCTCTCTGATAAGACGGAAGAAAATGCCGTTCAGGCGGCTGCATGCAACACCTGGTGTTTGGTTGATGCAGCAGCAAGGACATAGGCCCAAACTTGGTACAGTTGGAACAGCAAGCGAGAAAACGAAGTTACTTTAAGATGCAGGTCAGGCACGTGCTGTGTTCTAAGTGCCTTATGTCCTGCTTACTTAGAAGAAATGTAACCAAACAACTCCAAACTCACATACGCAGACACACACACAAACACTCACAACTCAATTACGGGCAGAAAATTAAATTTTTTGGTAACACATTTCGAACCCTTTCGAAAACGGCTGCTGTTGTCTCTCTAGCCGTCTGCCGCTTATAAATAATCCTGCCGCTGGTCAGTCCCAAGTCCAGGTGGTAAATCCCTAACCCGCTTCGATAATTGCGCCATGCGCCGCCGCCGTTGCCATCATTTGACTGACTTTGACTCTCGATCTCAAAAGAAGAGGAAAAAAAACAACAACAAACCCGAATTCGAACCCTTCGGCAACTGTTTCAACTCTTCTGCTTTTTTTCTCTTTTTAGCCACGTAGATTTTCAACAAAGTTGTTCATTAGTTGGTCCTTTTTTCGGGTCTTCTTTTTGGCAGTTGGTCATTACGCATGCATCGGCAGATGCTCTTTTTTATATCTTTCGTAGAAGGGTCAACTTCTGTCTGCAACACCTTTGATTTTCAGCAGTCAAATTGAATTTGTTGTCCGTAAGGGCTTTGCAGGTTGCAGGCTTCATTTGATGACTTTGAGTAGATAAAAGTTGTACAAGAGTTTTGCAGTTGCAGCCTGACTACCAAATTGAAACAACTTGCAGCCGTTCGTTTTTATTTATTGCCTCGATCATACTTAAGTGTACATTTGGTTAACAAAGTATTGAAGACGACATGAAAGATGGAGTGAAGATAACCATTGATTAAATGCAACGCTTCAACGAGATAATGTTTGATTCTGCAAACAAAGTTGGTGATTTTCCGGAGATTACCAAACTCAAGATCAGTGTTGGCTTCAATGGATAGCAAGAACGGCGAAGCGCTTTGTTAATATAGCTTTTGTATGTTGGTCCATTTCTATCTCACTGCTCACTGCGAGCTCGCATACTTGAGCTTCGTAACTTTCGGGCTACCGTTCTCCAACTATCAAAGTGGTGCCCATCACTGACTTAGACCGTAATCTAATTCTGTCCAATACATGGTATTGGAATCACCAGCCCAATGACAAAAATATTACAGATATCTGGATGTAGCTCACCCAGTATACGGTGCTTCAATAGGATTATACAAAACCTAGGATATTTTACATCTCTAAATGGACTATTGTCAAAGATTTTTAAATATCCACGGACTGGCTAGATGGTTGCTGATCAACTAAGTAAAAAATTTATTCATTTGAATTCAACTTTGACTTTTACTTTAAAAAGCAACTTATATTGCAGTGCAAGTTGATTTCATAAACTAAACGTTGCTGTGAGATTGAGTTGAGGGAATCTTTAACATCTAGTAAGTTCTGGCAGGTAAGTGGTTGTTGGTTGCTGCGATTGCTTAGATAGATATTTTTAGTTCTTTTTCATCGCAATTATAACCAGATCTTGCATCGATATATGGCGTTTTATAAAACGTAAAGGTAATAATTGGATTGGCTGAACTTAACAATCAAGAAATACCTCCATTTTGAACCAAGAAAGGCTGCTCTTGCGTATATGCTTTGAGGCGCTCAAATTACTGACGATGCCACCAAAAATTGTAACAAAAATTGTAGTTCATAACAAGGCTCTAAGCCTTTTAAATTCTGTAGAAGGCTCGGTCTGGGGGTTCGAACCTATTGTAAGGTTCAAGGTTCGGTTCGCGGTCCGGTTTCTGAAACCCATGGTATGGGTTCGAACCTTGGTTCGCTTGAACAAAAATGTTCATCGTTCGGTTCGCGTACCCACAAAAAATTCCGAATCCAACCAGTTCTTAGGGTTTCGGTTCCAGATCCTTTTGAAACCCGGAATTCTGACATATGTTTTACTTTGAACCGTGTGAAAAAATTCTTAGGGCTGAGCCCGATCCAAAAACAATATTTCGATTCGATTAAAAACTTCGATGTACCCGTTACTCAGGGAAATTAATGTTCTATAGCCTTCCCTTATGTTAGTTAACAGAGCAATAACACTAATGAGAACATTTCAACATTATGTAAGCAAATAGCACATGCAAAAGTATGTAACGTTTTTAAAACTTTTATAACTCTGTCATTATAATCTGTACCAGAGGTACACAGAGTATATTTAGTATGTGCAAAAGTGTCCGCCTGTCCGTCTGTCTATCTGTCTGTCCGTATGTCCGTATGAAGAAACAGATCTAAGAGAGAGGGGTTTGACGTGTATGGGACAAAAACGTCTTATACCTGCAGGCAGATCAAGTTTATTTTCAATTTTGGCCACGCCCCCGCAATATCAAAAAAATCTCCCACAGGTTTATAGATAGAAGGTTCGAAGCTTCTGGAAATATTTAGTTTTCTGGATTCTCTATCGATCCGCTGAATTTTAAAGATCGGATGAACGATATTTGAGTTATAAGGAAAACAAACAATTATGGGCAGCACCGGTTGCAACTGTGATGGGCAGCACCGGTCGCAACTGTGATGGGCAGCACTTCATAGGTACTCAGTATATTACAGTCGGTCTTGACCGACTTTCTTTGTTTTTTATCCCATCTTTATGAAACTTTCAGAGATTGTAGATATTGGGCACAAACAATATACTGGAACCCATGTTTTTGGTTCGAACCTTGGTTCGCTTGAACAAAAATTAATAGCTTGTCAATCGATTTATTAATACGTTGATAATGAAATTTGTATATCTTTTAATTTAAATACTTAATCATAATATTCAGTACTTAAGATTTTGTAATAATCATCAATTAACAATTTTTAGAAATGCTTGGTTAATAAGCAATTTATCATTTCGTTTTTAGGACCTTTCCCAAATTGTAAAACTTTTTGTTCATGTATTTAATGTTATATGCTCTTGGACAATATTTCAAAGATATTACTTGCTTGCCTTCTATTGCTTTTATAAACTTCTCCTCTTCGCAATCTGAGTCATTTATATTCGAATTACAAATACTCTCACTTAGCATATCTTTTAATAATAGTATTTATCTGACCTAAAGAAATGACGTTTTATTGAATGATAGCAGTCAGACTTAGACTTAGCAGTCAGGCGCCAGTGTGTCAATATGTATCTCGACATCTCCACATCTACACCGTCCGTTCAAAGCCTATTAGATTTGATTCAAATGGTTTCTTTCCGTATAATCTTGTAATCATCCTTTATCGTAAATACTAAAATCTCCACAGTTTTCCAATATTTCCTTGGATGTTTTTAGATGTATGAAAAATATTACAAGATTTCAAAAATTGATGTTTAAATAAGCTTTAACCTCATTTTTCTAAAACTGGAAACTTGGACGCGCTTATCTCGACCGCTTTTCTTTTTTCCAGTTTCAGAAGGAGTCAATAATCTTAAGGCGGCTGGCTTATGGTTCGGTTCGCGTACCCAAAAAATCCCGAAACCAACCGGTTCTTAGGGGTTCGGTTCCAGCTCCGGGGGTCGGATGTTTTGACACGAACCTTTTCGAACCCGGAATTTTGACCGCGTGAAATGATTCTTAAAGCAGAACCTGTTCCATAAACAATATTTCGGTTTGATTAAAAAAAAGGAATCTTTTTGATGATCTATAGATTGCAAAAGAGTCTACAAATCGCCTGGCTAAAACAATGTGGCCTTAATAAAAAATTCTAAATAGAATTATTCAAGTCGGAGCCCATAAAGGCTATGTTTTCAGATCCTCAACTTCAGAGCTTATTGAATAAAAAGCCAATCCAAGAAGATAAGCAATATCACTTTTTTAAGATGCCGACCTAGAAAATTATCTTGGCGATGTTGACGCTCACTATTTTAATTTAAGTCTTCGAATCTTCTAAATGATCATCGGTCCCAGTTTATGTTAAAAAGGCTTTCCAAATATGAAAAAATTATGAACATTTAAAAAATTCATTGGTCTTCAATTTATATTGGGTAAAACGTAATCCGATCCCAGGTTGGAACCAAAACAGTATCCAATAAAAGTACGACATTAAAAAACTTTTCTCACAGAACTCTAATTTTTCGACGATCGTTTCTATGGTTCAGATATATGCTAAGTCATCCGATTTCGACGAAACTTAGTGAAATCACGGGAAATTATAGAAAACAAGAAATGCGTACTTTGAGGCGTTTCCATAAAACAAAAAAAGTTTTTCTCACTAAGATTTTCAATTCACTACGTTTGTGTAGCTTTTCAACATGCCACGTTTAGCTATTTCTCCAATTTCTACATGCGCCGTGGTGGGTCTTTAAACAGAGATAAAACATATAATATAATAATGCTTCTTCAATTACAACGCGCCTTTTAGAACTTGTAAAAGTAATAAAAAAAAGCATACTTACACTACCATACTATTTGCACAAGGGAATGTGGGAAGGAGGGTAGTGTGAGGAGGAATGGGAGAAAGGGACACAAGGAGGGCAGGGCCTTTCTTTTGCAAAACGTACAATTTAATTTTTTACCTTATATACCTTGTCGCGCGAACTTAGACACAATTGCCTGCAGCTTAGCCCTTACGACTATCTCAATTACTCGTGCGGCTATGCCGAATATCACAGTTATAAAAGGAAGCGACAAGCGACGATGAGTTACTCGTTTCGTGTAGATTTTCGAAATGTAGCATTCAGCATTTGAAATCCTCAACGTTTGTTTAGCAAACCTACTTGTCACCTGTGGAAAACGTAGTCGTAAGGGCTAAGATGCTGGGCATGTGTGTTTAAATTTCCGAGACTAGGCAAGAGAGTTGTGATGTGAGTTCGAACCCCAGACAAGGTAAGTGAAAAAATAAACTTAAGTTGTACGATTTTCAGAAGAAATTCTTTGCCCTCCCGTGCCCTTCTCTCCCTTCTCGTGCCCCTTCCTCCCCTCCCTCTACCGACTACTATCCTCCCCACATGCCGTATGTAGAAATGAACGAGAGCGTAGTCGGTCCAGCCCGACTTAAATATACCCGTTACTCAGGGGAATAAATGTTGTGTACCCTTATGTTGATTAACAGAGAATTAACATTAATGTGAACATTTCAACATTATGTAAGCAAATAGCGCATGCGCCAAAAAGTATGCAACGTTTTTATAACTTTTATACCTCTGTCATTTTTTATCCGATCTTAATGAAAATTTCAGAGATTGTCGATATTTGACACATACACTACACTGCAAAATATTTTATCATCAAAATTGTTGGAGTTATTTAAAATTTTTTAATGTGGGGGCGAAAGAAGCCGTGAATCAAATTTGAAATAAACTTGGTCTGGTCTTGATACAAAATTTGGTCGCTCTAGCTTTTCTAGTCTCCGAGTTACCGCGTGTGTGTATGCGTTTATTAGAGTGTGTGGCTTATGTGTGAGTTTATGTGTATGAAAACACAAGAAGTCAAGGTAACAGGGTATTTTGTACTCGGGGCACTCGACTACAGCTTCCTTACCTGTAATTTCTGTATTCTTTTCACATATTTTTGTTATCTTTTCAGAGACATATAATCCATTGGCTAGAACTTGCAACTAAGTTTGACAGTTATTACTCTGTGAAATAATTTTTAGCAAAAAAGGAAAAAACAACTGATTTTAAGTTTTTTGTTCAATTGGAGTTGTTGTTTAATTGATCCTGATGAACTCTTCATACAAGAACGAACATTCTTGGTTTTTGACAATGCATTATTATCTTGAGAATGTTTCCTAATTGGTTCATTTATTGCAGCTCTTGGATCAAGAATTTCGATCTTGGATCAAGAATTTCCATTCATATTGAACTACTAACATCAAGCATTTTTGATCCAAGTATGAAATTCTCTATTTCGTCTGTGAGTGTAAGCTGGCTCTGGGTAATTTGATTTATATTAAACAGGCTTTATGGGTTTATATTCTGGGGAAATTAGGGCGATCCTAAAAAATAAGTTTTTCCCATTTTTCTAAACTAATCGTTATTTCGAAAGGCCATGAAAATATCGGGTTGTTATAGTTAAAGATGAGCTTTAATGGTAGAGATTTAACTGAATTTCGGGCAGTTTTGAGGGAAGATCAGGAGTATTTGCGAAAACGGAAACTGGCCTTCAGTTAATAAATTAAAACTGAACCACTGAACCGAACCGAAACCGCAGTTCAGTTGGCTTCAAAAACCATGTACTAAACCGAACCGGTGGTACAAAAACTGTGTGAACCACTGAACCGAACCAGTCCTTATTTCCGATCGGTTTGCATCCCTGCTTTAAATATTTCTCCATATTGTCTCCCCTGGTATAGGAATTGTGAAGGCATATTGACAATTATTTTTCATGGGTTAGAGAAAACAAACCAGGATTCAACTTGCTTTCTCTTCCTTTAATTAAGCATTATTGCATTTGTCAAATGAATATTTTTCGCACCTAAGCAAACATCCGAATGTCGCATATTTTGGCACAAACAATGCTGAAATAAATCATTTACCTAAAAATAAAAACAATTTGGCACAAAGTTGTCAGCAAAAATGGCATCGATGATATCGGTAGCTAGCTCAAACAACTGCCTTTCGGGCATATGGTCTGATGTTGTCTGAATTTTCCATGGAACTAAATGGGTAACCTTAGATCCTAGCCTAGTGTCCGTTTCGGTCAAGCATCAGTGGCTGGCGACATGAACGATTCGTTGTCCTTAAGGTCCTTCAAGTGGCCGTCTGCAACGCCGCATGTGTCTAAGAAACAAGCCGAAAAGGACACAGAATCACTGCCAGTTGTAGGTGTGGCCCGACGTTCGGCCCACCACACCCGGGTCAGGTCAGGCGACGTCTGGCATCCTGCTGCATTCCTGCGGTGCCGTTTACATTTGTCATTTTTGTGGTTTTTAGCTCGTCTCTGCCTTTTTGTTTGTAATTTGGCCAGAAATGTGATTCCTTTGTTCTTTGGCTGCTGTCTAAATGGCTTTCGTATTATATTTTCAATAATTTGTGGCAATTGTTCGTCATGTTTTTCTGAATTGAAATTGAGCTGGGTTTTCTTTAACAGAAGCTGGCAGCAATTTGGGGAATTAAGTTTTTTGGCAAATTCCTTATATTGAGTTCTCGCATTGCTGAGGAATTCTCTCAGTTTGGGAGGTCTTTCGACTCAGTTTTACATCTCTTCTGGGTGATAAGGGAACATGAGTTATAAGTGTACGATTAAGTAGCTCACTAATTTCATATGTGTGTGTGTGTGGTCAGCATCCCCTTTAGCTACCTAAAAGATCACGTAATGATCGTTAAAAACACAAAACCTTCATTAGGGGCAAGCGGTCACTTCAAAACAGAACATTGACATGTAATAAAAAAAAGAGTAATAGAAAATTCTTTAAATTTGGTTTTATGTACGTGACAAAAATTTGTGATAACAACAATAATAAAATGCTTCCGCTAATGGATACGAGTTTTCAGTACTTTTTTTACTCAAATTATTCAGTTTTTCACATAGTTAGTTGCTCATTTCTTTCCATCAACTTTTCTCAAGACTTTTTGCGATCATTCGAGCCAATTGAACCATCGCCAAAGAACATGTTCTCTTGTTAAGTTCAATGAGTAACTCATTTTTGTTCACCCAACACACTAATGGACACCCGGCATAGTGCCTCTGGTAACCCTCTCTCTCGCATCTCAACATGCTTCAAATTTTCATTCAACTGATCTGAAAATTGTTATAAATTTGTTCCATGAATGGCGCGCCACCTGAGCCAAATTAGTTGTTGGCCCAAAGTCGGATAATTTTTCGTGTTCCAGCAATCTCGCTGCTATATGCCAAGAAACAACCAAACAACACAACAGCTGGCGGCACTTATAGCCTCCAAGCAGCAAAGGGAGAAGCAGGAGGCGGAGGAGGAAATAGTTTTGCTGAGCTGATCTCTTTCTTTTGCCGAGAAACCCTTTTGCTTGTGTTTAACTAATTTTAGCCTATTATCGCCATCATTATTATCATTAAATGTGAAATTGTTGTTATTGTTTGGTGCGCGCATGCGCATTGGCAATTTCACACAGCTCGGAGAGTCAGGTTGCTGTCAGACACCAACTGTTGTGTTGTCTCTGGTTGGGAATCGGGTTCGTTGCCAGGGGTCAAGGGGCCACTGCAACATTTTTCGCCTGTTACGAGCTTTTCAGCCAATATGTTCTATTTGTTGCCACTATACGAGGGCGAGTCGAACGATTATCCCCGCAGGTAATTTTAGTGCCAGGGAATAGGCCATAAGAGAGGGGGCAGAGATAGAGAGAAGTAGGCAGGGAATGAGGTTCTAAATTGAGGTGTTCCAATCATTTAACTTAATTCAAAATTATTAAAACGTTTTCTGCTGTGAACGTGGTCAAATTGTATATTAAAATATTACCCGCTATTTCCCGAGGCTTTGCTCGAGGCATCTGCTGAGTCGGTTTACAGTCCTTTGTCCTGTTGATAGTTGAATTGGCATGAATGAGCTTTAACTACTGTCCATTTTTGATTGATATTTTTCCCCATTTTTTGTTTTGGTGACGTTTTTTGAACACTTTTGGTTAGAAACCCCATTTTGTTTTTTAAGAACTACACTTCACGGTTAGGACGTATGCCTATTTTCTAAAATCGGTCAATAATTCAAAGTTATTAAAGTTTTCGGATAACGAAATTTTCCATATGGGAGAGTCGCGCCATAATAGCAGTCGACAAAAATTGTTGAATTTTAGAGTAAGTTATTAATTTTTTTTTAGAATAAGTGTTGTATAGCGCAGTGTCCGTCTGTCCGTCGTCTGCCGCCTGTCTGTCTGTCCGTCCGTCTCTCAGTCCGTCTGTCTATATTAATAAATAGATCTCAGAGATGGTATGAGATAGAGGTTTTGACATGTATGGAACATAAGCTCATATGCGTACAGGCGGATCGCTTACTTTCAATTTGCCACCCCCTCCCGCGGCCGAAATTTAGAAAAAACGTCATTCTTCGGCGTTTTATAGATAGAAGGTTCTTTGGACATATTTGTAGTCGGGACTCTTTCGGTCCACCAAAGGGATTGGTAAAGATCGGATGAACGATAGCCAAGATATAAGCGAAAGAAACTTCCTGCTGCGCGCAGTAGCAGCATTGCTTTCGCAGCTACTGCAGCATCAAATTTACACTGGCATACACTTTTTTGGGTAAAGAGTGTATTATAGTCGGGCTTCCCCAACTTTCCTACTTGTTTTTAATTAGGCTTTTTCGGTTTTTTTCCTAAAAGTTAAATAACTCAACCAATACTCGATTTTAATGAACTAATTTGCAGAAGATGCAAAATTAAATGTTTTTTGAAACTGCACCAAAATTAGATAGTTTTATATAAATTTGACCCATTCATTTTTATTTAAAGTGCGGGGTGAAGTCGCAAAAAACTGAAAATCATTGTTTTTCATGTGCTCCCACCAATTTTTATCCGAGATTGCAATGTAATACACGTTGGAGGTGTTACATTTCTCTCAAAGGCGTTCGCTATTAAGGATGCCTAGTTTAAGAAGTATGATTTTTTAACTATATCAACCTCGAAAAAGACGGACTTTTTAACCGTTATTCCAAATTTTGATGTGCATTTTGGGTTCTTATGTTTTTAACTATATCTACAACCTACACTATGCGTCAGAAGTTTTTGACTGTCAACCGTGTAATTATCTGATATTTTTGGTTTTGAGGTGCAACTGCGATCGTGTCACGGTCTGTCACGACGTGAACGTGAGCATAGAGTCTCGTGCATGAACATCCGTGATCCGTGCGAGTTGCTTAAGCGAATAAGGGTCATAAAATAAGTTAAGCAGTTCACACGAAATTTTAAAAAAATATTTTTGATTAATAAGTATCTTCACTGGAAAATGTGCATAGTATTTTATGGTATTTATTCGACTAAATGGTACGGGCACACAGAAATAAAATGAAATCACCCTGCAGTACTTACTGGTGGCAATCGCCACCTTATCGCCTTTACAAGTAAGTACTGCAGTAAGTACTACGGTTGGGTACCGACAGGCGTGCACTTTTGGTAAAGCAGCGTCCGTAACAAACTGAAAGGAATTTACAGTTACAGCTTACAGTTTTCGGTACTTACTCCACTACTTATATGTAAAGCGAAGAGGTAGCGTTTGGTTACTTCCTAGGACATGCTCAGCAAAAAAGTAAGTACTGAAATGCATTGCGGCCGGGTAGGGCTGTAAGTACTTCTGGTTACCAGTAAGTACTGAACTCAGCACACATGTACCAGTGCAGCGTAATGCAGGGCAGTTTTTACTGGTAACTGGATCAAATTCCAACAATCTTGAAAAGTTATAAAATTTTAATTATGTTTGTCAGGAAAACAGACGAAATAAAAGAAATCTTTTGAAGTTAAATAAAAGTAACAAATCCGGATCCGGATCCGGAAATTATTGACGAAGCCCATCCAAAGAAGTGCTTTCATGTTTCTCCCAGCGGGTCACTGGTGACTCCGGTGCATTCAAAGAACAAAGGGAGATCCGACTTAAGCAAACAAATAACAAAAAAGCTTTCAACAAACTATGGCTGTGTTGTATTTAGTTTAATCCATTTTTGAGCATTTGGGACGCCTTTCATCCTTTCATCGAGCATGCTGATGTGAGTAAATTATATGTAAGAAGATTTTTATTTCCTAAATCGTTTGTGACGTGAAAGAAAATTTGCTCACGCGCACATCTCTAATATATAATATTGATTAGCATCAACATCAAATATTTTTCTCACGAATACCCATTTTCCGACAGATGATTCATACGGCACCAATAAGGTGAAAGCATATATAATAACCAAACTCAAAATTTCAAGACGTTGCCATCAAGACCAAAAAGTTTTTCTTACTAAGACTATTTTCAGAACTGTCTTTTGTATACTAGCTACACACCTATTACAAAAAGGAGAACAAATAATTTAAGTACGAACGCTCTTAAAAATCTATTCGTTCTAGAATTTTCAGGGATTTTTTACTTGAAATCGAGCTAAATTCTTTCTCAGTTTAGTGATTTTGGGCGAGTGGAGTGAGGTAAAGAAACTGAGAGAGGTGGGAAAGGACATTTCAGAGAATACCGTTGGGTCCGCTATCACAGTTTCGTTTTAATGGTAGAGGCGTGTTTGGGGGAAGCACCATCGACTTTTACACTCGTGCTGTTTTAGAATTCCCACGCAGTTATGGCATTGCTACTCATTCATTAAATCGCAATAGGCCAATGAGAATCAAAAATATTTAAATTAAAACAAAATCATTCCAGATGCAATGCATGATGAGTAAATGTTGTTCGTGGTAAAAGTACATCTAATGGTTTGGTCCGAAGATTCGATCCCATCAGGAAGTCTAGGGTTCATTCCGTGGACCGCTTCCATAGCTTCTCGAGCCTTAGGATTTGCTTTTGGATCGCTGAAACATTTTTCCTCTATTTTTGTTGCATTTAAGCATATCGGGAAGACACCTTCGTCTTTATTTCCGCTGGGAAAGACTCGTCAAATTTACCAAGCTACTTGATACGTTGACCGAGTGAACTATTTTTTGGACTTATTCTCCTTTGACCCCTTTTGATTATTAAAATTGAGTGGCAATAACGAAAACTGCTTGATCCGTTAGGTATTATAACCAACAAAATGACTTACATTAGATGACACCCAAGAAAACTATAAATCTGCAGTTCTTCTGCACTTTTCGATAAAACATAACATGATTTTAAAAAAAGGGTTGTAAGATTGTAAGGGGAAGAGAGATATTTTTTAATGCTTTGAGTTGAGTAAAGAATCCTAAAGCGTTCGTATGTTTCAGTTTCCAAATCATATTTGTAATTGCATTCCAAAGTTCTTTAACATTTATGGATTTGATTTAAGGGTAGTTTCCATCTTTGCAAAATCCGGACGATGCGGCCGGTTCCGACAAATGTGCAGAGTATTTGTATTTCGAGACTTCGTTCAAAGATTCATAAAGATAGCTCTATAACAGGAACGCCTAAAAAAGCATAGGGCAGAGCACTTAACAATACTCTCACAGAAAACCACATTGAAATTGGGTAAGGCAACAACAAAATCACATAAAATTGTTGTTGGTCAGTTTGCTAGCGCCAATCGAAGAAAAGAATAAAGCCGGTTTGTGTTCTACGCGACGCACACAGACGAAATCGTTTGCATGAGTGTCGTTTTGTATACCTCGCACCCTGCTTGTATACGCTCATTGACTTTCTATCTTCGGTGCAATTACAAAAACAAAACGTAGCCAAAGAGCATAAGGTTGGGCATCGCTGCTCTAAAACTTGCGTTGTACTTATTGTAGAAATAGATGGACGGATAAGGCTAAATCAATTCAGCTCGTCACCCTGATCAAGAAAATATATGCAATATGTGGTCGGATATGTCTCTTTCTATGCTTTTCAAACATCTAAACCTTTTTAATATACCCTCTTCAAGGGTGTGGAGACTTTTCTGGTCAAGAATATGTGTGTGAAATCACAAATGCTTCATTCTGCCTGAACATACATTTGCACGAACTTATAATAGTATATCCTTTTTACCTTACCTGTAGTTCAGCTGGTGTCAAGGCACTGCATCACTGAGCGACTGTCGCGTCGTTAACGACAGGTAAGGCATCAAAGCGCTAGTCTACGTACGTGAACTAAGGTGTGCACCCATCACCACACTAACGATTGGTAATGCAGAGTTGTACCGATCGGTACGTTTTCCGGACATTCCCATACAAAATTCGTTAGGCAAATACTTGGCTGGTGGTTGGTTTGGTGGCTAGTGCTCACTACGAAGAGTTAGAGAATTCGTTAATGCCGCACCAGTGCAGCCAAACTACAGGGTTACTACTAAAGGGTTAAAAAATGTTTCATAATTTTCGGCTTTTATTATGTGATATTAGTGAAGGTAGGGATTTCGGACGTAAGGTACAATATATCAAAATATCGATATTTTTGGTCAAAAATATGATATATCGTTATCGAATATTTTTCGAGGCGAGATACATAGCATTTAAATTAAATTTTGCAAGACTGCCATTCGGCTGTGAGAACCGTTTCGGTTTTTGGGTCTATCAAACTGGACCCAGAACCGGACCTTCTAAATTGTTAACAAACCAAAAAGACCCCTCTGCTTGGAAAAAGGTTTGCTGCGAAGAATATCTTTAGTAAGTTTCTTTCAGAGTCAGGAATGCAAGCCGGTTCTGAACCGAACCGGTTTTAAACGGAACCAACCCGCTATTTCCAGCTGGTGAACCGAACCGCAAACCGAACCAGCTTCCTTTCAGAAATGCTGAACCGAACCGAAAACCAAAAAGAAAAACGGTTCGGTTCGGTTCAGTTCTCTGATGAGTTTTAAAATGTGAATCGCTTTCCTCTAGCCAATGATACCTACTTATTAACTTCATTTTCCTAAGATAATTTTAGTTCGACCTTCCACCAAAGGGTCCACTGATAGACCGAATTGATCCTTAGGAAAGATAAAGCCTTTAAGGATGACTTGACACAAATTTTACAACATGTACTCCTGTAAGTATACCGCAATTGCAAGCCGATCTCTTAATATACCTGTCACCATTCTTTTCTTGAAGGTTGATAATCATTTAATCTTAGCCAGGAGAGTTTTTTCTCATATCATTAATAGGGTTTGTAAGACGCATAGTACGTATTCTCTTCTTGCCGACATTCTCCGTTATCGAAGTGCATTCCTAGAACTTTTGGACGAGTCCTACAAATCCGGCTTCAAAAGTTTTGTACATTCTTATAAGAAGTGTACGAAAAGTCACATTACAACAGAAATCATAATACAGTCGAACTTCTCTATTACGAACTTCTGTACAATGAATTTATAGCGAATTAACTTCCAGAACACTGCAATTTCGTTCAATATTCAAACTATTCTGTATTACGAAGTTTCCATATAACGAAGCTTATTTTTGTCCTCTTAAGATTCGCTATACAGAAGTTCGACTGTATTTCATAATATGCCTTTATAAACCACTGAACCGAATCGAAACCGTGGTTCAGTTAGCTCCAAAAACCATGAAATGAACCGAACCGGCGGTACAGAAACTGTGTAAGCCACTGAACCGAACCAGTACTTATTTTCGAGTGGTTTGCATCCCTGTTCAAAACTCATAAAACTATTACAATTTATTGATCGGACAAAAAAAAATTTAATAGTTCTTAATCGGAGCTCGGCATTTTACGATTTTGAACAGAATAAAAGCAAAGTCAAGTTGTTGCAAAACAAATCCACGTATTTAAGGTTAGGCCAGCTTTAAAAGTCCAGGTAATGGTAGAGAAGCTTTTTATTTGATACTTATAATGATTGAGGTCCATTCGGATATAGGTTAATGTTGGTAATACCTTTTTTTAGCTGGACGCTTGCTTCTCATAAAAATATTTGTCTTATTTTTTTTTTTACCAAAAAATGTCTCCATGGTCTAAAGTTCTGTGAACTAAGCTTCGAACCAAACCCTTACGTTTGATAACTTAACCTTCGGAAAGTCAAACCCACGAACCAACGCTTCTCTAGAATTTCAGATGCTCGCCGCCTTGATATTTTGTAGTGTTTTGAAGTTTTGATATCAAGATTTTGAACTCAATTAAAACGTAGTTTTTAAAACGTGACGAATGACATCTAAATACCTTAATGTTCCAATTATTCAAAAGAAATGGCTATTATTTGAAAATATCGATAAATATTTTTACCCTAAAATATTTATATTGAAATGATTCTTTTTTTTAATATCGCCAAAAATATCGATATAGATATTTTTGAAATATTCGCCAGCTTATATTACATAAGTTGCAAAGTGTGTATGACAGTCTATATCTAAGTTTATTATTAATGAAAAATGGGCAGAGAAGTCAATTGATGACAGAATACGATGACAAAGTTAACATCTCTTTGCAACAATCACTGATCCTCCCTCTTAACTTAAAAGTAATCTTTTCGGCTTTTAAGGCGCTCACATCGATACAACAGATCCTCCTTAAGGAGACCTCAAAGATGATTGCAAGCTGTACATTTGATATTGATACCAAGTCAGTAGCTGAACAATGACCAAAAGTCAAACAAAAGATCATCTTCTAGCATACCTACGTACATACGCATCTTCCCCCCTTCCATTCTTCGAACACCGTTTCACTTTCCTCCCCTGAGCATGGCGAAACGAGCAGATGAACGCCGCCGCCAATACTGACGCCTTCGCCTCTGTTCCTGTCCAAGATGCGTCAATAATGCTTCTCTCATTCCATCTTTTGTTAGATCAAATGTTATACATTTCACATTAGTTTGCTCGAGCTCTTTTGTTTGGGCCACAAAATGAAGCTGTCTGTCAAGGAAATTTCTCGACTACCTTATTGCCTTCTGTTTATTGCATTTTGTGGTCGATCAGCGATAAGACGGCACAATGTGGAGCAAACGCAGTGTTCCATCATCATAATTATAAGGATAATCGCTTGATTGGTTATCCATCAAGTAATACTTCAATTTTCCCCCGAGGGTTCTAGGCTGCAACCTTTCTCTGAAGTGGAGCACTTGAGCGGTTTGCATTTTGCGGGAAAGCTGATATCGCTTAGATAACAAGGCATAAGTTGAGATCAGCTGCCAGAAATAAAGAAGCTGATATGGATTTGGGTCAAGTAGGGAAACAAAGTACTGTGAGATCTTTACGATGCGAGTTAGAAACAGCATAAAAGTTAATTTTATGGGGCAATTTCGTATTTCGTTTTAATTATGCGTGACCAATAAAAACTACTCACTCACTTAATGAGGCGCAACTTAGTATCGAAAGGATAATCAGAGTCATAAAACGTAGGCCATTAAAGTACTCGCGAGAAGACAGATGCGCCTAAGCGGAAGGATACGTCTATGGTTTTTATTGCACTTTTGTGCAAACAGTTTTGGGAGTTTTTCGGAAACGGTCGATAAGTACATAGAATGCGGTGAAGTATAGCGCGTGCCCGTTGTGTCTCTGTCTCAGTGTTATCTCCTCAGAACAGCTGCCCTCACAAATTGATAAAAACTCAAAAGTATTTTTATGAGTTAGGCTCTTTTTACCTTGTCTTTTTTTCTGATATTTACTTAGACTTCGTTTTCATTTTTTTTCTTGTTATCTTATCTACCCCGCTTGGTGGTTCTTATCAGTTTATTGAATTCTTGGACTACCTGATGGGGTTTCAAATCTGAACTTAACCCCATTAATTCTGGGAATTTTTATTGATTTTTGTATTTGCGATATTTGTAAATGAATTTGCCCAAAAGCTTAGCACGAGCCATACCATATTATAGGGCGGTTTATTAACTCAATGAGTTTTTAGGTTCAAAATGTTTTATTTCTTCCTTATTATTATTTACTTTTTTTAATTGCAACAACGCCTATTCGACATAGCTGCAATATAATACATCAAACAATGGATAGAAATAAAAACATAAAGATTAAGTTGAACGCCTTCTACCCCTGTTCGCAGCGTTGGTGATCAGAAGGAAGTTCAAAAAAGCACGAAGAGAACAGCTATGTAAGGGCAAGATTGGAAAGATCTTATTGAAATCCCTACACAGAATGCGAAACAGACAACTAGAGGCATATAAAGAAGAAGCCAAGGGAAGCCTGAAGCGTATAACGTTCCGTGTTAGTCTTGTTAAAGTTCACACACACAAGTAAGTAGTCTGCGTTAATGTTATACGCTTGTGTAGGGCGTCTATTTTCAAGTTACGGTAAGCCTAAGGGCTTTAGTCTGGATATATAAGGAGGAAGCCTCGATTGAGGGTCTCCACTTAAGTTAGGAAGGCCAAACGAAAGGTACTGCTTTTGGACGGATTCGATGCGCTTACAGAGGGTTAGTGATGGGTGGTTCCAAATAGACGGCCCAAACTCCAAGTTAGGCCTCCCTTGGGACGTATATAAAAGCTTCGTAGTGTCATTTAACTCTTTAGACCAGACATGCCTAAAAGTAGCATGCGGCAGTGCACTCACAAATATTCTCAAAGAAAAGCACCAATACATCGTTTTTGGTCAGTTTGCTTGCACGCGCAAGCGCCAATCAAATAACAGATCCAAACCGGGTTTTGTTCTACGCGACGCACACACACGAAATCTTTTGCATGTTTTTGTATGCATCGCTCCTTACATGTATACGATTATTAATTTCCTATCTTCGGTGCAATTACAAAAACAGAACACACCCAAACAGCATACGGCTGGGCATCGCTGCTTTAGAACAACGTTTAATAAAACTTAGCAAGCCCTTGGCTTTATTCACAGAGAGTTACTACCTGTTCAAAATGATGAGTTCAATAATTATGTACTAATTCAAAAGGAGTGTTCTACAATAAAACGTCATAGACTTACTCCCTGTTTAAATGCAACGAATTGTTAGAGGACCCAACCCAAAGCAAAGCAGAATCATTGGGCGAATTGTTGCTCAGGAACATTTTTATGTCATCTGCGTACATAAGTGCACGAGTATGCATAATTACATTAGATAGGACATTAATAAATAGCACGAAGAGAAGAACTCTGGAGGTCACAGATACTGGATAAGAGGAGCAACTATAAAATAACTACAACTTTCTGAGTTCTAAATTAAAAATAAGATAAGATCCAAATAAGAAGACCCAACAGAAATCCCAAAAAACGCAATTTCAAAACCAAAAAAACAATGAGAAACACTGTCGAAAGCCTCATTGAAATCCGTAAAAATAACATCTGTTTGCTTGCCTTGAGTAAAACTTTGAACTACTGTAGAAGTAAATTCCAGTAAGTTTGTACACCCAAAAAATTTGGTATCAATATCACTTTGATACACGTTGTCTCAAATTGATACTAAAACCAGTATCGTTTATTTAATATCAATATAATCCTTGAGAGTATCAAAATTATCTTTTGGTTATTATTTTGATACGCAAAAGTATCAATTTGAAACAAACACATTCTTATGGAAGTTCGAAAATTCGAAATGTCATGCTCGCATGTGAAACGAAGCCTGCTGGGCTGGCAGACCAGTAGGCGCTTGACGATTGACAACTGTTTTTATTTTAGTGCCAACACATCGGTAATTTGCTTAAAGTAAAAACCATGCTAAACATTCCTCCAGCCGACGTGTTGAAAGTTAAATAACTGTATTTCAATATGGAGCACAAGCTCTATATTTACAAGGTGAGCAGCTAAACACATATATATCGTTCAATGCACTGACTTGTAAATAATAAACACAACTTTTAAGAGAAGACGTACTTCACCACGTTTCTGCGCTATTCAAAATGAGAGAATCAACGTCAGCTCCAGTTGAGGCGTGGTTCGCATACGCTGCGGTTACAGACCCATTACTAAAGAAAGTCCTCGAGCTGGGATGATCATGCCATCATAATTGGGACAGCACCAAAGTTTGCTGATTATTGAACTGATATTTCAAACTTGATAAGAAAAAGCTAGTGTCAAAATGATACCAAAAATTTGACAGGCAAAATATCAAAATGATAGTTGTTAGTATCAAATTAATACTAAAAAATTAATACAAAATAGTGTCAGCCTGATACTAGTTAGACATAAAAATTTATTTCGGCACTATACTTCATTCAAATAATAGCCTATTTCCACTATCATCACATATTTCGATATGTACATATTTTTTTTCTGAGCGTTTCCATATGATATGTACATATTTTACAGTTTCGTAAACATGTGAATGGCAGCTGACAATTCAAATTTGAGTTATTATGCATTACATTTTTGCACTAAGTTCCATGGAGCTCAAAAAAATAAATGCAGTTGCAGTTGGAATGAGACATTATTTTATAATTTTTCTTTAAATACTTTCTCAAATAAAATTGACCAAAGACAGACAAATTACAAGTTTGATTTGTGTTTGCCAAATAAAATTAAAGAAAAAATTCCTAAAGACTCAACATCAAATAAAATAAAACAATATACTAGCTTCTATGCTTTTCTTAACATTTTCTTTTATAGTTTGAACATATTAGACTAAAATTCTATAGTGGCATTCTTCATGCGCTCCTTAATCTCCAAGCGAGCAGTTGCTTGTCGGTCAAGTACCTCCATCTACTCTGTTGTGGCAGCCACCATAGCCTTTACAAACGGTGTCATCTCGGCCTGGTCCAGTTTGCGTTGCTACAGGCAAACTGAATTCCCATGTGAGGCCAGTAAGCCACACGAGTCACTTTACCTCAACACACTGTTTGAGAAAGAGGATGATGACTGCACTGACTTTACGGCTCTCATTTTGATAGAGCACCGTCTGAAACACCTTGCGTTTTTAGTTCAGACCTGTATAAAAAAATCCCTACTTACCTTGTATTTACTTGTATTTGCGCTTCAAATGTCTAATTTTTTTGCGAACGTCTTTCCATTCAATTAATTTGGCAACCATCCTTCCAAATAAATGGGTGTCCCGCGACAAAATTTTCCTCCCACAGATCCATGAGCATGACTTCATGGTAGTCCTTCCAAGACACTGACTTACGTTTTTAGCCATTTGAAACTCAAGTTTGTTCACATTAAATATAATATTATGAAACTCGCCCTTACTTTCAATTATCATTTCAAACTAATTTTAAATTAGGGTTGTCTTTTTGTGACATCGATAACATCAGGGTTGATTTGGTTGTGACATCAATACCAAATAATCTAGTATTTTCTTTTACAACACTGTTATCACTCGTGGCGAATGGACACATATTTTAAATATGTACATTTTTTTTCCTAAGGAAAAAATGTTACATATTTTTGGGTATGTGATAAAATGTGAGAGTATGTACATATTTGCTATAGTGGAAATAGGCTATAAGACTGCTTTTCATAAGCATTCAGAATTCAAAGCAATCCAGAAGTGTTTCTATTCATGTGAAGTTCGACATAAAAATGTGTTTTCGTGCGTTCTGGAAATCAGCCTTTAGTATCAATTTCATATCAATATTCATATCAAGTTGATATTTTCGAAAGTACTAAAATGATGTTTCGAAAATATCAACTTGATACTTGGAGTATTAAAGAGATTTTGATACTCAATAGTTTCAAATTGATGACTAAATAGTGCCATTTTGATGACTACTTTTTTTTGGGTGTAGTAATGGATCTATTTTTAACAAATCCATGCTGATTCTGTGAGATACACAGGAAGCATGAGTGTTGAAGCTAACAGGTTATAATTTGTTTAAAGAGTTTAGGTATAGCAGAGAGATTCGTAATGCCCCTATAGTTAGAAGTATCAAGCTGTGATCCCTTTTTGTGTAAAGGAATAATAGAAGATTCTTTCCCAGGAGTTGGGAATTTAGACTGCTAAAGTGATTTGAACATATGATGTGGATAGGATAGGCAAGCGAGTTTGCTCATTGTTTTCAGATGCACGAAGGTACATTATCCGGGCCAGGGAAAATGTTAGATTTTAGAGAGAGTGCACCATTTAGGACAGAGGAAAATGAAATCGAGGAACTACGTATGAAACTATATGAAGAAATAGGGTAAAAACACCCATTGCAGGCATCAGACGATGAGTGAAAGAATTTCGCAAAGAGATTTGCAATATCAATCTCAGACAAGGCAATTTCTTGTTTATAAAGGGTTTAAACACTGGTTTAAACAGTTCACGCACGTTTCGTGATTTGTTTCAGTGTCAAACATCTTCAGTTTGGTCTATAATTTAACCATGAATCGTCTTACAAACGAACAACGCTTGCAAATTAATGAATTTTATTATCATAATGCGTGCTCTGTTAATTAAGTTTATCGCGCGCTTCTTCCATCTTATGGTCAGTTTAATCGACCCACTGAAGCGGCAATTCGGGCTATTGTGACTAAATTTCGCACCAAATTTACATTGTTGGTCATTAAACCACCAACACGCTTACGTAGAGTGCGACCTGAAGAAAATATCGCAGCTGTCAATTATCGATTCGTCGCCGTTCGCAGCAATTGGGCCTCTGTTATTCAACAACGTGGAAACTTTTGCGGAAGGATTTAGGTGGGAAGTCTTTCAAAATACAGCTGGTGCACGAATTGAAGCCGAACGACCTACCGCAACGTAGAATTTTTGGTGAATGGGCTTTTGGAAAGTTGGCCGAAGATCCACATTTTTACCGAAAAATTGAGTTCAGCGACGAAGCTCATTTTTGGCTCAATGGGTACGTAAAAAAGCAGAAATTGTCGATTTTGGAGTGAAGCATTGCAAGAGCTACCAATGCATTCAGAAAAATTCCCAATTTGGTGCGGTTTATGGGCTTGTGGTATCGTAACTGTGAATGGTGAGCGCTACCGTGAGATGAGATCCAACATTTTTTTGCACAGACAGTGAGAATACGTGTGTTCTATAAATAGCCCGCTCGGTAGCTTGCTCTCTCACGACGCGTGCTTTCGGCTTTTGGTTCTCTCACGAGGTATTTGTTCGTTTGCTTGTTGTTGTGACATTTACTTCGTGATTCTCTGCTACGCACACGAGCGCAAAGCTTGATTGTATGAGCTTAGGCACCACTGGTTTGAGCCAAGCTTCAATCATCATTAAAATGTCAGCCTTGAAAGCAAAACCATTTAAGTAGAGGATTTGAAGTTTACTTCTGATTCCCCATGCGTTTTGGTATTTGATGACGAGGGTTGATTCAAGTTTTTTGAAGACATATGAAGAATGCCAGTACTACGCTGAGTTTAGGCTCGAATTCATAAGCAATAGAGAATTTGAGCCAAACATCAAGATGAAGAATATGGATCAGTATAGAAGGAGGAACCAATTTTTTAAAAGATGAAATTGATCAAGGTTTTAAAAATTTATAATTTAGAACCATTATGTCAGAGCATCCTAAGCGAATCGTAGTTCGCCCTGCTAAATTTTAAAATCAAAATGTAGAAAACAGAAAGTTAAACGTGGAAAAACTTCATGCCACCTGTAGAAATAAAAAGTACACGAGGCATGTTTTCACACAACAATCTGAATACCACACAAAAATTTAGGTTTTCTACATTAACGTTTGGATGTTGAAAGTCTACATGCGTGTGGAAATTCCTAACGAAATTATTGCTCAAAATCAATAGGTACTTAATTTAGAAAACTGTTCTCTCACATGTGACATGTAGGTTTTCTAAATAAATGTTAAGGATTTCCAGTGCTGAATGCTACATATAAAAAATCTAAACGAAACGTGTTGTTTATCCCATTCACTCATCGTCGCTTGTCGCTTCCCTTTATTACTGTGATTCGCGGCAATGCTTGATAGTCGTGTGGGCTAAGATGGCGGCATTTGTGTTTTACTTCCCGAGGCAAGGTAAGTGAGTTTTGAGTTCGAACCTCAGATAAGGTAAGTGAAAAACATAGATATACGTTGTGGATTTTTCAGAATGGAAGACTGCCCTCCCGTTCCCTTCTCCCCCTCCAATTTTCTGCACTCACTCACCACACGACTCTATTCTCGGCACTAGTACAATTTTTTTTTGTCTGCTTGGCCATAAACGTGGCATGTAGAAATGCTACTATAAAAGTAGTAGGTGGAAAATTCCTGTCGAATGTGTTGACCCTGCTTACATTTTGTCGTGTTGCTTATCTCTCTCTTCAAAGGAAGAGTTTGAAGATAGTTTGTGAGGGTAAATTTGGGGATAGTTTGGCGATTTACACAAACAAATTACATTAGGTATCGCATTTTAATCATTCAAGTGATGAAAAAGCGATATCTGGTATCGCATTTTTTTCATCCAATCGGGAAATTTGCGATACATCACTAAGCAGGCCCGAATTTTAGCTTCCCCTTTTATATTAAGAGACAGCAAAATAAAAACTTGAAAATTACAAGTGGTGTAATCTATGCAATATGCCAGAAATATATTGGTGAATACTTTTAGGCAATTTAATATAAGTAGTATTTTAGCCGTGTTGCGACCAACGAGTGCAATAGTGCAACTGGCTGAGATGGCATTCTAATCGCTGTCAGTCCGAAGGGCCAGAGTTCGAGTCCCAGTGTAAGTGAAAAATATATTTATATTTATATAATTCGTAGTTTTTTAGAATTTATGTTAACGTTAGGAAGAAGGGTATTTTTATTTTCGTGAAAGAAACGCATTCCTAACTCTTGGAGGGGAAAAATCGCATTTTTTCTCATAAGTTTTTTTTTTCAATCGCTTTTTAATCGCTTAGAAGAAACTTTTTTCCTATCTCCCAGAAGTAACGCCTAGAAGTTATCGCATAGAGTATTTCGCTAGAGTAAAGCGATACCTACTAGGCGAACCGAATTGTTATCTTCCGCGATGCTGGGGAAAGCCTAGATTTGTATGTAGATTTTACATATTTGGTTTTCGATGTGTAGGTTTTCTTAAGGTTCTCCAAATGTTCGACTGTTTCAGTGATGATCTTTTCATTCGACCCAAATCTCTTATAGCCAAGCTACTTCTTGAGGTTTTTAAGCAGGAATCAAAAAAAATGATGCATATAAAGAGGGAAATGAAACAAGTCACTGACCTTTCAAACTGCCCTCGTATAAATAAATGTAGGAATATTTACAAAGTGCGAAAAAATGTTGAAAGTTGTTTTAGTGCTCCACCTTTGAAATTGTTATGTATTGCGATAATCCTTTTGCAATTTAATCAGTGACCCAATTACACAAAAATGCTATCCCTTCCCCTGAAATCAGCGGCAATTTAATGCATTTTGTCATTTTTTAAATGCGCGATAATGCAAAATCCGCGAGAGATTAAATCCTTGGAAAGTTACAGCTGCTTCTTTCATTTCTGCAAGATTAAGTGCGGGCAAGTACGAAATGAAAACGTTTTCAAAAAGATAAGCGTGAACGGGTTTTCATTTTTGGCCGCTAATCACTTTAAATGTTTTGGCCCCCCAAAAAAATAATAAAAAATTTTCGCTGGGGCCGACCTGTTGCAGTTGAAATTAATTTTTGTTTTTGTTTTTTCGTACTTCTTCAATGATGTTGATAATGATGATGTCCTGAAAGCAAGCTGCATCCGGTGTTTGTGTTTATGCGAAACAAACTTCCGTTTCTGGAAGCACCAACAAGTTTTGTTGTTGCACATGCGCAGCCACAAGTCAGTCACATCAACTGCTGCCAACAGGTGTATTTACTGTTTTTTATTCCTACGCTGTTGTTGTCTTCGTTTATTATTTATCAGCCAGCCGAGAGAGCAACAACAAATGAAGAAGTAAAAAACAACAAAAAAAAAACTATTGATGCGGATTAAGGATAAGGCACGGCTGTGTGATACTGTGTAGTGCTTTATTCTACTTAAAGAGTCTATCTTAAGTATATAACTAAATACAAAATTAAAAAATCTATACTTCGAATGCATTAATGGTAGTTAGGTTACTGAATATATACAAGGTGGTCCATTTAAAAATTGGAATTCAATTTTGCTATAAAAAAACGACTCGATATTTTTCAAAGGTTGAACATTTATTGGAATGGTTGGGTCATGTCATTGATTCATTAAAAGCAATTTCGATCAAAAGACCACCACGGCTGACTTGGAAGTAGCCCATTCGATCCACCCAATTTTTAGAACATTTTCAATTGTTTCGGCACATATGTCAGCAATAGCAACTCGAATCTCGTTCTCCAACTCGTCAATTGTTTCAGGATTTTTTGCATAACGGTTGTCAGATCACACCTTTAACGGTGTCAGATCACACCTTTTTGGCGTTTAATTCACATCTCCATATTTGCTGATTATTCGATTTTCGAAGATAGGGCGCAGAAGATCGATTGTGGCGTGCGCTGTGTGGTATGTAGCGCCGCCTTGTTGAAACCAAATATCGTCCAAGTCTTCCGCTTCAATTTCCTCAAAGAACCAATCACTTAACATTACGTGGTAGCTCTTACCATTCACGGTCACGGTGGGTTCTACTTCATTTTCAAAGAAAAATGGACCAATGATGCCTCGACACCAAAATCCGCACCAAACAGTAACCCATGGTCGGTGCATTGGCTTTTCGACGATGATATGCGGATTTTCTGTGCCCCAGATGCGACAACTTGGGTTATTAACAGAACCTCCGAGGTGGAAATGTGCTTCATCCGAAAAGATGATTTTTCGGTCAAATTCACCTTCTTCGATTTTCCGCTTAATTTGCAAACTGTAGTAAGACGATTCGGATGGTCAGTTTACTTTAGCTGCTGCACCAATTAAACTTTGTATGGCTTCATGGCAGGGTCTTTATGCAAAATTCGCATCAAAGAAGTGCGCAAAATGTCCAAATGTTGAGATCGATGGCGAGTTGACGTCGATGGTTGTTCATGCACGTTTTCAGCAACAGTAGCTATGTCTTCGATCGAGCTCATCGGACGAGTACGTACACGGATTGGTTTATCCACCAACATTCCTGTTTCACGAACTCGCTTCACGAATTGAGTTATCGAAAAATTTTTTTTGTTAAACTTTTTTTTTTTAATTTCGCACAGTTTTAGTGGAGGACTCACCATTTTGGAAGTATGTTTTTTATATTCTCCAACTTTCTTCAAGCGAATTGCCGCTTTCCGACTGACATTTGACGTTTTTAAAGTCAAATTATGAATAGTTCTAATTCCAAAAACTCGATGGACCACTCTGTTTAACAATACGAGGTGTGTTCAAGAAGTATCGCGAATTTTGTGTTTTTTCAAAAATTATTTATTTATTCATGAATATCAATTTTGTCCCCTTCAAAGTAGTCCCCATGAGATATTATACACTTGTGCCAACGGTTTTTCCAATCTTCGAAGCACTTCAAAAAATCATTTTTTTTTATCTTGTTCAGCTCCTCCTTCGATGCCGTCTTTATCTCGTCAAGCGTAGCGTAACGTCGTCCTTTCATGGGCCTCTTCAGTTTAGGGGAACAAGAAAAAGTCACAGGGGGCCAGATCTGGGGAATACGGTGGCTGCGGCATCATTAGTGTGTTGTTTTTGGCCAAAAGTCGCGCACAAGCAACGATGTGTGAGCAGGGGGCGTTATCGTGGTGCAAAAGCCAATTTTTGTTCTTCCACAAATCCGGGCGTTTCTGGCGGATTGCTTCGCGCAAATTGCGCATAACTTGCAGGTAATATTCCTTATTGACCGTTCTTCCCTGTGGCAAGAACTCATGATGCACCACGCCCCTGCAATCGAAGAAAACTGTCAGCAAAACTTTCACATTCGACCGAACTTGGCGCGCTTTTTTTCGGTCTTGGTTCGTGCGGCAGCTTCCATTGAGATGATTGAGCTTTGGTTTCCACGTCATAACCATAAACCCACGATTCGTCACCAGTTATGACCCTCTGGAGCAAATTTGGGTCGTCGCGGACAGAGCTTAACATCTCATTAGCAATGTTCATGCGATGCTGTTTTTGGTCGCAATTGAGCAATTTTTGTACGAATTTCGCGGCGACCCGTCTCTTGCCCAAATCATTGATAAAAATCGAATGGCACGAGCCAATCGATATGCTTAGGTCCTCAGCAACTTCTCTAACGGTGATTCGACGATTGGCCAATACCATTTTCTCCACTTCATTAATTTTTTCGTCTGTTGTTGAAGTGCTCGGGCGTCCGGCACTCTCTTCGTCGTTCACATATTCTCGGCCTTCTGAGAACATTTTGTACCACCGATAAACGTTGCTTCGGTCCAAGGTAGCTTCTCCGTATGCCACAGTCAACATTCGGAATGCATCCGCGCACTTAATTTCGTTTTTCACACAAAATTTGATTCAGGTTCTTTGATCCATTTTTTTGAATAGGTAAAAATCGAAGACGATCCAAAACACGTGCAAGCAAAGCAGCTGTCAACAATTAAGTGAACATTCAAAATGGCCGAGCTTGTCGGCATAAGTGAGGGACATGAGTACCAACATAACGCCACAAAAAAATCGAAATTCGAATATACGTAACCCGCGAAAATTCAAAATTCGCGATACTTTTTGAACACACCTCGTATTACAGTGAACATGTTCGATTAGTTGTTCAGCCTCTCGCTCACCTGCTCTTTTTTGTTCAGTTGTTCACTCACTTGCTCAGATGTTGCCATTGCTTTGTGTTCAATCAATTGAGGGACACCCTTCAATGCACAGATAATTCATAGAACAACTGAGAAAGTAATTTCACAGCTGAGAATAATTAGAGCACATGTTTAACTGTGCAACACCACCTCCACTCACCCATATACCTTCCTCCATCCATGGGTAGCATTTGCCTAAAAACACAACAACAACCAGAAACAGCTCCCCTGTTGGGTTTTCTTTTCGCTGCCCATTTTTTGTTGCTGTTTTTGTGTATCTTCTCTTTCGCTTTGGCAACTTTTTCATTGCCATAATTACCATGATTAGCAATGAATGCTGGATACCCAGAGCAGCTTGGCCATCCACCTTGACTCTTTTTGGTTACTTACTCACTTACTTGCCTACCAGCTCCGTACCTGCCATTCAGCTCCATCAGAAGCCGGAGGAGAAGCCAAGCAGCAGGCGGCCAACACGCGACAAATTTAATTTTTATGCTATTTCTTTCTCATTTTATTTATCATTGTTGTTGATGTCGTTGTTGTTGTTGGTGTTGTTGCTTGGTGTTGCATATATTAACCGTAAGTTGCCTGCACTTTAATTTGTATTTATGCGGGCTGATTATCTGCCCCGGTGAAGCCAAGTAAAGTTAAGGAGGAGAGAGACAGTTGATGTGGACGATGATGTTGTTGACTTCTTTTTAGTTTTATTGGTTTTGACAGACAATGTTATTATATAGGTACATGTTGTTGTTGTTTTTTTTGCTGGCGGAACGAAACTGTACCTGCTCGAGTGCGTATTCTAAAGAGTGTCACATTAGTCAATGCGAATCAAAAGGTTCAGCGAGTTTCAAATGCTTGAGATCTCAAATACATACATAACTCAAACTCAACTTAAATTATCCATCATTAAAGGTTGGAGTTTTTATATCTTTCCGAATCTCTATCACTATTGTTTAGATAAGCATAAGTTGTTAGATAAGCAATAAATAATAAAATTGAACGAGGTCTTAATTCTAAACTTGCTAAACTTTTTGTGGATAGTTTATCTTTTGACGTGGTTAAAACCAGACATCTCTGATTCCTCAGCTTTTCCCACCAAATACATCAATTATAGATGCGATCGCATTTCCCGTGCTGGGGGTGGGGTTCTGATCGCTGTGGATTCTGGCCTTTCGTCTGAACTAACACACTTTTCAGCTCCCCAAATTACTTTTTCTAACTTTTCCGTTTTTATTACTTGTTCATATATTCCTCCAAAATCCGATATTACAATTTACACCTTGCACCTTTCTGCTATCCAATCGGTCTCTTTGTTGCTATCAAACAGTGACGTTCTGATTGTACTTGGTGACTTTAATTTGCCGGAGATTAATTGGTCCTCAAATGAAGAATCAAATGCGCTTTTACCTTCAAAGTCCCATGACCTTATTGATGGACTTCTTGATTTGTCAATGGCACAGGTTAACCCTATTCGCAACTCGATAAACAGATCGCTTGACTTGATTTTCCTGTTGAATCCCCCCAGCAATGTTGCATCTAGGATTGACCCATTGGTTCTTCCGGAGGACCCTTTTCATCCTACATTGGACCTTACCATTGATTTGCCTTCTCTTGTGTGTTCTGCTTCTAGAGATTTGACGGCTAAAATCCGTTGTTGTAAAAGCTGATTTTTTAAAGCTTAACGACTTAATATTTCACACTGATTGGTCTCAGTTGTACACTTGTACAGATATTGACGTTGCCATACAACTTTTCTACGATATCTTGAACTCTCTTTTTGATGTTGGTGTTCCACTTGTGCGCCCTCGCTGTCCTGATAGTCAGCCTTGGTTCTCAAGAGAACTAACAAATTTAAAGAACAGGAAGTCGAGATATTTTAAAAAGTATAAGAAATCCGGTAAATCATCAGACTTCTCCCATTATGTGCTTGCCCGTTCTAGCTTTAATGTGCTTAATGCTCAATGCTATAAAGATTATCTTGACCGTTGCAGACTTCAATTTTCGCGAAATCCTAGGCAATTTTATTCTTTTGTTAACTCTAAACGCAAGTCATCCACCCTGCCCTCCTCGGTTATATATGGTAATGCTAAAGCAAACACTGATCAAGCAATAGCTGATCTGTTTGCGGAGTTTTTTAAGTCAACCTACTCGTCTTCTAGGTACTGTGCGAATCAACCATACCCGTATGGGTTGAATATGTCTAATTGCATTTTTAGCCCCGTTATCACTGAAAGCTCGCTCCTTTGCGACCTTAACTCTGTGAAACCCGTGTATGCACCGGGCCCTGATGGAGTGCCTGGCTGTGTACTTAGGTTCTGTGCGGATGCACTTTGTAAGCCTATTCATAAATTGTTTGAATTGTCTTTGGAGTCATCCGCTTTCCCTTTGTTATGGAAGGAATCTTTTATTATTCCACTCCATAAAAAAGGTAATAAGTCAGATGTTGAAAATTATAGGGGTATTTCCAAGTTGTCTGCAATTCCTAAGGCTTTTGAGAGAATTATAACATCTCAACTGCAACATTTATGTAGTTCCATTATCTCACCCTTCCGACATGGATTTGTGAAGCGTAGATCTACTACCACTAAGCTTTTAGAATTCACATCTTCAGTGATCAAAGGGTTCATAGGTAAAATGCAGACTGACGTCATTTATACTGATTTTAGTAAGGCTTTTGATTCTGTTAATCACTCCTTGCTGCTTCACAAACTGAGTTTAATCGGCTTTCCAACTAACATCCTTAGTTGGATTTCTAAGTAGTAGAACCCAATACCCGACTTTGCATGATGACGGTGAGACCAAAGAGCACACCAAAAAACCAATACAAAAAAAAATCAAGTAACAACAAAATGAGAAGAGAGAACGATTTTTGTTTTGTGTGTGTGTGTCGGCAAGCGTTCGGCCGTATAGTTTGTTGTTGTGTTCGAGATTACGAGAGACATAGGAGAGGGAGAATAGAGACAATATTCGTTCAGTAGAGGCGCCAACAACAAAACATAGAGCGCTAAGATTTGTTTTTGGTTCTGTATGGCTCGCAAAATGTATACGGCAGGCTATCCCTTTGCGTGAACAACACAAGCGTGTCTTGCGTAATCGGCTGATGGAGTACATACTGCGCCAGTTCCCAAATGCTAACAGAACGGGCACCATCTTTACCAGAGATAACATGCTACTTGCATATGCCGATGATATTGATATCATCGGCAAAAGCGAATCTGTGGTAAAAAAGGCGTTCTCAGAGATAGAGAAGCAGTCAAAACTTATGGGCTTAGCGGTAAATGAGGATAAGACGAAGTACCTACAATCAACGCGCAGTGAGTCTACGCTTGGACAATCTGTTGCAATGTGAGACTACAACTTCAAGGTTGTTAAGGAATTTGTCTACCTCGGAACGACGATAACCAGCGACAACAACACCAGTCTGGAAGTCCGAAGAAGAATTACTCTTGCAAACCGATGTTATTACGGGCTCAATAAGGAGTTCAAGAGCAGAGACCTCTCTCGGAAAACGAAAATTGCGCTATACAAGTCGCTTATCATCCCAGTCCTGCTATACGGCGCAGAAGCATGGACAATGACAAAAGAGGATGAGGCGGCAATTGGCGTGTTCGAGAGAAAAGTTCTTCGGAGGATTTATGGACCTCTAAATGAATCGCGAACTGTATGAGCTCTATGGGGACACTGACCTAGTCAAGCGCATAAAACAACAGCGGCTGCGCTGGATAGGACATGTTACCCGTATGGATGGTAACGCTCCAGCAAAGCGTGTGTACAATCGGCATGCGATCGAGTTGGGAGGCATTCCCCAGCCTGGTCGACCAAAGTGGAGATGGCGTGACCAGGTGCAGGGAGACATTGCGAACCTGGGAGTGTCCTTCTGGTGGAATGTCGCTCGGGACAGAGGCGAGTGGCGGGCATTAGAGGCAGCGGCCGAGACCGTAAAACGGTTGTGATAGCCAAAGAAGAAGAAGAACACAAAATGTTATATTTCGTAATTCATATTCTAAGTGCATCCAGGTTACTTCTGGAGTTCCCCAAGGGCCCACTTGCTTTTTACTATCTTTATCAATGATCTGCCTACAGTCTTGGCTCACTCTCGGGTGCTTATGTACGCCGATGATGTGAAAATTTGTTTAACATATAATGATTTGGTTTCCCGCTATAATTTGCAAGCAGACTTGGATGCATTTCACTCTTGGTGTCAAGATAATCTTCTAAACCTTAACAGTTGCAGCGCCTAAATGAAGTAAATGATCTTGGGGTTATTCTTGACCATCAACTTAAATTTAACTCTCATATAACTGCTATTGTTAATAAGGCCAGAAGTGGTGGTAGAAAGAATTTGACGATCCCTACACTACCAAGATTCTTTACACTTCTCTTGTCCGTCCTACACTTGAGTATGGTTCATGTGTGTGGTCTCCGCAATATTCGACCCATCAAGATAGAATAGAATCTGTGCAAAAGCAATTCTTATTGTTTGCCCTTCGGGGCTTGAACTGGAATCCTGAGGTCCGTTTACCATCTTACTCTAGTAGACTACTTTTAATTAATCTTCCTTCCTTCCTTAACCGTAGAGTTATGCTTGGTGTAATCTTCTTACATAGACTAATTAATGGCGAAATCGACTCATCGGAGTTGGTTAGCCAAATTAATCTTAATGTCCCTTGTAACATTGAAACATTGTACTACTAACTATGCCTTGCATGATCCGTTTCGTGTCCTCAGTGCTGATTACAACAAACTCTACCGCTTAATCAATTCGGAACTTTCTTTTCCTGCTTTAAAAACCTCTATTTTAACTCATTTGTCCCGTACTTAACATTATTTTGTACTTTTCGGTCCGGTTTTCGTGTCGCACGTTGGCGGCTGCGCCTCTCGGTCGGTTGGGCGGAAGGTGGGCTGCTATTTTGCCTGGGGCTCGCGCGTAACAGGCTTCGGCTTGGTGTCGTAAGGGCCACTTGAACGTACTGTGCATTGTACGTCAACGTCCATATAATTATTATTGAAATGTGAACAAACCTTCTGGAATCAAGAACATTTTGTACTTACATTAAGATGAAAAATTCAAGAAGAACGCCTTCTTAGTTCAAGTACAAAATATGTCAGATTGAGTAAAAAATTCACTTATAATGCTACGAGTAGCTCCAAAAAGAGTGCAACGGAAAATTCGAATTATTTTTTAACGAGTCTGTTTTTAAAATTCCCAACTAGCTCTAACTCTTTTGTTAAGGAGTGATGGTAAATTTCTACCAAAGAGGTTAATTCATGGCCCTTGGCCTTAAGCCAACGGGGCCTAATATTTAAAATCAATTCTTTCAAGCCTTCATATTTTGTTTTTTTTGTTTTATTTTAAGACCAATCGGGGACGCGGCGTATATTTACAATTAGCAGCTAAGAGAGGGAGAATATTCAGTTATAAATATAAGTTAAATTTTATGCCGCTTTTACCTCGTCGCCAATCAACAAGACCTGACTGTTGTAACTTAAGGCTATGTATCCATGATGCGGATACAGTAACTTTTCCGATTCATTCGTCTATCAAACACATCGCCCAAGTCCAAGAAAAGCTGGTATCGTGCACATTGTATGCTCACACCCAAAAGCTACCGCAGTGCGGCTCCCGAGGTATCAGCATGTTCTCATTGGACTTCAACTGAAGCGGCTTGCCCCACACTTTTAGCGACATCTCAGTTTGCGACTGCCACAATTAGGCTGGAAGTTACCACGACGACCGAGTGCCATTTCCTGCACATACAACTGGACGATTGGTCCGCCCAGAAATGGAGGCAAGTATTCGTCTTCAGCAGCCATGGTTGGAAAGTAGGATCTTTTTTGATTGGTAAATATCAGATGAACGAAAGTCAAGTTATAAACAAAAAAAATTTATTTTTTAATAATTAATAAGAAGCACGAGTGCACTGCAATTACTAGTGCACTGCACTTGACATTTTTCTCTCCAGAGTGTCTACAACGCTGGAACCAAATGTCGCAGTTTTTTATCCAATTATAGCATATTTGTGCTTTGCATATGCAGGGGTAGAAACACTCGCTCCACTTGCCACTTATACATGTGAAAGCTCAGACGGAAAAGATCAGAGGGTTTATTGCAGGGTTTCCCAAAAAGACAGTCTCTCTGTCTCTTTCTAAAACTCACTGATGCATTACTTCGGCAAGCATTCGTTGTGAATTTTCGATTTTGTTCGGCCCTCGGGTCATGGCTGGGGAACACTGGTTTATTGGGTGTCTCGCTTTTTCTCTTGTCGCTCTCTCTTGACATTACAAGAACACCTCAACGGCGCTTCAGCAACTTTTACTAAGAAAATGAGAACGAGCGGAAAAGAAATTATACATACTTTAATATTAGCAGTGTGAGTGATCTGTGAGAGAGTGTTTGCCGCTGGAAAAAAATCAACCAACCAAAAATCAGTCAAATCACATACCAGAAATCTGACTACATCTCACGCAAACACCCAGTCACAGAAATACAAATACGTGATGAGTAAGCATATGAGCTGACTACATAAAGGATGATTTTTTAAGAGCTATAGAAAAGTTTTTCGAAAAAAAACACATAAAATTCAGAAAAATGCATGAAATCTTTATTTGAATCGATAATACGGTCCATATAAATTAATGTTTACAGATTATTTCATGCAAATGTTGACAGTGACTGGGCCTCAAATGGTCCATCCGCTTAGTCCAATTTTGGCATACTCTTTCCAACATTTCGGCTGGTATCTCACGAATAAATGTTTCAATGTTGTCTTCCAATGCGTCAACCGAAGCGGGCTTGTCTGTATAGACATGAGCTTTACATAGCCCCACAAAAAATAGTCTAAAGGCGTTAAATCGCACGATCTAGGCGGCCAATTGACCGGTCCCGAACGTCAATTAAAATGTTCACCGAACTCGCCTCTCAATAAGTCCATTGTTGCGCGTGCTGTGTGGCAGGTGGCACCGTCTTGTGGAAACCACATGTTATGCAAGTCAAGCTCTTGCATTTTGGGCAAAAAAAAGTTGGATATCATCTCACGGTAGCGCTCACCATTCACAGTTACGTTACGATTCGCATCATCTTTAAAGAAGTACGGTCCAATGATGCCACCAGCCCATAAGCCGCACCAAACTGTGACTTTTTCTGGATGCATTGGTAGCTCTTGCAATGCTTCTGGCTGATATTCACTCCAAAATCGACAATTCTGCTTATTTACGTACCCATTGAGCCAAAAATAAAATGCAGGAAGCGCGCGACAGAGCACGCATTTTGATAATAAAATAATTTGCTTTGCGTTGTTCGTTTGTAAGACAATTCATGGTTAAATTATAGACCAAACTTAAGGAAAGCATCATTTTTCCAATTCACAAAAAAGGAGAGCTAGGATTAGCTGAGAACTATAGAGGAATATCGTGCCTAAATGCATCCATGAAGCTGTTCACCTCTATTTTGCTAAGACGGCTAACAAATTGGGTAATTGAAAATAGTGCCCTTAGCAAATTCCAATTTGGTTTCCGCCGTGGATACTCGACCGTCGATAGCGTGTTCGTGCTCTCAGGAATTGACCAATCCTACCTGGACAAGAAAAGAAAGCTCTATGTATGCTTTATCGATTTTAAGACAGCATTCGATACGATAAACCGTCATAGTTTATTTCTGAAACTAAGCCTTCTGGGAGTATCTACGAAATTTATTAACACTTTGATCAACCTATACGAAGAAAATACCTTTTCTGTTTGGGACGGTGAGCTCTCGGACTGGTTCCCTAACAACACCGGAGTGAAGCAAGGATGCCTCCTCAGTCCACTTCTGTTTTCCCTTTACATCGACGATATATCATCGTTCCTGCCCGGCGGGGTGGATGTAAATGGTCATAATGTAAAAACTTTGATGTACGCTGACGATATGGCGCTCCTGGCGGAGACCCCTGAAATGTTGCAAAGCATGATATATAAGCTATACGACTACTGCCAGCTGTGGAGTCTACAAATAAATGTGGAGAAGACAAAGGCAATGGTGGTTAAAGACTGCCGTGGACGAACGCCTAGAGTCGATAAGTGGTTCCTTAATAACGCTGAGCTTGAGACAGTAACCAGGTTTAAATACCTAGGCGTCACCCTATCAGGGAACATGAATTTTAAGCCTCACCTCCAGGAGAAACTGCTGGACTCAAAGAAAGCGATAAACAGCACGTGGAAAAACTTTTTTTGGAAAACCGCTCATCCTGCCAAGCACCAAATTTCGCCTGTTTGAAGCTGCTGTTAGGTCTGTAATGTGCTATGCATCGCAACTATGGGGGTGTAGCCAGTATGAAGAAGTTGAGCGCCTTCAAAGGATGTTCATTAAACGTATTTTCAAACTTCCAAGTACAACTTCTAATTACGCCATACATTTTGAAACCGGCCTACCATCGCTCCACATACACTGCCTCCAAACTCACTTCAAATACTTCCGAAAAGTCTTTGATATGCCCAGCGAAAAGATTACCCCGTATTGTAGCAGGCATGATGTTAGCTAACAAAACTCAGGTGTTCGAGAAATGGCAAGCCACAGAATCTGCTTGTAACATTGATATCGACCTTGATCGTCCAGAGTCCTGGGAAGCCACTCATAAGGAGATTTTGGAAAACATCGAGTTCCGAGAGAGGGAAAACTTTGTATACCTAGCGTCCTTAAGTGAGTCCAGACTCATCTTCAAACAACTGAACCACAACCTTGGAACTCTGAACTATTTTCAAGATCGTTTAGGAATTCAATCTATCTCCATGATATGCCGCGCTCGATGTAAAATGCTCAATCTGAACTATAGGCCGCCATCAGCACTGACTGCACTCTCTGCAACCTACATGTAACGGAGAATGTTGCGCATTTAATCGGGGTCTGTCCAATCTTGGGCGAACTACGCAGCTTGTACTTCAGCAAACCTTCCCTATCGGAAATCGATGTTATAAGCTGGCTAAACGGAGAACACTGGGAGATGCTGTCCTCATTCCTACAACATGCGCTGAAATACCGCCTTGCGATCTTAAATGAATATCTTTAAGTAGCCAAAAACCAAAATGTTTCTTTTTTCTTTCTGTTACTTATTGTTCCTTCTAAATTCAAATTCTAATGTTTATGTTTTAAATTTTAGAAATTATAAAATATGTTCAATATGTTAAGTTATGGCTGATGGTTATAAACCAAGCCACGTTATACCAAAATAAACTACTTCTACTACTAGACCAAACTGAAGATGTTTGACAGTGAAACAAAACACGAAACGTGCGTGAGCTGTTTAAGCCAGTGTTGCCAAAAAGATAATAGCTAAGAAATCACCCTTTATAAGGGAATACCCACATATACATAAAAAGGCAATACAGAGAGCTAAAGGCCTCTTGTGATTTTCAGCAAAAGGACACCAAAAGTTTCCTGGCTCCAAAGTGGTACATCAGATTAAGTTCCGGTTGATAATATCCATCCCGCAGTGGTAATCAAAATCCTACCTCATATTCTTAAAACTATAGGGAGCACTCCGCAGTGTGATGCACTCTGTTAGTCTTGAATACCAATTTCAAAATTCCGGGCTAGAAAAGTTTCGTTTGGGTCCCGATCGAACAACATTTGATGGACGCGCGCACGAGTTAAAGAAGTGAACTACACACCACCCGAGTCTCAACGATCCGCTATAGTGGTCCGTAACCATCTAGTCCAGGGAATATGCCCCACTTCCAGTCTATGACGCTGGCAATGGCTACGACTATGATCTCTGGGTTAATGTGCATCCCTGCTAGCTCTAATCTCCCGTTGCATTTATTGTGGGTCTCGCTACAAAAAAATTCTCAGCATCTGGTGCTGAGGCTTTAAAATAAAATATGCATTTTCGTGAGACCAGTTTATGGAGAGAGCTTTCATTACTGAAATAAACTTTAGGAAAAATCTCAGGAGGTCTTTCTCCTTTATTAAACAAACTTACAACAAACATAATAAATCATGAAATCACCACTTTTGGTAAATTTCCCAGGATCTTTCAAGAGTTTTTATCGCATCATGTGGCGCCCGTTCGAATAAAGTTGTTCGTATCTTAAAAATCGCTCCTCATTAATTTCCCTGCCGATTTGAAGACATTTGCATATGCAGCCAATCAAGTCAACACCCAATTTTATCAAAAAAACAAATTTCACCTCACTTTCAAGGGAGCCGCTGCTGAGTCGCTGGCGAATATTTCAATATTTAAACAAAAATGTTTCGCGCCATAAATTTGACAGTAAATTTGCGCAAAGAGTGAAAAGTTTTTAAATTAAACACAAATTTATGGCCAAACGAAGTCTTTAGGCTGTGGGGCAAAGCCAAACGGCAGCAGCGGCAGTGCAGGCTCCAAGTTAGCACCTGTAAACCGGTCCGAACAGGTAGGCTCCCCTCTGCCAAAACAGATGTCCTGCTGCTCCAAAATTGAAAGCACAACATACATCATCCCTACCCAACAGGCCAACAGCCAAAATCGAAGGGCGCCTTGGAGTTGGGAACGGGCAAACAGCCAACAGCCAAAAGAAATTGGGGTCATGTACTCCACACGCACGCGGCGGCGATCTGCCAGCCGTCTGCCGCGCAGACAGGAACAGGCAGCCGCATCTTTCACTTTGCAGCCTCTTCGTACTCTGCGGTACTTTATGCATATTCGGTTGCTTTTTTTTTCGATAATTTTCATTGTGGCTTTTGCCTTGCCCGGTGGGTTTTTTTTTTTTTTGAGTTGAAAAACTTGAAAATTAGGCGCGTGTCTTGTGACACTCGTTGTTAAGAGGGGAGGCCCGGAGGGGCGTGGCTTGGTCATGGATATCGAGCAATCGCGCGTGTGTCGCTCATGAACTGTTTTTATTATGGGTTAAAATATACAATGTAAGGGTCAACCTGTTGTTTATACTTGCAACAATGTGATCTACAT